>CM056997.1:93423724-93857889 GCA_029891345.1 Dryococelus australis | reverse complement strand
TAATTAATTTTAAACCTTTTCGTTTCGCCCCCACAGCTGGCTTTTGGCCCACCCCCTTTCGAGAGGCCTGTAACTTAATTATTTCTGCTACTAGGCTTTTAAAATTGATGTGAACTTATATTGTGTACCTGGGCTGGAGTAGATAGACTTCATCTTGATTTGAGAGCGGCCACCTGGCAATTTCAAAGTGTAACATTTTTGTATGTATTTTTTGTATCGCCTGGAATGTTAATGTACAACTTTTTTGACAAATTACATGCCGGACGGCACCCGATTCTAACGAGCACGTGATCGATTCCATCTCTATAGTGTAGCACCCTCCAGCAGTGTTACAGCATGAGATGTGTTCTGAGGTCAACAGCAGAACAGAAGAGCGAGGGAAAGTGTATTCCGGAATCAGATAAGCAACCACGTGGCAACGTCACTGCCTGTAAAGTCTCTGCCACCATGTGGCCATGCGCATATTGGTGTGGTCACCAGTATCCAGTGCTGGCAGGCAACGCATGGAAGTGCAGGATGGTGTGACCTCAGCAAGCCAGCCTAGCTGTTTAGAAAATAAACCCTCCAGGGAAGGAATTGAGGCCGGGCGTGGCCCTATGTAAGTCTGGGGCGATGGTGGCTCATGGCCATCTTTAATCCAGAGGACTGCAGGACAACTTCCAGAGAGGTCCAGGTCCACCAAGCCAATGGTCCCGCTTTGACTCCAGCCACTGCCACCGTCGAGGAGGCCTGCACGTTGGCAACGACGGGTATATCCAGGGTAATTATAATTCCCGTAGGGCACCCTAGGTCGTGATGCATTAGGCATACTCGTGGAACCCCTCAGACGCCCTCTGAGTCAACAAGCATTATAATTACATTAATCCTAGTCGTATAGTAAGAGATTGTCTTGGCGATTACTTGATAACAGTAAAGTAACGCTGAATGTGAGATATGTCCAATGTTGTATAATTGCTGTGAGTGAATAAAAGTAGTATTTTATGTATTGAATGCTCTATTCCATCTAGTTATTATTATCCCCCTTCTTGCGTGACTTGAACATCCTAAAGAAAGGCCGCAGCGAACGGTGGAGGCAGCCAGAGCTTCCACCCTCACCCTTAATTGCACTCATAGCTAAAATTGAATTAATGTATGACAGAAATTTGTGGAAGAATGGAATTCCCAGTCTAACCCCAAAATTCAATCTAAGTACTAGTAGAAACGCGTACTAATTCCACCAAACCACAGGGTTGCATTCCCTGGCAGAATCATGCAGGGTATACAAAATAAAATCAGGAGACAGCAAGCGTTGAGGGAACAGAGTTTTATTCCTCACATTTCGATTCATTGCATTACTATTCCGATTAAAATCAGAATACAGAAACACCTCATAATCCCCGCCACCCAGGGTTTCACTCCCTGCAAGAAAGCTTCAAAGCCAGTCCAGTTCATTAGCCTAGCAAGAACGATAGTAAACAGTAACGACATTGCGAATTGGTTCAACTCATTCAAAGCCATGAGGTGTTACAGTAGTCTGCGAATACCGTTCATGCCAGCACGCGCGGGCAGGAATAGCAACGTTGCACTTTATTCGGCATGACAAGGAACCCATTGTAGTATAGTGAGTGTTAAAAACTTGTTCACTTGTTAAAAAGTAATTCATGCTAAACCACAGCCGCTTTGCAGGCCAGCTTGATCTTGCAAAACACAAAATTTTCATGAGGGCTTGCGCAGTGTGGAAATACTAGATTCTAAAAGCAGCTTATGTGTATTCATGCTGGTAATTAAGACAACACGTTCTGGGGAAAGACCGTGCAATGTGGTTTATGACTGATAAACCTACCATGTCGTTTCTAAACACTGCCAGGAGCATAATTAAACACGCAACAATTGATTTGTCAGACACGCAAAAGAAACTACTAGCACACAATACAAACACAGCAGACAAATTTAAAAGCTTAATTGATTCCACAGAGAAATTATAACAGGAAAACCGTGAATTAATTGATCAATTTAATACACATTCCATGCAGACTCGTAACAAAAATCTCCAACAGCCGCCTTTTTTCCAACCCCCCCCCCCTCCCCCCTTACCAAAACATTGAACAACGCACATCAGATTATCTTACACTAGTTCAAATTAACACTAATACTACAGAAAACATTTACGAAAATTCACCAGTAGCATCATCACTAGAATACATGCCACAAACTGCCAACATGACAAACGCTCCAACACCTGATGACCATACCCACATTTTCAGGGGAAGGCACTGAAAAATGGACAGAATTTATTGAAAAGTACAATCATGCTGCTGAACGCAAGTGGAATGACGAAGAAAAATGCAAAGGGTTAAAATATTATGTAAAGGGATCAGCAAAACATATGTTAGACAATTACCAACAAACTCATGTGGGTGAAATAACATGGAAAGATATATTAAACAAGTTCAAAACTACATTCTCCACACCAGCCACAGAAGAGAATCCAAAACAGCTTTTGTACACCACCAAACAGAAATTAAACGAGAGCGCACAGAAGCATATAGAAAAACTTCTTTTTTACAGGCATAAGTACAACCCAAACGTCAGCAATACTGACTTCATAGGTATTGTATAGCGCTCACTGCTACCCTCTCTAGAAGACAAAATCGTTGGCCTGAAAAACGACACTATTGAAGATATAAAAAATATTCAAATATCATAATTAAGTCCTTTAAGTAAAATCAGGCCATTTCAGCGCACCAAAACACATCTGACATAGATTCACTGTGGGCAGATGTCGTAAAGTTAAAAGATCAAATTGCGAATCTCGTTATACAATACCAAAAACTCAACTATAACCGCCCACAATCTCAATCACAGATCAAATACCGAAACTATACTCAACCACAAACTTATCAGCCTTTTTCTACAAGAAATAACTCTGTAACACAACAGAAAATATATTTCAATTTCCACCCCTCCAACAGACCACAAACAGGCAAAAAAGACTTTCCCAGAAACCCTTCAAATCAAGTAAATAAAAGAACCACAAATTCACCACAACCAAAGGGGCACCAAATACCACAGTAGGGATAAACAAACAAGTAAACGTTACAACCACAAAAAACTCCTACATGAGGGGGCAGTAGGCATCTCCCCTGATGACTCGTCAAAGAGAATGGTGCAATCACTTAACATACCATACAGGCCCCTTAAAGGCGCATCGCGAAAAGGAACAACACCCGCGATATGATTTCAACGAAAAGCATTTCCAGGAACAAAACAAACAAACAGACAATCAGTGACCTTAGAGACGAACGTCAAAGTCACGACCGCCCATGGGGCAAAAAACGCTGTGAAAGTCAGGAGAAAAGAACCGTCCGTCCCGATGTGAAAGTCTCGCGTATTATTGATGCATGCCAGGCATTGTTTGCAAAACGTGTACCAAATTGTTCGTATGCTGAAATATCATGTTTCAATGCCAAGAACTAGAACTTCGTTCAGATGTCAAAGCAAAATACACACCAGGAAATGAACAATAAGGAAAAACAAATACACATTGTAATCAGATCACCAGCCATCACGTTTCGCCACACAAAATCGGGCCAGGGAGAAGTAGAAGTAATTCTGATACCCACAACAAGCACAAAAGGTAGCCAAATACATTGTAGCACCCGTGAACGCATACACTCCTCGCATCACGAAAGCTGCAGCATGTGCCAAGGATGGGCCACAGAAATGTACGTGTCAGTGCGAAAGTGACATCACAATGCCAAGGACGGCCTTCATTGGCCTGCGATCGGAAATGTCATCCACCTGCGCATTGTACTTATACACAAACCATTGAGCAGACAATTGCCCATTGTTCCCCAATCGGAATGTAGCATTTCAAACAGACATTGCAGCGCGGTTTCGCAAATTCAAACAATTGGCAAAACAAGAATTAATTACTGCACGCGGGAACACACACTCCTGTCAAGAGAAACACGGAACCGGTTGGCGGTGATGAAAGGCGTCAGCACAATCTAAGCCACCGGCCCAACTTGGAATCATTAAACAATCAGCCCACGCCAGTCACCAAGGATGAGTGTCATACGGGTTATGTGAAAACATCAGCACAGTGTGTCCTTGTGAGACTTGCTGGGAAAACTTATAACAACTTACTGGACACAGGATGCTCTCACTCCTACATGGACACTACCTTAGTAAATAATGACAAACGACCATCAGTTAAGCTAATATTTTCACTAGTAAGTGCCACTGAAGATATTGATGCACCTCAATTCAAAACTAAAGTCAACATCAATATCATGGTCACAACTTCTATCAAGAATTCGTATTAATTGATAACTAAAAATTATATATTATCCTCAGAGATGACTTTATTAAACATTACGACATTGTCCCAATCTTAACAAAAGATATTATGTTTGTTTTTGCATCAAATAATGATAAAATATTTGAAATACCAATTAACACAAATTAAATTGTATATGATTATAACAATTGCATAGAATATCATACTAACAAAATGACAACTACAGATGATAATGTAGCTGAGAAATCACTAGGCAACATTAATCCTCAACTATAACCACATCAAATAAAGGTAATGCAACAGGTATTTCAACAATACGGCGACCGTTTCGCTAGTTCGATTCACGAACTCACGGAAACTAATTCATATGAAATAAAACTCAACTTAGCTACGGATAAACCCATTCACACACGTCCGTATAGGATAATTCCTAAACTACGAGAAGATGTTTTAATTCAAATACAGCAAATGCTTGCACTAAATATAACCCCGTCAGAATCAACTTATGCCACACCGAGCTTAGTCATCCCCAAACATCAGAGAGGGATCCAATTCCTCACCGATTTTAGATTACTAAATCAACACTTGACAAAGGTACAATATCCCATTCCTAGAATGGAAGACATAATAACCACTCTACAAATTCAAAATATATTACATCCATTGACATGTTTAGTGAGTTTTATGCAATACCAGTACGCAAGGAAGATAGACACAAACTAGGGTTTAGCATGTATGAAATTGGTTTATACGAGTACGCTCGTATGCCTATGGGCCTCGCTGCAAGCCCTAATTACTTCCAAAATGTTGTGGACAGAATGCTAGGACCTTTGTGTTGGAATACCGCAGTAGCATATATCGACAATATATTCATTATCGGTAATACGTTCACAGAGCATTTAGAAAACATCCAAAAGTAATGGAGTGATTAAGAAAATTCAATGTAAAATTTAACAATAAGAAATGCAACTTCGCGCAATACGAAATCAAAATACTGGGCCACTACATAACAACTAAAGGAATACGAACCGATCCAGAGAAAATAGTTACGATTCAACAAATGACCCCTCTGAAGAATGTTAAACAGCTTCGGGCATTCATTGGCCTTACGTCCTACATACGACAGTACATACTTAATTATGCCCAAATGGCAGCACCATTAAATGAATTAACCAAGGAAACAATACTGTTCAAATTGGGGGGGGGGGGGGGGGCGAACAACTAGCATTTCATAAGCTGAAAACTGCCCTGACAAACCAACCTATTTTGGCTAAATTTGATTATACATGTTGAACAATACTTGCATGTGATGCGTCACAATCAAATCATCCATAGGCGCAGTATTGTTGCAAGAACACCCCTCCACTAAAGAGCCAGTGATAATTGCATTCGCATCGAAAATACTATCTTTAAATGAGAAAAAGTGGTCAGCAACGGAACGTGAGCTATCAGCCATTAAGTTTTCCTTTTTTTTTAAATTTTAAACAGTATCTTTATTGATGCAAATTTGTTATAGAAACAGATCATGCAAGCTTACGTTATCTGAAGTCGATGGTTGAACATAATGTAAGGATCCAGAAAATGGCCATTGCATTAACCGAATATGACTTTGAAGCTAAAATTGTTAAAGGTAAATTAAACACGCTTGCTGATGCAATGAGCCGCATACCCACCATAGGACTAGCTGACATCACACCCATTACTGTTAACGAAGTAACATATAAGGTTAAACATCAGTTCCTACAATATCCATCATTCTACAGAGCACTAGCTGAATCAATATTGCAAGACCCTACAAAAGATACAGAAATAAAAAACACAATATCTAAATATATCACTAATAATTGGCCCAAGATCAAATAATTAATCAAACACGATCTTAAATTTACATGATTTTGGCTTAAATTTGATTGATTGATGCTTCTAGAAACATGAAAAAGTTGCTTGAAAACGATAAAAACTACTTGATTTTGAGTTTAAATTGCTTGGTTTTTCATTGAGTTTCAGATTTTATGTTTTTAATTTTTCTTGTACTTTCGTTAAAAATAGCAGCAAATAGTTATGCGAGTTTTTTTCTGTACTTTAGTGGAAATTGCCGATTTAAAGTGTGGAGAGCCAGCTCTGTCATTTACCATCTACTCGTGTTGTGGCGACAGCTGCCCCCACATTCCCTCCCATTACCCTTGTGCTCGAAGGCTGTGGCTTTAGGGTAACCACCATTTGAGGCCACCTACTAATGTATTACAAGAGTTGCCTTTTTGTAACAAACTAAAGTAGATGTGTCTCGTGGACCACACATTGCCTGTTGGCAAGAAATGGTAGTGTGCTCCAAACTCGCCAGCCTGTACTGCACATCCGTAACCTGATGTAAGCTGGTCTGATGTAGCTGGTGTGGATGATGCAACTGCATTGGTACAAGCGGACACAAGGCATAAAGTGGACGTGGACGTCTGGTTCATGTCAACTCTGTAAGATTCACACAAAACAGAAAAATATAAATAAACTAAGAGCATTTTCACAAAAAAAAATAGTAGATATTCTTAAGAGACAGTGTGACATCTAAGTTGAAAAATTTTCACCTACCTTTAACAAACAATTTTCAATATAGTAGATAAGAATTTTTTGAGATGATTAATATCGATTAAAATAAGTCTTGAATGTTACTTTGTGTTGTGTCATGTTCACTAACTGCAAATTTAAATGGTCTCTTTCATACTTTTATCATACACAAACAAAAGATTGACTTTTTTTTTTTAATTACTGGTATAAGATTTCATAAGTGGCTAGAGGATAATTGACTCATTTTTCCTTCTATCTTTACAGATAAATTAGGCAAGTGGAAAAATAAAAATGAGACACTGAGATGACAGCTTAAGAACTACATGTTTAGCAGCAAATATGGAGAAAAATTTATCATTGTCATATAGCTTACAAGCAACAATTTTTTTATAATCTATACACTTTTGATTTTATTATAGGTCCTTGTACAGCATGGAATATAAGTATTCACAGATACGACAGTAGTACTTCAGAAAATCTCGGTGTTCAAGTGGATAAATTCTGTCCACGATATGGGAGCAAGAAATACTTCCTACCTTGGAAGATGAACATTGTGGTGCTGAGGTTTGTACTAAGTAATACTCTCTTACTATTAGGCTACGGTACCATACTTCATGGAAAGACAGTATAGTCTATTTGTGGCTTATTCACATTTTTTGGGTCTAAACCTTTGAAAAAAATCACCCCATGTATGATTTGTTAAGTTGTTTCCTAAATATGCCATCTATCACAACCATTTTGTACTTTTGTTAACATAAAAGTATTGTATTTTTGGTTAAATTGAACTTTTACTTATATTTTATCTATAAATTATAATTCATATTTCACTTATAATTAATTTGAGAAAAAAAGAGAGAAATAGGTGTTTTGGTAATGCCCAGTAAGAAATTTTTTATACAAAATATTATTACACTGAGTGAGCATACAGATGCGGTGTGTTGTCCCTTTGGTGTAATTTTCCAAACTTTGTTAATCTCAGTTTGCAAGAGGGGGCAGAGGAATATCCTGGGAGTAGAACTTCAGTAGGGCTTCAGAAAAGTTGGAAGGAAACATGAATGGACTATAACCATCTGCCAATATCTTATAAAAAAAAATTAATCGTTGACTGCATGCTTATAAAACATAAAAGTCACATGTAAAACTAAAGTAACTGAGCACTTTCTGTTTAATCCTGTTATACTGTATAGCAGTTGTGTTTCGACTACAGCAGTATATAGCAAGATGGCTTCCAGTATGCAGGTTTTGAAAAACGAGTCTAGCATTTTCATTTCTAAAATAGAAAATGTTTGTGATGAGGATGGGATTAACTAAATATGAAACCAAGTAGAACAAGTGTCCACGTATTTGGTGGTTCAATTTTCGCTGGTCAGTTTGTATTGAATAGAATCAAGTAAGTTCCGAGCATTGTGTACCATGTCGTTTGGGAAGATTGAAGAGTATTGGGAGGAAGATGGCAAGTATGAAAATGATGTGGAGAGACTGAAACATTACTTTAAAACTAACAAGGTGAAGGATAAATAAAAGTGTAGTTTGTGTATAATACTCTTCAGGCCAAAAACATATTATGTTTTGGAAAATTTGTGTGTAGCAGATAAACTATGTATGAAGTCGCACAAGGAATTAACTGAAATTATGTTGCCCCATTACACACCCAAGAAATTGTCATAGCAGAAGGGGTAAAGTTGTTATGCCAGAAACAAAAGGAAGGGGAAACTGTATTGGAATATGCAGCTGCTCTATATAAACTGTCAATGTCATGTGATTCCTCAATGAAGCTTTATGCAACACATTTGTAAACACACTGCAATATGACTTTATAGGCTAATGTTCGTTAGTGGAAGAAAGTTAGAACTTTCAGACAGCTTTGGAAAATGCACTAATAATGGAGGCAACACTTCGATAAGCGAAGGTGTTTCACCAGACAGTAGCAGGAAGTCAAGCCCCGCATCAGGACATGGGGACATCTTCAGAGGTTTCTTGGGGTCGCAACAAATCACAACTGAGCAATGTAGATGTTAAGTCAGAGGTGCAAGTTGGCTCACCAAAAAATGTAATAGGTGCAATAATGTGGAGCATTTGGCAGTAAACTGCCCATTTGTAGGTTATACATGCCGTGAGTGTAAAAAAAGGGACTCATATAGAGAGTATGCAGTGGTAAAAGTGTTAACAATAGTTTATAAGGGCAGGAGGAAATGAGAGAGGAAAGGGCAGAGTTACTGAATAGTGTTCTCAAAAAAAGGGAAGGTGATGAGCGGAGACTTTTCTGACCTACTGAATATAAGGTTTAATAAAGAAAAAGGGAAAGCTACATACAGAAGGAGCTTAAAGGTTGAAATTCAAATCAGTGGCCACTTAGAGAAGATGATAATTGATACAGAGGCTGTATTGTCAGTCTGTTCTGACTTAACCTACAAACAAAAGTTAGGGTCATTAAGGTTAGGTAAATCTAGCCTGGCCTGTGAACATAGCTGGGAGAGCCATTATCGGTGCTAGGAGAATGCATGGGTTTTGAGAGTACTTTACCAATAGTAGTAGAGGATTGTAAAGGGATAAATGTGTCCCGTACTAAGTGGAAATTGGTTGAGCCTGCTAAAAAAGAATTGGCAGGCAATTTTTTGTGGTGGTGTGAGAAAGTGGTGAAAGCAAACCAGTTAAAACCTAGCACAAAGTTAAATCGCGAAGAGTTGAAAGAAAGACTCAAACTGAGATATTAAGTTGTGTTCCAGTCTGACATAGCAACCACAAAGAGACAGAAGTTCACATCAGGGCAAAGGAGGGAACAACTGCAGTGTTTCGTAAAGCAAGGTCTGTGTCATTTCCCATGAGAGGGTCAGTAGAAAAATAACTGGACAGAGGGTACTAAGGCATCTGGCAGAATTCAACATAAGAATCAGAGCAGAAAAGTGAAAAAGTGGTTTCCTTAGGCCATAAAGTTGATGCTGAGGGTATTCAGCTGACACAGGAAAAAATCAGACCTTTTGTGGAAGTGCATGCCTCAAGGAACATGGCTGAACTGCAGTCATATTTGGTACTGCCACAATTCTACAGTCAATTTTCGCCTAACCTTTCAGTGGCGCTGTTCCCATTACATTGACATAGAGCGCCCCTGCTGCAAAGCCGAGTGTTGGCTACAAGGCAGCTGCTGCTGCCTGCTGGTCTGCAACCCACTTCACATCTCAGCACCACTCAACTGAGCTGCTGGCCACAGAAGAGAATCACAGCTAGGCTTTGGCCATCTGCGGCAATCTCCATCGCTTCTTCGCTACCTCTCTCTCCACCACATATCTGCCACCCTGTGCTCTCCATGCTGGCACTGCATTCTGGGTATGTATAAGTCCCGCAAGGCTGATCCACACAATTCTGTTTCAGAATGTCACTCTACCCAGCTGCGTACCAACTGGACCTACTATAGGCTGGCTCACGCAGATCTATTGCAGGTTGTCCACGCTTCTTGGCTACCCACCTGGCCCCACTATCACAGCTCACAAGTCCAAGAACTGACCACTGGGATTACCCTCACCTCCCGCACCTCCACCAGAGTTTTAGGGAGGGGGAATTGTGACGACATCGACGTCACAGGGTTTTTTATGTCTAGTGTGAATGTGCTAAGGTTGGTAATAGCCTCTTGTACCTGCAGCAACTAAGAATCGTTTTATATTTTGGTTTTTATTGGCCAGCCTATTTACAATCTTTTATTTATAATTATGAATAATTATTCTATTATACGACATTTATTGTTATTTTTTTACATATTGTTCTGGCGAATTTATCACTACTAAAATTAAAGTGCCATTAGTGGACTGTATAACGAATTTCAGTGATAAAACGACTGACTGGCAGCAGCTACACATGACTAAACTTACCATCATGATATGCAACACGAAACTGCTCTTCTTCCTGTAGCTCAGGACTGCCAACATATGAGACAGCATTGACAAATGAAGAATGCGCACCAAGGCAAGTGTGTGGGAAATTTTAAACGAGTCCCACACAAGTATTAAGGGGTCAGTAAAATCCACTACATAAGTTCTGCTGTTAAATTACTGCTGATCTAAAATTCTATCAGATCCATATCTACAAAGTCACAAGTCCAAACATACCACCCACCTTGAAATACCAAAAAGTTTCAATAAAATTTGCATTGTTCAGGTAATGGGCACAATTTAACAATTGGATGCCTGAATACTCCATTGGCAGTGCACACTGTAACAATTTGCGCAATACAATATCATCCTGGATGAAGCTCTTCCACACGTGCAAGACGCCACTGCAGAGTATGTATTCTGTCGTTCTTGATCAACACAAGTTGATTGGGAAGCTATGCCTGCTCCTGGCTTCTGCCACTTCGAGCATTGCTGGAGCGTATGGAGAAACTCCAGAGCCAACACTGCCGGAAGTCTTGATGCAACCGCTCAATCAGCTGCCAGCACTGAAGATGGTTTAGGCTCACATTTTCGTGGTTGGGTTCTGGCACAGCAACAAGAGGCTCAAGTGTTAGGAAGTGTCCTGGTGTAAGGGAGACAAAGTCTTTGGGGTCTGAACTTAGAGGGCACAGGCGTCTGGAATTCAGGAAAGCTTCCACCTGCACAACGACAGTGCACAACTCCTCAAAGGTCAGGATTTGTTCCCCAATGACACATACCTAGTGGATTTTGAAGGATTTTGATCCCGGCCTCCCACAAGCCTCCAAAGTGAGGGGCAGCAGGTGGGTTGAAGTGTCATGTCACTCCAAAGAGTGTGAAAGCATCGACAACACTTTTCTGGTGAGAGGACAATGTCAGAAGCTGCTGGAGTTTCATCAGGTAGTTGTGGACCCTGACAAAATTCGTCCCACAATCACTGTAGATCTCGGAAGACCTTCCTTGATGAGAAACAAAACATTTGTAGGCAGCCAGGAAACATCAGTGGATAGGTCAGAGGCAACTTCCACATGGTCTGCCTTGGTGGCACAACAAACGAGTATGCAGAGATAGGCCTTCAACACAGATGACTTGTGGGTCTTGCTGGCCCTTATCAGAATGTGCCCTGCACAATCCACCCCTACCTTAGCAAATGGCTTCACCTGTTGAACCCTCATGGCAGGCAGGTTTCCCATTAGAGGTGTGCATGATGATGGTTTTGCCCTCCAACAGTGCACACAATAGGGCAATCGCCATGTGATGGCATATTTATCTGAGAGGATCCAAAAATTTTCCCTCAGAATGCCCTGCAAAATACGAATACTCGGGTGCTGGTTCATTTCATGATAGTGTCCAATGACGAGGTCAGTCAACACACGAGTCTTGGGTAAGAGAACTGGATGCTTGTGATTGAAGGGTTATCAGAGTGCTGGAGTCTACCACCCACCCTCAACAGACCTGTTTCATCAACAAAGAGAACAAGTTTTATAATAGAAGCAGAAAGACTTTTACCCTTCTGCACCGAAGCAAGCTCTTCTTTGAATGAAACACACTGCACATGCAACAATAGAACGTGAAATGACTTGTCTAACTCACTAGGGGTAAAGTGGCCAGTTAGACAATTTGCATGAGGGATACGGTAATTGTGAATAAAGCACAGCATCAATGACATCACTCGAAGCAACTTTGTCAAACTGCTAATATGCGATAGCTCGTTAACTGAAACAAATGTTCCCAAAACCTTAACCTTCTTCTCAAACAGGACTGGTCAGTGACTAAAGTTTCAGAACAGGAGGGCCACTGAGCAGGTGGTTCCCATAACCACACTGGACCAGTCCACCCCAGTTGATGCCCTACTAGATGAGAGGGCAAGAGCCCACAAGAGGCACAATCCGCAGGATTGGACTCTGATGGGACATGCTTCAACCAGGATGCACTGGTGAGCTCCTGGATATCACTCACCCTGTTGGCGACAAAAGTTTTCAGTAGGTGAGGTGATGAGTTCACTTAAGAAAGAAGAACAATCTACGAGTCTGTCCAGGCACTGATAAGTGACAAGGTGATGGCAGAGGTGAACAACTCTACCACATGATGAAGTAGACGAGCTAACAGTAAAGCCCCATAAAGCTCCAACCGTGGAATGGACTGAACCTTGACTGGAGCAACCTTTGACTTGCCAGCAACTAAATGTGTGGTGACTCCTGTAGGTATGGTGAGGCTTAAATAAACCACTGCAGAGTAACTAATCTCTAAGCTATCAGAGAAGCCATGCATTTTGTACGAGGAACATGCAGGACCAATTACTTTTCTGGCGACAACTGTTGCTAGCAGTGGTAACTCACTGTTGAACTGGCTCCACTTCTCGACAATATTATATGGGGGTTTAGCATCCCAATCAAGTTTCTCCAGCCAGAGTGTCTAGATGAGGTGTTTCGAAAACATGGTGAGAGGCGAGAGCCACCCAAGTGGATCAAAAATCCTTGCCACTTCTGACAAGATGTTTCTCTTGGTGGTCTCTATGCAACTAGGCTGTATTTTGTATGAAAAGCAATCAATGCTGGGATTCCATTGCAGCCCTAACACCTTTACAACATGACTGTCTTGATCCAATGACAGGGCTTCTGGGACCTCAATGTCTTCCACTGGGAGCCAGTCAAGCAAGACAGGATGGTTGCTGACACACTTTCGTAATTTAAAACCATCAACAGCGAGCAATTAAATCAACTCCTTTTGCAGGGCCAAAGCAGAACAAACAGAATTAGAGCCGGTGACCAAGTCATCAACATATATATCTGACTTCAGTACATTTGCAGCAACAGGAAATCGCTCTTTCTCATCCTCAGCCAGCTGCTGCAAGGTATGAAGTGCCAAGTATGGAGCAGAGGAGACACCATATGCCACCATCTTTAAACGATAATCCTCCACCAAATCCGTCATCAAAGCGCTAAACAATATGCTCAAGATCCCGATGGCTAGGACATATTGCTATCTGTCTATACATTTGCTTAATATCAGCTGTAAAAACGATGACATGCAGCCTGGCCTTCAACAACACATCAATGATGTCGCATTGCAGCCTAACTAGAGTCAAGAGAACATAATAAAGTGACACACCTGTTGAGCTCTTTAAAAATGCATAGAACATGACACAAAGTTTTGTGGTTGTACTTTTGGGTTTGATGGAACAATGGTGTGGGATGTAATATGTAGGTGAGGACAACAATTCTGAAACAGGCACCATCTCCATATGTCCCTCTGTAAGGTAGTCCCTCATAAAGTCAGAATACATCTCTTTCAATGGAGGATCCCCCTTGAAGTGCCTTTCCGGTCAAAGCAACCAATTCACAACTTGTGGCCAAGATGCACCCAGCTCCGGCATCGACAAGCGAAAGGGTAGACACAACACGTACCTACCAGTAACATCACTCCTGTGGGTATCAATAAACAAGTCCTCGCAATGAACCTCTTCGACAGATTTGTGTTTTACTGGTGGGAACACCTCAACCTCCCAAAACCGCCTCATGACATCCTCCAGGGGGCTCAAAGTCAACAAATGAAATGCAATAGGATGCTGAAGGCACAGCAGGAGGTTCTGCTTCCACCTTGTCCATCAAGATCCACCTGAAAATTGAATAGAGTCATGTGAGAGCCATTGATTTCACCTCCAGCAAGGAATTGAGGAACAATATCTGCCTCTATAAGTAGATCAACAGGTCGAGGAACATCGAAAGCTGGATCAGCAAGCTTCAAATGGGCAACCAAGCGACGCACCTCACTGGACAACTGAACAACTTGGAAGCTTAGTGGTAATATGAGGGAGAACAAACACATTAAGAGAAAATTGTATGTCAGTAGTTCCACAAGGGATTACTACAATGAACACAAATGACTTGGCCACATTTACAGCTGCATTAGACAATCCTTGGATGGGAAGATGCGTCTTCTTATGAGCCAAACAAAGCCTTTAGCAGCAGGGTTCAGAAATGAAATTGCCTGGCTGGCTGTGTCCAGTAAGGCTCTGGCGACATAAGGTGTTCCAACTGCATCAAGGATGTGTACCTGGACTGTGAACAAAAGCACCATAAAAGATGGCGTTCAAAGTACTGGTGTAACAGCAGACAGAGTTGTGGGCTGCGAGTCAGTAAACTGAGAGGAACCTGCTACAGCCTGTAATGATGAATTGCCCTCCTCAGTCTCCTTGGAGTCAAAATGTAGCAATGTGTGGTGGCCAGCACCACATCGATGACATGACGATGATTATAGACAACCTTTGGAGCGGTGTGAAGGCAAGAGACAATTAAAACATCATTTGTGCTCCTTAACAACCGAAAACCACTGCTTAGGGTTACGACTACCAAACTCTGAACACTTGTAACGCTTGTGAGCACCTTTACACAAACAACACTCTCCTTGGGTAGAACTCACAAATCACTTTGACGACTGGTTGCTGGACTGGTTATGAGGCTACCTCCACAAGCGCATTGCAGGTGTGGGTTTGGGCATCGCAGTGTGTGCCCCAAAGGTCTTGGTGGCTGCTGCATTCACTGTCTCCTGGGCATGACAGTGCATCTCAAGAAACAAGATGAATTCAGTTAGTGTGGGTAACTCATACCAAGTGTGAGATCTCACTGTGTTTGAAGCTGAGCATCTACACTTGCACATTATTGGTAACAGCACTAAGCCCCACTTATCTACTAGAACATCAAGAGCCTTAAGTGCGGACACATTCTCAGTGATGATACTCAACACTCGACACAACAAGGTAGGTGTTTTAATGGAAGCTGAAGGGGCCTGAAGTAGTGCCTCTACATGCATGTTAACAAGAAGTCGCTTGTTCTTGTAACTACCCTCAAGCAATTTCCAAGCAACCTCAAAATTAGTCTCCGACATTGTTAAATACTGGATCATACCAAGCGGATCCCCACTAAGTGCACCCTCCAAATAAGCCAATTTCTCAACAGGAGACACCTCACTGTTATGCGACACCAGAGTGGCAAACAAGTTAGAAAAATTAGGCCATTGCCTGGGGGTCACCATCGAAATTATGCAAGGTGATTTTGGGTGTACCTTGAGTTTCCAATGCCTTGAACTTGGCATTTAGACTCCTCTGCGAGGGCATTTACAATTTACATTACGAAGAAATATTTTTCTCCAAACTATACCATGCACTCCGCATGTTCGGCAGCATCTAAATCAGGCAATTTATAGGTTAACAATTGAACAGTAATAAAATCAACATCAAAATTCTCGCGGACTTTAGGCAAGTCTCGAGTGATGGCAACAAACAAATTTTGTTTGCCTGGCTCTCTCATAACAACCTGAGCGAGATATAGGGCGCGCTTGATGCGACTTTCTGCCAAATGAAGATGTAAAAGCACCGCCTGTGCCTCAGACATCTTGTGGCAACTAGGATTCAACAACTCAAAAACAACGATCAGACGAGAAAATAAAAATACGACGGCAACCAACTAACTACACTACCAAACCATGAAAATCGTAGTTAGTATCAAACAAACCATGATTGCGACTTTTGTCAATAGTATTTCACAAAAAGGCTGAGATCAGTCATAAGGCACTAACTGGGAATGCCTAAAACCTTTAAAAATGAATAAACGCATGAAACAGTATTAAAAAATATAAGCATGCACAAAACTGGACTTTGCAACGAACAGATCATATGAACGAAATGACCGGGTTAAGTGAATGAAATGACAGGGTAAATTGAACGACTTCCAAAAAATGAGACTTTTTTTTTTTGCTAGCTGCACTCGCCACTCAAAACAAGTGTAAACTTTAACAATATTTTGAAAGACAGGAAAATAACGAGAAGCAGAAACAATGGGTTGGAAAGAAAAAAAAAAAGAACCCAAGCGCCGACAGGTGGACCAAATGGGGACAAAGAGAGAGAGTGCCGACACGTGCACACAAAGGACCATGGCAAACAGAAAATAAAAAATAAACCCCAGGAACTTCAACTGTTCACTTTGTCCACTGTGTCCACGAGGTTTCTTCTTGACAACGAAAACTTGTTTTGTACTGTTCTCGACGCACACCAAAACACTGTAGCATGCTCATGTTTTGCCGCCAACACAAGCAAAATAACGAAATCGCGCACTAAAAGGACGATGCAGCAAATATCCAGCCCGGAGGACCAATAATGTTATGACAAATTTAACACAACTAAAATTAAAGTGCCACTACTGGACTGTATACCAATTTCAATGATAAAACAACCGACTGGCGACAGCTGCACATGACTCAGATTACCACCATGATATCTAACACTAAACTGCTCTTCTTCTTTCTGCAGCTACGGACTGCCAACCCTTGAGACAGCATTGACAAATGAAAAATGCGCTCCAAGGCAGGTGCGCGGGAAATTTAAAACGAGTCCCACGCAAGTATTAAGGGGCAGTAAAATACACTACATAAGTTTTTCTGTTAAATTACTGCTGATCTAAAATTCTATTAAATCTATATTTACAAAGTCACAAGTCCAAACATATATGTAGAGTTTATTCTACATTTTTGCCTTGCTTTATTATGATAGTGATTTGCTATGAATATTTGCTTGCGAAACTCTTAGTATGTAATTGTTTGTTAAAGGAATTGCTGCGTGGCTGGCGGGGTTGTGTTTTGTCACGTTGTGCTGGGACTAACAGGAAAGAGTTCGTTACCAGAGGTCAGGCACGCTGGTCGTCTGTGCGGCATCGCTCCAGTAGACACTTCCTTGTTTAAACGCGGCAGCTTGGACTGTGCTGTCGTTTCAAGGCAGTCATGAGCACACAACGGTGTTGTTACGTAACTTGTTTATGTTGAATAAGTTACGCTGGAAGAAACAACATGCATAAGTGTGTAAATTGTTACGCTATAGAGGGTACTGTTTAATTCCACCTTGCAAGCCTGCTGCCGTGATGTATGCTACAAGTTCACGTGAAATTTTTGTGAGAGGTTGTGACAATTCCCACAACGTATGTATAAAAAGGTGTCTGGTGTGTCTTTGTAAAAAGTGCAGTGCTACATGTCCCGCAAACACGGCGGGTGCTGATCAGCTGTTGGCGACCGACCAAGTCCGCTACATCACCAGAGCCCTGTGGTAACAGGCGATTGGCTAGTATGCTGGGGCAATGATTTTGCCGTCGTGAAGGGGTGACTTCTTGATTTTCCTACTGTGATATATGCAGGTACGAGTCGATTGTTTTGCATGCCCGTGGTTCGAGAGTGGTTTCTACGTATGGAAAGTATTGAAATGTTCACTTGTCCTACACCGTGCGCCGTGCTTAATAGTAAATCCTACAATAGTTTGCAAGCCATACTTTGTACAGTAATTTTATCTAAACTATAGTGGGCCCGTTTATCTTACATAAATTTTTATTAGCAGCTGTTGCGGATACTTTAAAAAATTGTTTTATAATGTTGTGCACCATAATCGTGTAGTGTTTGGGCCGTATGAAAAGCGACCTAGTGATTTTAAGCATATACAGAGTGTTGGTAAATTATTCTTCGTGTAGATATAAAAGTAAATCTGCTAATGCCCATTTAAATAAATATTACTGCCATTGAAAAGAACTCTGGAGTGTGAATTTGTTCTAGCTGATAGTTCCTCTGTTGTTTTATTTACGAATTACAATAATTTATTATGATTATTGCTATATAAACTTGTGGTTGGTATTAGCACATTAAGTTATCCAGAATGCAAATACAGCATTTCTTATTTTTCTCTTTTTAACATCAAATGAGCTTCCTAACTACCGGGTATACTGTATTGGGTTAAGGGTTATTGGAGTGCAATGAGGTAGCTTTAAGAATCCTGAAACTCACTAGGGTAGAGGACGGCTCACCCAGCTGCACGGCGTCGCCAGCACAACCATCTTAGCAGCGCGGTGTTTCGAATGGACAGCAGTGCTCTCTGCCGATTACAGTGCCGGAAGTGACATTATTTATACTTGATTATAGACTTATAGAGAACAAAGTGGAACATTCTGCGGACTGTGATTGGTGAACTTTCAAAACATCCTTACCCTGGAGAAGTGTAACTGAAAATTGTGTGTACAAAGCTGGGGCAAAGCCTTCTCCTGGTGAGAATGGCTGTTCCTAAGACTAGCCTTCAGAAAAGATAAGTATTGAAATATTGACCCGTCAGGTTATTATGAGGAGAGTACGGGATATTTTGAATCCCATAGCTAGATGGAGGTATTTTCTCATAATGCAAATGCGTTTGAAATTTACATAATCAGCTGTTTTAGAATAAATTTATGATTGTTTTTCCTTGATACAGCTGTTAAAGTTCTTACACAGAAATTTAAAGGCAGTCAAATCTGTGAAAAGAAAAGGAAAAATAAGAACAGAATTTTTGAAAATTCTTTTAAATCTGGTAAATGTTTCTAAAATATATGGCAGTTGTCATTGTGTTAGTTTTAAAGAGTAAGCCATGAAAATGTTGTGATAAAATAATCTAAGAAATGTAATTGAGACAGTCCAGATTTTTGAGAAACATATTAGTACTGATCTCAACAATGACTCAAAGTGAGATTTTTTAGAAATCATATTGATTCAAAGTGATTCAAAGTAAGAGATATCGTCCAAGTTAAGGTATGATTTTATTGCCGAGTGGCCAGTATGTATGTGTGTGTGTGTATATAGATTTGTTCTAGAATTTTATCATATGGCTGGTGCTTTTACATGATGTTTTATGAATACAGCCAATAACATCTATGCAGTATTATTAGTTTTTGTATACGCTTTAATATAGTAGGTGTAAAATGCTCTTAATATTCCGAGTGTCATGATAACTTCCTTCTCAGTAAAGTCACTTCTATCTTTTTGCATAAAAGAGCACTTGCACATGCTCGTATTTTTTTTTTTTTTTTTTTCCTATGAAGTATATACATATTTCATAACATGGATGGTTAGATGTACTGTTGTTTATATGTTTGAAAATATTGAACAGAAAAAAAAGAGACAAAAATAATCAGAAATACATTGAAAATTCTTCAGGTGTGTATCTTCCTTTCAGGTTTTACTCCAGGAAATAACTTTTCATGCACCTCTGCCGTGCTGTTGGGTTAAGGGTGTCACAAAAATATGCCAGTGTTAAAAGTTCCTAAATAACTGGAGCTACTACATAAAACATAAACAACCAAAATAAAAAAAAAAAAAAAAAAAAGCATACTATGTACATGCTTTACTATACAAAAATTTGGTCAAGTTACTTCAAGCCACAGGGTTACAGATTAAAATTTCAAGCAAGACATGGTAGTGTACACCATTTTTTTAAAGTAATATTTAGCATGTTTAGTACGCAAATCATCTCCCATTAGCCTTCCAGTATAATAAGTGCATATTAAAAAACAACAGTTCGAAAACATGGATAGACTAAACATTTAAAAATAGACTACTATTATGTAAATACTGTAGGTAACTTTTCGTGTCTTTTTCAGGTTGCAAGCAATGACTCGTACACTACCAGAATATGCCATCCGATGGCACTCTCAAATAGTGTACGCCAACACCAGGATAGCTGGTCCAACCTCGGCACCTGCCATCAGCAGCGCAGGCAGCGACCACTACACGTGGAGGTGGGCGGCTTTCCTGATCATGAGGCTGCTCACATAACTCACAATGAAAACAACACGTTGAGTGATACTAGGAATTATGGATTTTTCAACGGCCCCCAAAGCAAAGAGTTTGTGAAATTCCGCACTGTCGGGGACATTTCTGGCAAGACACTTTCAAAGTGATGTGTTCACGAGCCTGTGGGCTAGTTTTATAGTTGCGATGGTGCTTTGTTGCATTTCAAGATGCAAATCAGGTTGTTCTCGCCTAATAAAAAAAAAGACATGTTGCCTTCTGAAAAAATGGCAGACTACATTGCCTAGTTAGCCTTCCCTAAAATAAAAAAGTAGATTTTCCACTTTAAGTTTAAATTTGTCTCAAAAACTGAAAAACAGCTAGTTGCTTGTCAAATTTGACATAATAGTTCACTTCACATGCTCAACTCATTGTTCACAAAAATCGTAGACTGCCAATGGGAAATAAAATGTAAATATACCTACATTGCTGGCAGTGTAATAGCATGTCGTTTTTGTTGCAGAACTTTTATGGTTAAATCATGAACTACTGATGTTTTAAGTTAATATTTGTGTGCTATAAATTATGTTACTAATGTTTTAAATGTGTTGACTTAAAGTTGTTAGGGCTTGTTTATAAATAGAGAAAGAAATCATACTGAAAAAGCCATTGCCTTCCAAAAAAGAAATGTGTAGATTACTGTTACAGCACAAACAAATGAGCACAGGAACATTATAACACAGCTGATGACTAAGGGTTGTTTATATTTCTTTAAAAAAATTTATTATGGGTGATATGTGTAGTATTTGTTGTAAATTGGAAATGCAGTAATATAAAGCCACTTGCGCATAGACAAGATGACACTAATGTAGCCTGGGAGCATTTTAAAGTACACTCTAATTTTTAACAAAAAAGTTTTCTTTTTATTTTGCTGCAGTTTGATTTTTTTACAGCACTCAGGTGTAGCTTGCACGTATTATTCTGCCAAATTACTTACAGCTGAACACAAATATAAGCCCCATGAGATAATTAAATTCCTAAATGCCACGGTTTATTCTAATAAATATATGATATCTTGTACCAGGAGCTCCCATTATCACGTAACTAGGAGAGGAACTACGATGTGTTCATAAACATCAAGTTAGATTCAGACAGTAGTACAGTAGCTCCTGCTATAATATCAGGTTCTGTATTCTAAACAGCTGCAATTTTATAGAAAACAACTTCGAAGATATCATATTTTCTTTAACAATGTTAAACACAATGGTTACTTTACCAGAAGTCATAAACGTCAGTATTCTTTCATCTATATACTGTATGTATATAAAAGGAAAAACTGACTAACATATCAACACCCAGCCACAAACATCATTCTAAAAATGTGAAATTTGGAGGAAACATTGATAGTGTAATGTAGGCAGCCACTAAGGAGAGATTTTTCAAAATTCAAAACCTAAAGGGGTGAAATGAGGGTTCAAAATGTGTATGGAGAAAAAATATTAGATGTTCCTATTAACTCTAAACTTCATGAAAGTACAATAAATAAAATTATTAAACACATGGTTAGCAGTTTCTTAGAAATGAACTAATAGTAAAAATTTGTAAAAGTATTCTAAGCAATAAAGCTTTGAATAGAACTCTGCAGGATGTAAAGAGTAACATAATAATAGGTGGTGTGACAGTGTTGCTTACAGGAGATTTTTGCCAAACTTTACCAGTAGTGTCGAGACGAACGTGTGTGGTGATGAAATCAAGGAGTGCCTCAAGAGATCTTCTTTGTGGCTCTCAGTTAGTGCTAAAATTTATCAGAAATATGAGAGTAGGTACATCTGAGAGGTGAAGAGTCTGCTAGTCAATTTTCAGACTTACTCAAACTAGGAAACTGTGATTATCCACAGACAGTATGATAGCTATCTTGGACAAGTTGTGCACTATAGTGACTACAGTTGAGGAACTGATAGCAAAAATTTATCCAGATATTGCCCGTATACAGGACAAAGGACAAGTCTATGGAATAGTTGTGTAAAATAGCCATTTTGACCTCAAAAAACAAACAAGCAGTGGTCATCAGTAGAGTGTACGGGGTATTCCGATACCATTTTCGCCCTTGTCGACATCAGATATATGTGATTAACCTGGGAGAGGTCTTGCTCAGTATATGAAAGTTTGCTGGATGACATATCGACATTGGCTGCGCAAGAGTGCGTCGGGCAAGCGAGGCGGCAGGCTCACTTTTCCTCCGGTTATTAATCCTGGATGCCTGACTCAAACTCCCCCCCCCCCCCCAAACACACACACACACACCTCAGTAGTAGGGGCGCGCAGGTCCTGGGCCACTACTAGATTGATATAGGGGTAGAGATGGTCTAGATATAGATTTTCTGAATTAATAGATTGGATGATACTAATTAATTAATTGGATAATATTTATTAGATTATTTTTGTTGCTAATCCGATTATTCGGCTTAAGGATTGATCACTTAATCCTTTCTTAAATTTTTTATGTTTTTATTTTATATTTTTAGAGTATGTGTAATTGTTATCATATGGTTTATTTTGGGAGAGCAGTATAGGTCTTCACCCTTGGATGCCTCGCAGGCGATGAGCTCTGAGGTGTGTGGGCAGCAGCATGTAATGAGCTTGATGCAAGAGTGGCATAAGTGTTATTTTGGGGGCAAGAGTGGCATGTCCATCGTATAGTGTGTGTACTGGGGGTCGATGGCTAAGTGAGAGGAGGGAGGGGATGTTGAGAGAAGCACCTGGATACGTCCAACTTGGTTGCTGTTTGTAAGAAGACAGGTCGGTGGCTGGGTGAGGAAATAGAGGGGTTGTCGGGAGCAGGCACACATCTGCCTTGGTTGCTGTTTGGTGTAATACTGAGCTCTAGATATGTGAAATGGTTATCGGCTAAAGTCGGAAATGCACATTTATAAATCACTGTTTTAAAATAACAAAAAATATATAGTTTATACTAGCAGTGTATTTATCCTACGACATCAAATAACTACCAAACACGAGACATTAAATGTTTTCTTTCTATGCGACATCAATTTTTGCATTCTATGCGGTAGTAAAAAGTTTTGCGTTCTATGAGACACTAAAAAATATAAGAGAGAAATTAGTAGCAAATGAATAAATGAAAAACACATCACACTTCACACGTACACACACGAGTCGTAATGAATGAACTACACTTCACACCCAATGAAGTAAAAATGAAATGAAATATTAAGCACACACAAAGTAAGTTAACTGCCCCACCCTGTTTCCCTATCAATATAATTTATGTCAAACAGAAATAATAACATTCAATGATTCATAACTAAATTTACTAATCAGACGCAACAAACATGGCACAACTGCGCACAAAATTAGTTCACTATCCCATGTAATATATCACAAATCAATTAAAAACTGCAACGAAATGCCACTTAAACACGATTTACCATAAACATTAAATAGAATTATAAAAACTGACACACTTGCTAACCACATGCAAAATTAAACAAAAAAGGTATTAACAAGCAATGAGAGGGCATCCACTTAAACACAAGAAAAAATTATGTGTCCTCAATTACACTAAACACATTTCACAGACGAGATGTAAAAAATTAAAATACGAAGCACACGTTCAAAATATAAATTAAATATTAAATATGCACAAAGCCAGTTAACAGCCCCACTCAAGCAAGGAACGCAACATGAAAACAACTTACCCTCAATTACACTAGATATCTATGAAGCACAAGCAAAATTACAAGAAAAAAAAGTAAACCACATGTTCAATATAAATTAAATATTACCCTGTCAGAAAAATCATTTTACAGCTCCAACCAAGAATATAAGTGTTTTTTAAAAACTCAATTATCTCACTTATGACACGCAACATAACTTACATTTAAGCACAGCAAACCACGCTTCACTCTCATCTCCTCTCAGTAACCCTGCAGCTATCCAACCAGCCCTCACTCCAGCGATAGCACATCGTGTGTCAGCCTGGGAGCAGCCAAACCCCAGTGAGTTGCAGCCGCCCTCTCCAGCGCCCAGCGCCCAGGCCGGGGACTCAGGAATAACTAAACTTATCCCAAGTATTTTCTTATCCCATTACACCGCTCAAGAGTATTGTCCCGCTATATCGCTCTTGTTCTCTCTCACTTCCCTGTAAGGGCAGCGGCCAGCCTGTTGAAAAAGTCAAATATCACATCCTAACTGATAATAAAAATGGAATTACTTCTAAAACACCTTATACCAGCACAATCCCAGGAAATATATAATTACAAGCAAAGAATTATAATTTATCACAAATCAATTAAAAACCCAGAAATGTATTCCGAGAAAATAACCATCACTGTAATATTAATGAATTAAAAACACGAATTACCACATAAAAATGATCAATTACAAACACCGATTCAATTACAATTATGACGAAATTAGCAATAAAAAACACGAATTACAGCCTAAAAACTATCAATTACAAATTCTGATTAAAATACAACTAAACATTAACAATTAAATCACTACTTACCAACTAAACACAATGAATAAAAAACAGACTGAATTACGATACAATTACTAATCAAACGCAACGATTTACCAAATACCAAGATGAATCAGAAATGCAGCTTGAATGATGACACAATTACTAATCACACAACATGCAATCAAACAAATCAGTCACAAATCCCTTCACAAATAAGAGCATGCAGAATGAGACATTAATTACACAATAAGTGTACTTCCGAATCATGCCACTGTCAATAGGTTTATTAAATGAAAACACACCAATTATGTGATGCATGACGTCTTTCAATAAATATTAATAAACGACGTCCACTCATCAGTACAAACTTGTCACTAGCAGTTGTCAACGGAGTTGAGTCGCCGCCGCCTACAAGATTGTAGTATCTACCAGGCCTGGACTGACATCCCAATAATAGAATTTATTTTCGCCCGTTGAGCCACCAGGACCATGCCAGAGACCCGTGGCGAGTACAGTGGTGAGCCACCGGATGATGCCACAGATATTCACTACACCGCTCGCACGAAGGATGGGCTTGCACCTGCTAACCCACTCTCCAGACACATTATGCCAGTGAAGGAAGGGATGGGCCAGGAGTATAAAAGGAGATGCGCCCCGCCCTCTGGATCGTCAGTTCTACTTCAGTTCTCGATCTAGTCTTCCGACTCTTCTCCTGGGCTCTCACCACGCAAGCAATTGGTGCAGAGGCCTGCACCTCTCCAGTATACTTCACCGCTTTCTCACGGGGTGAAGATCCTCTCCAACTTGCACCTAAGGAAAAACCAGCACCGTCAACAGAACAGCACACTGAGACACATTCAGTCCCTTGTTGAAATTAGAGAGTACAGCTCGCCCTGAGGAGTAAACTTAAAACACGACTAGTAATGGCCTACTCCTATAGCTTTGTACACGGCACCTTCTCCTGTTTAAACTAGGGCATTTAACATCCGCCAAGTATGTTTGGATAGGAGATAGTACTTAGTACTTCCACCATCTTTGTTTATTTCCTTCTCTGTAAATTAATATCGATCCCGCTTAACCTCTTGAGTATCACTCCGACCCCCTAACCATTGTTATCATCGGATCTGACGGAGACAGCAGGAGACCGGGTATGCTCTTTCCGAAACTACACCAACAACATACCAAAAAAATCCTTGGAAGACCACCCATTCTCTGCTCCTGTGCAATGAACGGTAGAGCCACGACACTATGATACTGTCCCTTGGAAGGTGGCTTGCCAGTTTGAAGTCGCCCCTACCTCACCACTCACTTGGTGGTGCCGAGGAGGGGAACGTTTCGAACCTGGGAAGACCAGTGACCCGGGGACACTCGCCTCACCAATATTGGAAGGACACAAGTTCCTTGTGTCCAGGTGGGAGGAACAGTAGAGTCATGACACGAGGTCCAATCCTGGTGGGATCTCCTTTCTGGCTCGGTTGGACTTCTCTCACCACTCATTTCGTGGTGCCAATAGGGTTTGCACTCTGGTGCAAGGGAGATCAACCCCATTGGGACAACACCATTCGGTTCCTGCAACCAACACTTTGCAGCTCAAGTCTTCCTCACCTCCAGTGGAGAAGTCAAGAGTGAGGTGCAGTGTTAGCAGTAGCAGTTGGCACTTACACATGAACTCAAACACGTTGACTGCCTACCTCCTGATGACCCAATCTTAGGTTAGAGCCTGATTCCTTACACCCATAGGGGTTGAGTTGAGAGGAAAGTTAAGAAGGCGAGGGCTATCTCTGCAAATCCACAAGGGCTTAGCATCCATCCCAGCAGGTTCGGGCTACTGAGTCCATGTGAACAGGCTGATTTACTGTGATGGCTCACTGTTCCAGTACCAACTGTCATGCCTACCACCTTGTTTGAGCCGCCCACCCATGTTGCAGAAGGATACCATCCAGTGGTACAGGAGATCCTGTTTGGCGAAGGGTCCACCTATACTTCAACTGTACCTATCAGCTCCACACCAATAACCAACCCTAGCACCTCACACATACACCCCAAACCTCCAGTCAAGTTTAATTAGGGTGGAGGGAACAGCACAGTAAAGTTACCTGCAGGACAGACATGGCACCCTGTTAGCATTAACTCCATACCGCCACCTAAGCCTGCACCACACAGAGTACTGCCAGAGCCGGACTTTGTACAAACTGGCAGTCTATTAGGCCAGTACTGTACTCTGGTTGGGCTCCAGTGCCCAGAGATGAATAGCCACCGAAACATGTGACTTGCATAGCATCAAACAAGTAACCCAGAGACACATTTAGTCAATCAGCCGGGACTGTCACACATCATATGTTTCAATGTTTTATTGATTACCATAATTAACAATCATTGCCTTACAATCTTTTAAGATCTTGATTCTTCACCCACAAATTGTGCTCTTTCGTGAACCCTTTCCAACGAACCAAGGACCTATGTTTTCCGCTATTAATAACTTTAGCAATTAAATATTCATTTGGAGAATTTTCTTTCTGCAATTCAAATTCATAAAAACAACCTTTTATGAGGTCGCCATCATAGCTTTCGAGATAATATACTCTAGGATAACTGTCTAACTGAAATTATTTTAAATATTTCAAACAACCAACTAACAGTGTATTTTTTGTCAAAACAGCTTTGACCTTAGAAATACGTTCATATTCTCCAACTTTAAACTTTTGTTTTCTCTCATCGACTACTTTAGGTTTATTATATACGGTTTTTGGCAATATATTGCCCGTAAACTTTTCAGATGCCATCATTATAATTTGATCGTATCTTGAATTATAAGATTTTAGTATTTCAGGCAAAACATTCACCCACTTCTAAGTCCCATTTGAAGTGAAATGTCTGTATATTAGCTATTTTAATCATTTTTTGAATCTCTCAACTACATCTGCTTTTATTTCAGAATATGTTACAAAATGATTAATCCCATACTCTGTCATTAGTTTCTGGAAAGAAGTATTAAAGAACTATGTTCCTTTGTTGCTGTGAAGCATTATTGGTGTTCATTCTTCTAAAGTGGTTTTCATTGCAGTGGTAACTTGTTTTCCAGTATTGTTATTCACAGGTACACTCTATGCATATTCTGAATAGATGTCTATCACAGTTAAAATATACTTGTAGCCATTGTTGTATTTTGAATGCAATGTTCACACGAATTGGCTTAAAAAAAGCTCATTTAAACCATACTAGAAAACCTTATCATCACAAGAGCATGCAGTTCTTGAGCAATCTTACTAAACTTCATTACAAAAACACCCTTCTTCAGTAGGTTCTTCAATAATAGACATAATTTTGTTTGTATGTGAATTATTTCCAGACTGTTTCGAAGTGATGAGAAGTTTTAATCTATTCGCCAACTCATTAGGATTGTTCCAACATACAGGAAAAAATTAAACACCAAATTCATCTTAATATATTCCACTTCCAACAATATCGCCTAATAAATAGAGTTTTGAGTCATCTCTGTCTCCTGTACGATTATATGCAGTCGTACATTTTACAAGTTTCTTATATTTCTCCTAATTGTTGTCAGAGTATCCATTTTGAAATATTTTAAACAATAATTCAAACAATCCTTTTCATGCATCAGTTACATAATCACGTACTTGAATTCTATTTTCATGTAAGAATGTAATGACCGAATCTCCAAGAGACCATATATTGCCATGTCGATATACCCCAACTATTGTATTACGCACAGGCGAAGAATGTTTTATAGCTAAGTAACATTGTGTCAATTGAGAAAAGATTGGCTGTTTCTTCTTCTTTAAAGATTCTTCCAATTTAATGTCCAGTAGTGTATCAATAGACGTAGTTAACACAGACTGTATTGTATGCAATCTACTTGTAACAGGTTTAAAAAACGCTTCATTTAAAACATCTTGTTCTATTTGTGCTCGTTTAGCTTGTAAGTATTTCTCCTTTACACCAGAAATAACGTTATGTAATTCCAAAGCAAAGTTAGACATTTTTGTTTAGTTTACATTAACATACCAGTATTTATATATGACATAAGGCATTGGTTTTCCACCTGTAATGCAATGTCCAGTATTCTGTGCCTTTTCAATCTTATTGACTTTAAATAAAACTGCATCTAATTTACGTACAGTTTGAGCTCTCAACTCATTAATATGAAGAATTAGTAGTGTTTGCAAATCATATATTTGTTTTTTCATTTTGGTTTGTATAATTAAACCCAATGTTTTATTAATCAATTCAGCAGTCATGTATAGTGACATCAGTTCCATTCTTGTTTCAAGTTGTTTTGCAATATCAGTGCTTACCAAGTCATTAATTCTGTGTTTTAAATTATACAAATGGTTGTGTGTTCTAGTTTTCATATTCTGCAATGCTGTCGTCACATTTACCAATATTTCCGAAATGTAACTAATATTTGTAGACACCTTTGTAATACTTTCAATTTCTGTTGTAAATTGGTCAATTGTGCTTTAAATACATTTAGTGTAATAATGTTTAAGTCTTCCGCATAGCTTTCATTTTCTTCATCACTGTCGTTCACAGCCATACCTACATTACATAATATATGTCCATTCAACTCATAATTTTTGGTTAAACAGCTATTGTAATGAATACGACTAATACCGCTATGTCCAAACTTTGAAATACTCATTATTCTTCATATGGAAGTAAAAAACTGCCAAATACACAACAATATTTGCCTTTATATAGGGGAAGTGTACGCATAATTACCCGAAAACCATACTTGTTTTTCCAACAGTAAAAACACACATCTTTACACTTTGTAAATGATATATCGCCTAAAACATGATCATTGTAATTATGTTATTGATTCAAACTGCCCATTTTAAACACAATTAACATATTATCATTATTGTGCAAATTATGTTTTGGAAGATGTGCGTAACTTCAGGGCAGATAAATACAATCAATGTTCGAACATCAACCAAAACTAAAATGTTGCTGTATTTTACCCTGCGGTTCACACCAACATTATTGAATATAAATATGGATTTGGGTAATGCTTCATTCGGAGGCACAATATCGTCTTTGTTAGTAAAAGTGAAATATTGCATTCCTTCAATTAACAACAAAATGGTTGCTAATCGTTGATATTTCTCTTTTATTGTTTTTTAAAACACTATGCATTTAAGTCCATTTGGATGTTTCAACATCGACATAATAACACAAGTTTTGCCACATTGACATGAATGCAGGGTTCACTCCATGTCTACCTGACCATTTGCACAGTGCAGTGCAGTCAATAATCGCAATTAGAGCACGCCGAGGGTCGACGAGAACAGCCGAGAGTACCCTGGTGTTGGTCGCCGAACACAAGCAAGTCACTTTTCTCTGGGTCCTGGATCGCGTATCTCACAAAGATCGATTTAATCATTTTCCTTCAAGAGATAATTCCTGGGGGAAATTAGTTAACGATCTGGCATGGTATCCCCGCATGACCACCAGGTACAACATACATTGGTAGGAGCGAGTGAACTGCCGCGCAGCAGTGTAATAAGCTCCTACCATGCATGCTACTTTGGTGGGCCTTTTGGTCTTCGTCTAGTGCTCCGCGGCCCTTATGCAACCCCTATAGGCAGGGAATAGCATTGCCCTGCCAATCCTCAAGTTTCGTCCGGGCGACAAGTTAGTGTTAAATAGTTTTCTTTGTAGTCCAAGTAAAATGAAATGCCTGTAGTCCATTTTCGCATGTACGAGACACAGCATATGTGGTGATGTCACAGAGCATGCCGCAAGTGGGGTGGAAGTGACGCCCTGTGGTGCCATGGCGGTGGATGTGACGAGTTTTCTTAAAGGGTTTAAGAATAGCAGCAAGGATCTGCACACAATTTGTTAGTATTAAATTCAGTGGCAAAGCAACTGTTTCAAACAGGACTGTACAGCACAGCCTTATGGCAATTTGTTTATAATTTAAGTGTGGTGACATCCCTGCATATGTGTTTTTAACAACCAAGAGAATGCTCTGCGGCTCGCGAGGATGTCACCAATATGTTTATTAAAATCAGTGTACACTATGTTTCATTTTAGTTCTAAGAGAGCATGCACCTAAAAATCATATGGATAGCTACTTGACTTTGGAGTGGACACTTGGCGCTGCCGATCTGTGGCCATGATGGCATCTTTGTCTTGGCATGCAGAGTGGACAGCAGCATGGGAGGTCAGCTCTGCTACCACCCTCGGTACCAGTATGTAGGCTTTCAACTTTTCATTCCACAATAGTAAGTTAACTCACCAGAACCTTTTTCAATATCATACTGAGGGTTGGACCTGCTGCTTTTTCCCATCAGTGGGAACTTAAACTACATTAAATTCACTAAGAGCATTGCCTACCTTGCAGCTTTATGTCATTAGCAGACCTCTCAAGTGCCGAGACCACTTACTTCACCATTCCTTAAATGAGTGTAGTATATGTTTCACATCAATAAAACATTCAAATTGAATTTACTTCTCTCATTGTGTTGTACCCTGAAAGGTAATTTTGGGCACAGAACCTTTAGGGCCTTGCTGTAATATACAGTGTTTCCAACTGCATCTTATGGAAGCTGTCCCCTAGACAGCATAGAAGCAGTGTAACTAAATGGTGTGTGAGAGGCCTACATACTATGCTTTTGTGTTGGTAAAAACTATCACCTAACCTCAGTGTTTGTAAGTAAATGTGGTAAATCGCAACCGCACCAGCAATGACACAGACACAAGGTAGCCCTTTAGGCTGTCGGCACACAACCCCTATCTCACCACTCTCCAAGAAGAACTGGTGCCGTCATGCAAACCACTTTTTATGGCTGAAGGTCAGATGGGCAATCGCATCATCCCTGGAGCCTGAAACCACGTCACATGAAGAAGAACTACTTATTATACAACATATATCTGGTGGCAAAAAATGCCATGTTTCTGTTCAATTACATTTGCTTTCCTAGATACAATTACCAAAAGATGACCACTTGGTTTTACAACCTTCATTTGTACTTTGTACACAGGTAACATGTACACAAGGGGTAACGTAATGTACTGGTGGCCTATGTATAGGGTTGTGTTCAGTTGAAAATAATGGCTCATACTAAACATCAAAAAACTTTTCACAGTATTGAACACATTGCTTTATATATTACCATTTGAATTGCATTTACAGAAATACAATTACCGTGATCCCGAAACTAAACTTGCAAAATGTCTAGCACTGAACGATCAAGGAGTAAACTCTTTGAAAAATGCTTGTAAAGAGCAAAACATAGTTTACGCTTAAACAAATGATTTGAAACAAAGGCATATAGCAGATTAGATTCTAACTTATAAAGCGGCAGATATAGGGAAGAATCCGTCCACATCTACCAGTGAAAAGCTTGGCGCTTGGATTGTAGACTAAGTAATGCGAGCAAAATTTAAAAGAGGCATGGGAGTAAAATGCACAACAAAGCAACAAACCAAGAAAGGTGGAATTTTACCATTCATATTTCCAGCATAATCAGCCATCAGAGCCCTAACAGTTGGAGTCTCAGCTCTTACTAAATCAACTAAATCAAGTGGCAAAGGAATGTATCTTAAACCATGTTAAGTTGGACAAGGAAAAAACTCCAAATGTGGAAAGAAGCACAGAAGGTCTTAAATAGTCTTCCAAAACACGCACTCACAAACAAAGACCTTCTTGTAATTGTAAAGAAACTGGTTAGTCCATATTTTTAAGGTGTGTATATGAGAGACAATTTGCCAAAGAAACCAAACCTTCATGAATGTATGATTGTCAATTTAGATTCAAAACAAAACGAAGCAACACATTTGGTTGCATTAATTAAAAATGTAAATTAATCAATGTATCACAACAGTTTCGGTGATTTACGTCCCTGACTGAAATATGTAACTATTTTAAAAAAACATGCAATTAAGATACAATTATGAAAAGGAGCAATCTTCAAATACTATCAATTGTGGTTATTTATGTTTATGATTTCTGACTATAAATAGGATGGGTAAGTATGCAAATAAGCATAGTAGTAGTAAAACCATTTAGTAATAGGTCAATTACATTGATATTAAGCGTAAACTCATCGCAATCGTGTTCAGTATATTTCACAGCTGTGGACTTAGATGGTGACTGGAAAATAAGCCTAATCGAATTCATCACTTATAACAGCATATCAAATATTGATATGCACAGTCATTCATTTACATTCAACATTGGTGAAAAAAATTACAGGATTGTGATACCAGTGGGTTCTTACGAATTAGAAGATTTGGAAACATTCATTAAGGTGGCATTATCTGAAAATGTATATTTCCGATTACATGGAAATCCAAACACTTTCACTAATGTGATGCACAGTAACGTCGATATTGATTTCATGGAAAGCAATTCAATTGTAAAATGTAAGTATACAAATGGAGAGTGTATCCTGCTAATCAATTACACAAATCATCAAAACAGGTTAATATTTGATTGGTTAATGTATGTTGTGTAAATGTTAATATTGTAGGTGGTTCATAATTGAATGGAAAACCAACAAACGCAATATATGAATTCACATGTGCGGTGGCTCCAGGATACAAAATAATTGAAAAGCCAAATACTAGAATCTATCTTCTAGTAATAGTTGATCGTGTTGGTGTAATAGTTGTTACAATTGTAAATCAAAAAGGTAAACTTATTAACTTAAAATATGAAAAAATTACAGTGTGACAACATTAAAATTAATGTATATTTAAAAGATCATTCCATGCACATTACAATCAAAATGGATGTTGTGTATAATAGTCAATATGGATGTAAAGTAGGTGGTTTAGTTAAAAATTACATTTCTAAGAAAACATCTATAAAAATACATAAATGGAAGCATAGAATGGTCACTTCAATTTAGAACTCTGTGAGGTTAACACAATGCAACAAATTGTTTTTAAGAGAATTAGGGTATACAGTTAATAGAAATGGAAGACATATTTAATGTTGAACAAGCTGTAAATTATGAAGATGCAATCACCAATTCGGAAATACATGTGTATGAACCATTCCAAGCAGGTCCGTATACGTTTCCATCAAAAATAAGGATTCCTATACAAAATTGTGACATTTATACATTACAGTCGAGATCAAATTTAAGGTTCAGAGGAACAATTACAAAGACAGTCAATGCAACTAATCCAGAAACTACAGGAATAGTGAGAAGCTGGATGCTTAATTTAATTGACAGGATTGCATATCTGCTTAATGGTGTTGAAATTGACCAAACAAGAGATGATGGAATTACTTCCACAATAAAAAACTATCTCTTGCAAACTGTAAACTATCTTTATACATGGCTTTTGGCTGGGTGGAATAATGCTAACAATTACACACTACAAATAAGCCCAGGCAGAAAATACAAAGTTGTAATACCATCAAGTATGCTACTTGGATTAGTTGAAGACTATAGACATGTTATATTAAATGCTTAACAATAATTCGTTATTCTATTTGGTAAAATGCATTTATATGCTACATAGGACACTGCCAATAATGAGGATGGTGTAACAAATGAATTAAACAGTGTTGAATGGTGATGCCACATATTGAAATTAGCACTCGTGAACATGAAAAGTTTTTAAAGTATATTGGAAAAGGGAAGAATCTAGACATTGCATTCAGGCCATGGTGTTTGGAGACGTTTCCATCACTACCAGCATCAGAAAAAGTTGTATGGTATGTGAAATCAAGTTTTTTTGAATGAAAAACTGAGATATGTCTTTATATGTGTTCAAACAAATCCTCAAAACAATGTAAGAGCAGACAGATCAGTGTTTGACCATTCCAGTATGAAAAACATTATACTATATAAACAGTCAAGTCTATCCCTATATGGATTTCAATACAAACTTTGGAAATAGCAAATATGTTATTTGCTACAATATGAAATTCCAGGAAACATATTACAATGAAAACAGCACACCGATATTAGAACCTGATTCATTTAAGACCAGAGGACCGTTATTTGTATTTGATGTCAGCAGCCAAAATGACAGCATTAACAATAATGTTATTGATTCATTAATAGAAATAATAGCAAACACACCCATTTCACCAAATACTCACGCTTAGACAATGATCATCCATGATAGATTAGTAAGTTATAATGTAAGAGATAAGTTGGTTAAGGTACTGACATAATCAGTAGACAACGAACCACAGTTGCGACAAGATGTCTTCAATGTGCAAGGTTTTCAAACTCCATGTAGGTTTATCATTAAAGAATTGGCTGTTACTAATATGGATGATCACACATCCATCTTCCGATTCAAGTGACCATTCGACTGGAAATTCCTATACCCAAAGTACCAGAAGACATATATGGGTTACCAAAAATCACCATGGTCTAGCATGGGATAGTAGATGAATGGACTATGAGAATATAGAAGTAATTTGCAAGAACTACAAAAGCTATGTGAAACATATGGATATAAATCGCCTTTCTTCGCAGCAGGCGAAAACTTCAAATTAATGTTGAAGTGGTCATTGATGACAAATTGGGCAGAAGTGGAAGATGCTGGTCCTCCAGAGTCGCCAATCGATAATATATTATTAATACTACAGTGGCTGTCACTACTTATGGTGAGGAAAGATTGCAGCCTCACACATGTACTTTATTATTTGTCACTGGTTTGTGCAAACCTATACACTTAAAAGATGAAAGAAGGCGATAACAAAATAACATGCTTGTGTATACAGAGATCCAGGTGAAAATTGAATACTGGCAAGTTATTTGCATGTTGGAGTAAACCATTTAGAGCTTGTATGGGAAATTAATAAACTTAGTATCACTGTGACATTCCTACTGTAAATATATCTTTCTTCCGTCCAGGGATTTGTTGCATACATCAGACAGATGTTCTTCTAGACTTTTGCCTTTTCCTGGTTGGACTCGCTCTGCATGGAGTTAAGTGCACAGGTTGCCCTGTATTTTGCGGATCCAGTACTGCTTTAAGAAACTTTCTCTAAATTCTGCGTAGGGGTTGACTGAAGATTTTACTACTTCCCACCAGTAATATGCTGTGGACTTTAGAGCTAGGTGGAGACATCTCATAATCTTGCTATCCGACAGACCAAATAAGTTGGCATACTCTTCAAACCATAAAGAAAATTTACTGGGTTTTCTCCAGACTTTGCCTCGAATTTAGGTAGTTGCTCAGCCCAAAGTTTTGATGGGTGATGCATCATTGTAGATACTGGTGCATTCATGGGTGTGGATGTAGCATTGTTTTGTAAACCAACAGTTTGTAGCTGCAAACTCAATTCAGACAGGTTATCATCGCCTGTGTGTTGTGTAGTAGTCACAGGGACTTAAGGTGTTAGGCATAAGACTTTAACCTGGTTTAACCTGTTCACCTTTCCACCGACTTCAGTTACATGAGCAGTAACATTGCCTAACACTATGTGGCTGGCTGTCTAAATTTGACCCAACCTGTCTTCCAGATGGTGATTAAATGACTATGTTTAACTGCCTAAAATATAATTGAAATAATCTGTGTCTAGGTTTTGTGCAGGCTGTTTTTCTAATGACTGTACTCATCCCATCTGTACAAGTTCTTCCTGTAACACGACCACATCCTGTGTTACCTCACTAAATATTTATGGTGTTGGGACATATGTGGAATGGTTTAGATTAGGTTAGTAGTAGTACTCCAGTAATAATGGCAGTGATGTGATAAACACAATATTATGTGAATAGTAAATACACGATATGGTTTCAGATGTGGGGTCCATTCGAAACATAAGGCAAATGTGAGGGAATAATGCAAACATAATGTATTTCGCAGCAGGTTGTGTATGACTAAGTTGTATAGGATATCGGCACCATAACATTACCAAGTGATCATGAGTGGGAAAAGCAATGGCTTGATTTCAGATGATACCGCTGGAAAACTTCAATTTTCGCAGGCCTACAGAATGGGAGAAATGGATAAAGAGGTTTGAGCGATTTTGTGTTGCATCAGAGCTTTCCGAAAAGCCAGAGGAAAGCCAGGTAAACGCGTTGCTTTATTGCATGGGGTCGGAAGCAGATGATTTGTTGGTGTCCTTTGCCTTGACGACAGAGCAAGCAACCAAATATAACATAGTAAAACAAAATTTCATTGATTTCTTTAACATGAAGAAAAATGTTGTTTACGAGCAGGCTAAGTTTTTCAAGTGCCACCAGCAAGAAGGAGAACCAGCTGATGTGTTTATAAACTATGTTTTTAAGTTGGCAGAAACCTGTTAGTTACAAAACCTTAAGGAGGAGAAAGTAACGACTGTTTTAGTTATTGTAATTGTGGATGATAAGTTATCAGAGGCTTTGCAGATGGACTATAACCTCACCACAACAGAAGCAGTTAAGAAAATTCCCCAGGCAGAGGCAGTGTGCGGCCAGCAACAGTTAGTGCATGAAAATACTACCAGCTTCAAGGCTGTTCGAAGCAGCAAGGTGCCTCATAATTTTTACAAAAAGCATAAAGTTAAGATGTATGACAGTTCCAATGGAGTGGAAGGGTAAGAAGGAGAATGGCAATAGCAGTGATGTGGGGGGATACAGTGGTAACAGTAGTAGTAAGTGTTCAAAATTTGGAATTGCACCTATACATCAGTGGTCAAACTGCCCAGCAAAGAAATGTGACATGTTTTCGATGTGAAAGGTAGGTTATTATGAGAGACACTTCAAAAGTAAAAATATCAGTGTACAAGAGTTAGGAGATGTAAAGGAGGAACATCAATACTATGACATGGGTGAGGTGGCAATGGAAGTATGCTCGGCTCCATGGTATATTCAGCTGAAAGTGCAAGGTGTTAAAACAATGTTCAAAATATATACTGGGGCAGACGTGACTGTCATAGGCACAAAATTGTGTGACAGGTTAGGGCTGCTAGTGAATAGAACTGGAAAGGAGCTTTTTGGGTCAGGTAAAAACCCCATCCATGTGGAGGGTACAGAGAGTGTGCATTTGTCAGTAGATGAAACGTACATCAGCCAAGAAATTAAAATGATGAAGTAGCAGCGTGTTCCACTGTTGGGTCGTCCAGCAATTAGAACTTTGAATATTACGGCAGTATGCGAGGCAGCAGAAGTCAGAGTTGCAGCGAACAGGTACGTGGATAAATTTCCAACACTATTTCAGGGCTTAGGTAGATTAGGTCAGGAATACATCACACTTCAAAAACAGGCTACTCCATATGCTGTAATAGCCCCCAAGGCAGGTGGCACTGCCGCTTAGAGAGAAAGTGAAGGACGAGCTAGATAGAATGTTGAAGGAAAAAGTCATCACTCATATACACACTCCAAATGAATGGTGTGCACCAATTGTTGTAGTACCGAAAAAAAATGGCTCTATAAGACTATGTGTTGACTACACAGAACTCAGCAGATATATCAATAGAGAGAGGCTACAGCTTCCTTCAGTATATTAGTATCTGGGCCAGTTACAAGATGCTACGTGGTTCACAGTTTTAGTAGCTTCTAGAGACTTCTGGTAAATTCCATTCACCCATGACAGTGCACCCCTCACTACCTTCATTACACCATGTGAGCACGATCACTTTAACATGCTACCATTTTGGCATTAACTCAGGGACTGAACATTATCAGTGCCAGATGCACCAGATTGTTGGGGAAATGCTATTTATTGTAAACCAGGTGGATAACATACTGGTATGTGGCACCATGGTGGAGGAGCATGATCAGAGACTGCATGCAGTACTTGAGAAATTCAAGCTAAATGGTGTTGCCCTCGACACAGAGAAGTGCAGGTTCAGAGAGAAAACTTTGAAGTTCCTGGGTCATATTGTAAGTGAAGGCATAGAACATCCAGACACTGAGAAAAGTATTGCAATAACTAACATGTCCGACCCCACAAACACGACAGAACTTAGATGATTCCTTGGTATGGTGAATTACCTAATGAAATTTATCCCACAGCTAGCAGAGAAGACACAACCATTGAGGATGCTGCTACACCAAGGCACAGATTGGAATTGGGGTGCCCCTCAACAAGAAGCCATATGGAAGATGGAGGAAGAAATTGCAAGACAGTCGATGGTGGCACTCTACTCCCACACAGCACAGTCACAAATATCAGCAAATGTGTCTCGTATGGAGTGGGAGGTGTTCTATAACAATACCACAATGGAATATGGAAGCCAGCGACATATGCTTCCAGAAACCTGAATGCGGTAGAGCAGCAATATGTACAAATTGAGAAAGAGGCCCTCCCCATCACATGGGCATGTGAAAGGTTTTGAGATTACGTATTGGTGCCAAAATAAAAAATAAGGACAGATCATAAGTTACCCTACTGTCAACCAAACCAATAGCTGAACATACAGCAGGATTGCAGTGGATATGGATGTGCCTAATGTAATTTTATTACACAATGGTGTATGTTGCAGGAACAGAGTTCTTCGTGCCTGATGCACATTCATGAGCTCCACTATAAAAGCCAACAGACAATGCTCAAGAGGTTAGGGAAGAAGAGCTATTTGTCAAAAGTGTGCTACCAGAAACCCCCTTTTCAGAAGCCCGGCTGCAGGAAATAGCGAAGGTGCAGAATGATATTAAGGTGTTTCAAGTGCTGAAGCAGGATATTCTTCGAGGATTCAACAATAATAGTTATGTATTTTGGCCCTACAGATGCCTGCTGACATACCAGAATGAGCTCATCATGTATGGCACCAGAATTTTCATCCCTAAAGTGCTAGGGCTAGTACGTTGTCAGGATCTACCAAGGTCACATGGATATTGTGAAGTGCCATCGACAGGCGAAAGAATCTGTAAGGTGGCCCAAGATTTCGAAGGATGTGAAAGTTTTAGTACAAAATTGTATGCTGTGTTTTCAGCAGCGTCAGCAGCAGGCCGAGCTACTAATTCCCACACCACTGCCACAGCGATCATGTTCCTTAGTGGGAACAGATTTTATGGAACATCAAGGGGCACGACATTTGGTAGTGAAAGAATATTATTCTAGATATATTGAAATAGTACATCTGGATCGCATGACAGAAGAAGCAGTTATTACCAGGTTACAAAACATATTATCTAGGTATGGGATTTTAGAGACAGTCCGCTGTGATGGTGGAACACAATTCACATCTATTGAATTCCAGCAGTTTGCTAAACAGTATGGTTTTGTTCATCTTACGTCCAGTCCCAGGTATGCGCAGTCAAATGGAGAAGGGAAAGTGCTGTGGCAGTGGCGAAGAAAATTTAGTCAAAGTGAAAGTATCCAAACCTAGGATTACTTGCATACAAAGCCGCACCTCTAGAATCACGGTTTTCTCCAGCAGAATTGTTGTTTTGCAGGAAGCCGCAGACTATCCTGCTAGCACCACCCTCTACTTTGCAACCACAGTGGGTTCAAAAGACACTGCAAGCTATTTGTGAGTGTGACTGCCTTCTGAAGGAACACAGTAAGCACAACTTTGACAGAAGACATGGGCCAAGGATCTGAAACATTTGGAGCGATGTATGCAGATGTGGATACCAGATCTCAAAACATACGACACAATCCAGGGATCCACGCAGCATCCCAGGTCCACCAGCTGATCAATAATGAGAGTGCTGCTTGGCAAAATAGAAAGCAATTAATTAAAGTGTACGAAGAGAACAGGGAAGATGCAGCAGAACCACTAGCCTTCAAGGGGATTAGGGTGACATCAGAACTGCTATCTTCAGAAGGCAAGGCAAGAAATTCTAGTAAGTTGCCTCGGCAGTCAGAGTAAATGCAACTAGCAGCTAGATCTCCAAAAGGGCAACCGTTCCTAGGATTTCCTGTGGAAGAACAAAGATGAGTGGATGGCAACAAAACAAGGAGTGGGCGAAGAGTTTTGCAACCACGAAGGTTGGATCTGTAAAGTGTGGAGAGTGTAGGAGATCATACCGCCATAGTGTAAAAGTGTGTAAATAACATGTGAAGTGGCAGGGACAGGCTTGTGATTATTATGTTAAGAAAGGGAGATGTGGTATTGGGAAATATGTGGAATGTGTTAGGTTGGGTTGGTAGTAGTACTCCGGTAATAATGGCAGTGATGTGATTAACACGATGTTATGTGAATAGAAAATGTGCGATCTAACATGACAATCTTTTTCCCATGCTAACCTTGAGCGTAGTTATCTGATCCTGTACTGTTTCTAATTTGTGGCCGATTTGACTCGTCTGCTTTGACAACTCAAGCTTGGTAGCTTTGATTTGCTCTGTTATTTGACTTAACCAAGCTTCCTGGCCTTGTTTAAGTAGTGACATTTGTTCTAGAATCTTTTCCATCATCTGCTGCATTACTGTCATCATGTGCTGCAGTTCAATGGCCGGAACTGTAGGACTAGGAATAGTGCTTTCTGGTAGTGTCAGTATTTCTTCTGAGGTATTTGGTAGTGGTGCCATGTGCTTATCTACCATCCCTACAGAACCAGATTGGCTCTCTGTCACTACGTTCGTTATTTCTGTGACCTCCATGATGGTTATGTATTCTAAACGTCTGTAATCAATAGGGGTGACTTGACTTAAATTATAGGTAGTCTTAGTTCGCCTATTCATTTACCTGTAAGCAACCTACTGTAGTCTGACTGTGCTATCCGATTTATTTCAATCGTGAGCTCAGCTTTATTATCGTCAGCCCCACGTTTACTAAGCCAAAAATACTATATACAGCTTTTACACAATGTTTATAGCATTATTACTTTCAGTGTAGTAGCTTGTACATAGATATTCTAAAAATTGGAATAAGGTAATTTGATATGATCAAAACTGGTGTACATGCCCGGTATTCAGATAGCAAGTATAAGTTAGGGATGATGGCAGGACTAAGATGCTTTCAGTGTAGGATTAATTACCAACTTACACAAACCCTGTAGGTTTCGCTGGGTTAGGAACTCCGTTCCTCCAGAATACTTGTTCTAATATTCTCTCTTTAACACACTTTTAACTTAGAGAGAAATACTATAGGACATGTCAACACCTTAGCATAGTTAATAGAAAAACTAACTCAATTTCCAAATGCTACTAATTTAAATAATGGCCATGAAAATCCTAATTCTGTTTTATTCAAATTTTTCAAAACAAATTAAATCATCATCCGACATCTGCTTTAGACAATAATATTTGTAAGAACTCTCAATGTTCATAAAATTGAATAAATTAATTAACATTTGAAAGTGAGTAGGTACAAAACCATGTGGCAGTTGGAAATAGAACTGAAGGGTTCGGCTGTAAACTATGGTAAATGACATTCAGAGAGAAACAGATTTATTATATGTAAATCATGGTAAGTAACGTGCTTTATGTATATTAGTAAAGAGTTCCATTCCAAGTCAAGAAATGGCACCTCTGCCATGTCTTGCGGAGTTTTGCTCTTTGCAGCTTTTTCGGGATCTGTGCAAGTAAATAATGGTAAGTGCCAGTAACATGACTGCCAGTGGTAGTAAGGTGTGTGATGCTCCGATGCAAAACATGAATATTTGTGAGTATTTAAATGAATTAGATGATTTGTATACATACAATTTCGATACGGATCCAGAATATGTTCCTGAATGTAAAAGCACCTTAGGATTGGCTGATAATTAGGTAAATGTAATTTCTTCTTATACTAGTAAACAATGTTATGTTCTGACTCGTATCATTGTTTACATGAATTCTCCTGGGGATGTTGAGGTTAAAGTACTAAGAGTCATCCTTAACATTGTTTACATGTTGTAGTGTGATGTTTGCATAGCTTTAATAAATTTACAGCTTTGTCTATTACTCTGGCTGAACCAAAAAATTAACTATTACATAAATATTTTTCAAATATTTAAACATTAATTTACCTACTTATTCCGAGCAGTAGACAAAGTATGTACAAGCAGGTTATTCATGTCTTATTGTACTTTTTTGCTATGGCAATTATAGCTAAAGTTTAAATGTCTGATTATGTAATTTGATGTTATCAGGTTAGGTTATGTTAGTTTATGTTTTATGTTAGGTTATGTATATTACGCAGTGTTAACTACTTCTGTGTCATCAGAGAAGACATATAAAGTAAAGTATCATACTTAAAGTATTATTATACTGCCAAAACATTTAGGGGTAGGGGCTAGCACCCCTTTTTTTGAGGTACTGTGCCCTGCTGCATGCGCAGATAATCATGTTCATGTATAATGAGATTTTGTGGGTGGGTTTAGTAATTAATATTTTCATAATGGATGGTTTATGAGTATTTTATGTTTTAATATTGAAAACTACCTTTGGATGTATTTTCTATTTGCTTCCTATTACTCTAATTTGGGCAAAGAAGTATAATCTATTAAATTTGGTTTATAAGATCAGAGGCATGTTATTGATACTATTGAAGCTGTATCTAGTAGTGAAATGGACAAGACGATGATAAAGATGGAAATGATGGACGGATCAAACGAAAAGGACGAAAGAGGTTAAACCACAGCAATGTGCAAGAACAGATAAAGAAGAAGAGAAACCAAGGAAAGGAATATAAAAAAATACAGGGGCAAGGGGGAAATTGTTGAAGATAAATGTGTAGGTCCACCATGCACATGCGCTAAACAGCGATTTCAGTTAGTAAATGAAGAAGAGAAGCAAAACATACTTTAGAAATGTCTGGGAAATGAATTGTCATGACACACTTCATGCTTACTTACAAGGTTGTTTGCGATCAAAAAGTGTTAGCCTAAAAAAAGACAAAAAAGGAGATATTTCTAAGAAGTCAAGCGCTTGTTTACACAGTGAAATCTGTAGGGAAAGGTGTAATTGTTTACAAAAATGCATTCCTCAATATTCATGGACTCCAGAGAAATAGGGGTTCTGTAGAGAATATTGTGAAACGATTAAAAAATAGAGCAGTTTCACCACTTGCTGATGACAGAGGTAAACATACCAGTCATCCTACAAAATATTTAACAGAAGCCATCAATTATGTCAAAGCATTTATTGAGAGGTTGCTTAGATACAAGAGTCACTACTGTAGAAAAATTCATCACAGGAGTATTTAAGTATGGAATATTCAATATAATCTTTGTTATGATAGGTATGTAGAATATTGCATGACAGTAAATAAAATGACTGTCTCTGGAGACAAGTTCAGAAGAATATTTACAGAATAGTACAATATAAATTTCAAGAACCCTAAAATGGACACGTCAGCTCTGCGATTCACTTGATGTAGCAATTAGACATGCTGAAAACTGCAAGAATGAAACTGAAGTACATTCGTTGCGAGTAAAGCAGGAATGCACCACCGAAACGCAGAAGCTGGGCAGTCGGCAATATGCGAAGCAATAAAAGTAGCAAAACAAGATAAATCTGTTCATGTAATCACATTAGATTTGCAACAGACAATGCCCACACCTAAATTGACAACAGGATCAATGTTTTACAAACCTAAATTATGGTGTTATATAATTTTAGTGTTCATTCATGCGGAGAGAGTCAATGACATTTTTTTCTGTGTGATGAAGCAACACCTAAAAGGAGATCAGACGAGGTAGCAAGTTGTTTGAAGATTTATTTTGAAAAAAAAAATGACAAAAAGGGTGGCAAGTGATGGCATTTTAAGACAATTGCGCCAGAGAAAATAAAAAATGGACCTTAGTGGCATTTTGGTTATACCTGTTGAAGTCTGGTCATTTCAAACCCATTGAAAACACTTTCTCACAGGTTGGACACAGCATGCTACTCAGCGACAGAGACTTTGCTCAAGTTGAGAAGAATGTCACTTCACATTATCAGATGGTGTATGGACCTGATCATTGGCAAGAAGTTCTAAGAACATCTCAATGGAAGAACCCATTCAAGGTAACTCGAATGACTAAAGACTCTTTCTATAACTTTTCTGCGCTGAAACAGCGGCTTCTGCAAATAAAGCAAGTTCAGCATAAGAAAGTGTGTGCGACTAGTTTTTTCCGCTGTCTCACAACAGCCTTTTCCGACAATGATGTTTTGTTATACCTATAGTGGTTATCTGGAATCGGTTACCCTATCAAAACGTGGACGGCCAGCAAGTAGCTTTTCGTCCCTTATGAGTTTAAAACAAAATTCACTGGACCACTTCTTATCAAAGAAGACAAGTTGAGAGACATTATCTCCTGTTTGAAATAGATCCCTGCTGTTTATCATGATTGGTACAATTCCCCCCGAGCAGCATGTAATTCAGCAGTTAGCCAAGGGGATGAGAAGGAAAAAGATGAAAGTTCGGTTTAACTGTGCTGAAGAGACATGATAGTAAATAAACAGATACTGTTCCAAATTTACGACAACAGCTTAACATCTATGGTGTGATCGATACAAAAACAGTGTTGAATTTTAGCATTGTGGTTCAACATCAAGGACTATGAAATGTTAAGTTAGCTCATTTAGTAAGTACACAGTAAACAATGCCAAAAAGTAAACAATGTTAAGTATAATCAGTTTGCAAGTAAATAATATTAAGTACATACAGACATAATTATAATAATTCGTTTTTAAGAAGAATGGGACACTTCAGAAATATTTCTGCTGCAATATTACCTAAAAAAAGTCATAATTATCAAAAAACACAACAATATTGCATGTACTTTAAATAGTTTGTTATTTTACTAAAACTTCACATAGCAATTTCTCAAATGTACATATTTGTCACCATTGTTGATGACCGCAACTGAAGTAGCCGAACCCAGTAAAACTTGTCATTTCTCAACCAACATGTTATTTAGAATGATTATCTACAGGGTCGCTTTAAAATACTGAGCATCTATAGCTTACACAATATGGCTCCCGAGTAGCGTCACAACATTAACCTGAGTCCATCTTTCCAAAAATTGATTAGATCTTTCAAATTCCGTAGTCATCTCGCCGATCTTCCTCCGGGAGTCGCCCTGAGGTTCTACAATGTCACTGGTCCTCAGTGCAACCCCAAAAGCTTCCCTCACCATTAGGTCATCGAAGCCTGGTACTCCGATATTTCAAACCAACTTTAGTACCTCTCGAAATCGCGGGCCTCGAAACTAAATAATTATTCCTAGCACATATTAAGCCCATGTAGACGTCTTCTGTTGTTCTCACTACTCATGTCTTCACCCTTGTCTGCTACACCTCAATGACGAAACTCGGACTTTTCCTTCTGCGACACCGTTGCAGCCCGCCTAATGGTTCCAACTGATGACAAAAAGTTTCTTCTAACGCTATCTCATAAGGCCTAGCTTAAATCGACTCTCCAATCGCGGTGCGGCTACTCCAGTGCGTCACAAGGTTGCCCTGGCAACCCTCAACAAAGGCTCATGTTTACTGCCACATGACTGAAAATCAACACATAACAATTAAAAAAACTTATAACCGCAAAATATATAAAATTGTAATTAATTACACAATAATATATACAAAAAAAATTATGTGGTTAAACATGATGTGGAAATTAATATTACTACATATAGTAAACAACATTGCAATCCAATAAAATTAATTCAGTGTAGTGACAGTGCATAAATTGTCGTAGGTGGCATAAAGCATAATAAAGTCCAACCACAAACTTTACAAAATTTATGTCGGTAACTGATGAATTAAGAAAACAAGCCAGAATTGTCCAGCAAGGTAAATGGAGGCGATACAAAGAATTAACATAGCATTTAGAAATTACACTTTGGAACATGTAAATCAAATTATGAAAATAAAATATTACACTCGAAATAATTTAGCTTTGGGTAATTTGCTTGGCAGAAGCCAGAACTGCCAGGATATTTACGTGTTAATTTTAATATAATTCAAGAAATAAATATTGCCCTTTTAAACAAACAAAACACACCATCAACACTGGAAAATTATGTAAAGAATTATGAGTGTCTTAGCTCGTGTTCCGTATAGATACAAAACCCACATGGCTTCACACTCGCAGGATAATTATGCTTCACTTAAGGGAAACAAAAGGGAGATAACACTGTCCGTTGTGAATTTGAGACTTTGCTTTACAGGGTAAAGAACGTAATTGCACTACACACGCATAACACTGAGTTTACTCTCGGAAACAAGGGGTAGGACGGGTCGTGATCTAGTTAAGTGACCCATTCTTGCATGAATGGCAGCGATGACCCATACACGAGGTACAAAGGCGCGTGTGCCCTGTGCACGAGCAGTGCAGCAGTGGTCTGCCTCCCGAGTGTGACAGTGAGGGCAATGTCAAGACACATTGTTAAATAAAACTATGTAGCAATAATCACAAACATAAACAAAGTGGTTTGAACCAAGGCCAATGCCCTACCTCTAAAAAGTACCCTCCTTAGTTCGTCTCTAGATACTCCACTGTGTGGCAGGCAGGTCTGAATACCATACTGATGTTTATTGTCTATGCTTAATAGAAACAGATTTATGCATTGTTTTAAATGGAAAATTAATTTTGTAATCATAATATGTTACCCTAACAATGCCCAAAAATTGATAACTAGCTAATTGCTGGCTGTTTTTTGGGGCAAAACAAGTAATCAAAATAAGGCATGGTACACGCACACAAGCATTGTTTTGTAATTTTAATATTTTAAGTTCTGTTGTATTACACACAGGCCATGTTCGAATTGGCATTTTTTTTTTTTTTTTAACAAAACGTTAATGTGAACCAATTTTGTATACACAAAAAATTAACCTATCGCAGCCATTGCTGAACAAGCGACAATCGACAGCTCCCATATTTGAATCTACTAACTAAATCTCAAATTACTAAATAACCCAAAAATGCATATTACAACTCGCTGATAGAGCCTATTTAGCAGGCTATCAGCTGACAAAGCTATCAGGTACTTCGTTCTACTGATATAATAGCTATCTATCAGCATGTCAAATTGTAATTCAAGATGGTGGCCGTGACAAACTAGATGGCGCTACAGGTAAAGTAAATAAACTGGGAGCAGGTGGCCGACCTCCCATAATGCAGTCATTTGGCGTGCCACCGATCTGGGATGCGGAAGGCTCTGGGTTCGAATAATGGGTAAGGTATGGGCGTTAATTTAAGTTAGGTTATAAGTTAGTCTGTAAGCCGTCCCCTGCTAAGGTTTTAAGTATAAAACAATGTAAACATATGCAAAATATTCTATCAGGAATACCAAGGTCCCTATTTTTACTCTGCAAATTGGAAAAATAATACTCTTTGTTGCCAGCATAACTCTGCATCAATTTCCAGTGCCTCTGAATAAGATCTAATTTGATCAACTCATGTGTGAATGACATAAGTGAGGAATGTTCTGATATTTCATCATCTGTAACAGTGCAAAGTGCAGGATCTGAAGAAAGATCTGGAAACAGTCAAAGTTAGGATAATATGTGGCTGACACTTGCCCGTTATGAATTTATTAAATATTAGTTCCTAACTAACCCACTGAGGATGTTTGTTTGTAACATGTAAAAATTACTTGCCTTATTATATGCACTCACAGCAGTATATTTCCCTCACAAAAAAAAATGCTCAAACTAATTATAATTTTTATTTTTATTGTTTATTATGTTTCCTCAGAAGAAATTTTAAAAACGTAATTTTGGCACGGCCATGGTTTGTATAAAACACACCTTCAGTATAAAAACAAAACATTCCATCAATACAACTAAATGTTAGATAGCTTTGTAGACATGATTTGCACAACGGTGGAACAAGTTAGAATGTAAATGATACTGTTTTACTACAGATTAAAGAACATCATGAAATATATGCGAGTTCACAAGTAGAAAAATAAATAAATATAATATTTTTTATCATGAAAGTAAATGTTTCCAAGTACACTAATTAGTACGAACTTATATCCTGTAACTAAAATGGTATTAAGTAAATGTAATTAAAAAGCTTGTTTTATGTGGTTTTTGTTGTTGTATTCTGAATAATTATAATATTTCGAATACCTATGACCAATAAGTGTGAAAATGTTGTTTACTTCTGTGTAAGTTGCCAAATGGAATTTCAAATATTGATACACGTGTTTCTTTGTAAGGAGGTTACCATCTGGAATGTCAAATTTTGATGTAAATTTTGTTTGTTCTTGTGGAAATTGCCCACCGGAATGTCACATCTTAAATGTAAAATGTTATGTTTCTATGCAGGTTACAAATTGGAACGTCACATTTTGATGTAAAATTTTGTTTGTTTATATCAATAGTACCAAATGACATGTTAAATTTTTTAAACATTTTTTTGTCTATGAATTTTCTGTTCATAATTTCCCCTTTACAGTTGTAGTCTTTCAGAAAACCATCACAGTGGAAGACTCTTCGCCAGAAAACAGGGAAAATTCAGGGAATTTCATGTGACATGGAAAACAAATATATATTTGTTCTGTTAGTGGTAAATAAAATGGTATTCAAAGGTTTTAGTATTCCTGATAACATGTCAGAGAAAACAATAAGATACTTCCTGGAAAACAGGGGAAAGTCAGGGAATTACAAAATGGAATTTCAGCAGACATCCTGTTCAATTGTTTCTCAAGTTAACTGGCAAATTCTCTGTTTGTTGCAACAGTCACACTGATTCTATAAATATTTCCAAATTATAAGCAAAACAGATATCCACCTAGCATCAGACACAGCAGAGCACAAACTAGCAGAAAAATCTATAGCCCATGAAATGATTAAAATGTTTCTGTATGGCCAGATGTGGTTTACTTGTGTACCGAGAGCTAAAGGCTGTTCATAATAAAGTGAGCACTTTTGAAATCAACCTAAGAAAAAAGTCACTGATCCTACCTGCATATGCAGGGTGAGTCCTATAAAAGAGGCCCCATGGGAAATGTGAGTAACAGAGCAAGGGAATAAATTAACACAGTCCTATGTGACAACAAAAATACCAAGACTAGGTACTGGAAGTGGCTGCCATTTACCTCGAGACAGGCGCACTGAGTGACATAAGTCCAGGAAAATTGGTTACGATGGAGGGAAAGTAGTTCCATATCGTAAAGTCGAATAAAAGGTAATAGGTTCCCATTTCTGACAACTTAAATTATTTCATTATTTTTCTATTTTTTAATGCATCGGAGTGTAAACATGAGCAGATTTGTAATATATTTACTTTAATAGTTATTCCACAATTTCACTTGACCGATGCATGAATGCAGTGCTGAGGTAGATGACAGTGTTAATTTTACCTAAGGTAGAAGAATATGAAATGTGCATACAAGTTGATCTTATGCAGGACTTAAAAAAAGTTCGGATTTTCGTGAACAGCCTATTACGAAAATTGACTGCAGTGGTTCAATTTCTGTTTTGCATGAAATTAATCATTTTAAAACTGTAAAATTTTTTGCAACAATTTTTTTGTGCCCATCACCTTAGCAGAGATCTTTTTAAAAATTGATCTGAAATATTTTCTGGTTCTCATATCTCTTTCATACAACTTAAACATAATTTTTTACTTTTACCAAAGATGGAAATGAGGAAAAGAAAAACACTTTACCTATTTCTTTAAACTCAAAATACATATGGGTCTATGGGTTGCCTGCATGGGGGGAAAGAGAAACTCTCTCAAGCCCGACTAATTGCGACAGCTTATCTAATGCCTTAGCCAAGGGACATACTTGCCTCTATTCGAAACAGGCATTCTGGGCTTGTTGTCAGCCATTCAGGTTACTATGTGGCATTCAGGGACAAAAGGTCGGAGTTATATAATGTTTAAAGAATAGTAACATGCGCCTCTTTTTCTCATACCCTCGTTTCTAACAATTATTATACTGGTATTGCACCTAAAAATTACTGCATTATGAATGAAAAATAAATTTTACGAAATTTATGATCAAATAAGAATATCAAGTGCCAAAAGCCTCCCAAGATGCACAGTTCGCACTTAGTCTCATTGGGAAGACACAACTCATATGCTAGCTTATTCTTCACCTTGCTTGCGTTAGCCATGAAGCATGTGTTTTAGATGTATCATTTTACTGTAATACGAAATGGAAGTAACAATTAAGATCTCAGAAGCTGTCTTGTAACACATCCAAAGAACAACTTACAAAACCCTGACAAACTAAATACAACTTAAATGTTCTAAAAGTGAACACTAAAATGGAATTTCTATTTATGTGGTGTTGGGCATGGCTCTAAAAGGCATTTCACAGAAATAAATACTATGTGTTTGCAGAAATGATTTTGACACAAGTACAGTGGACACTTGATGTAACAAAAATGCATGTACCGACAAACTGTATCCACAGTTAATTTTCAGTGGTCCTGGCAAAGTTTCTAAATAAATAATGATAAAATTACCTTCTTTTATCGTTTATTGGATATGTCATATTTTATCAAATCTTGCTATCACAAAGTTATCTTGTAATTTACTTTACAGTTACTTTCAATGCTGGTACCTTTGCATACATCTGTCTCAACTATTACTCGTAAGTTTAAATAATATTGACAAAACTTCTGACGATGCGGAAAAATTGAGATTATTGGACGAGATGGTTAATCCTAATGATTATTTCGAAGTTTTGAAAAGTACTGCTACGATTGGGGAGGTCGAGGGTGACAAAATCAGAGAGGAGTTTCAAGTGGAAAACGATCAGGTATTGGATCTGCTCGATCCGAGCACAGCGACGATATAAGCAAATTATGGCAAAATTGGTAAAGATGATTGTGATTACGATAGCAATGAATGCAAGTTACACAATGTAGATAATAATTGGGAGCATTTTAACAAAGCCACAGTATCGGCCATTGTTCACAGCGAAGATCATGTCGATGAGAACAAGCCGCTCGAAATTAGCGAATTAAATTAACCTAAAACCGAAGTCATTCTTTCTGATGAATCGATTATAACACAGGCTGATTTAAATTTCTGCGAAAACGGAACAGAAATTGAACTTGTAAATACTACTGACGAATCCACAACTGTACGGGTGGAACTGAATTCCTACAGAACCAAGCCCAAAACCACATTCCTGTAAATTGAAAAGCCAATAACTGCACCCGTCGAAATATATTTCAGTGAAAGCGAATCGGAAACCGAAATCAAATACGAGGAAATAGTAGCATGGTAATCACTTGAAGAAATTACTTTAGACGAGCCTGTGTTGGAGGAATTGAGCGAAATGGAAACCAATCTCAAAGAACCTAACGAATTAATGGGTGTGGAAATGGATTCGGGCGAAATTAAAACTGAAATCGAGCTTTTCGAAAAAGACGAAAATAATGATAGTCGAAAAATGCATAGGGATAAATTTCCAGCTATATTTAGTCTGCTTGGTGGAAAACGACTTGTTTCACTGAGCGCAAAAAAAAAAGCTTTAATGAAAAAATTTATTTGAATTTGTTGTGTTGGCATTTCCCTTAGTGTGGCTACGCTTTGCATACATTTAACACATTAGATTATTCCCGAAAATTATGGCGATCGAATCGAGCATAATTTTTTTTCAAATAATGGCATGTTTCACGAGACGGTCGTTTGTCTATCACTACCATTTCGCTGTATCGATTCGTCAGATTGCCAAGTTTTATGTAATCTATCAAATTTGAATTTCTATCGCGATGAAAACAAAAGTCAATCAGTTTTGTCAAATGCAAGTATTTTTTCTTCACTAGTGAAATAGATGCTAGCATCTCAGTGCCTGTCACTGTCCAATTTCAAAATATTTGTAAATTGATACCCATCGGTATCTGCATCAAAGACCATTTCGCGATACTCTCGCGGAATTTTGCAAACAACTGCATGGAGTTTCGTCTCATTGTACACAATCAGTTTTTTATTTGCTTCCAGAATTATCGCAGCCATCTTGGCGAATGAAATATATCAACTGCATGAGCTCCTCTTCTGTCAGGTTAATTATCATTTCTTTGTGATCGCGAATCGCATGCAGTAGATACAGTATCGGTGAAATTCGACATAAATGTATGAGAAGTTTGCATGCAAACAATGTCATGCCTATGGCTAAGAGAATGCTGACAAACTTGAAAGATGTAGTGCCAAAAAGCCAGTAGGTCGATTTGACAGTAATTTTAAGCGAATATTGCTTTGCATCCAATGCGAAATACTTTAGATTCATGTCTTGAATCCTCTCTTCAGGGACTTCTTATTTCTGCATTTCAGACTTTAGAGATTTCATTTGTTTCTTTACAATTTTCCTACAGTCGAGTAAAGACTCTATAAAGTTTAAGGTGAATGTAGTTTTGGCATGTGAGAGTAAACGAATCAGAATGGGAGTATCGCCAGCCAACGACTCTATTTCTGTGACAGAAAGTATCATCTTCCCGATAGGCTGGCCGGAATACATCGGGTTCATGTTTTCCGAATAATTTTATTTTCGTCTTCTATCACATACAGAGCAATCACACCATTTCTCAGCATTTTATCGAACGTCGATCTGGAAAGCCATTTGTTGATGATGATGTTTAGGTAGTAACTATAACCGTCGTATTGAATAACGTTCCAAAAATACCATGTTTTGCAAACAGCACGGCTCCAGGATATTCTATTTTCGTGTACTTGAACTTTGGTGTGGTGTAAATTGGTCTAACGTCTATCGCGGACATTCTTTCGGCGAGCGACAAATATTTCAAATCGGGCATGGCCAGTAAAATGGAATCATTGCTCTGGTATCCTGGTAACATACCAAAGGATAGTGCACTATACAGGATTGTGTTCACTATCCGGCGAGAAACTGCACTCATCGAACTGTCTTCGAGACCAATGTTAAAGATATTGGCTAATTGGTTGGTGAAAATTGCCAAATTGCATGGCCGACCACGGCGATTAAATTAAAGACTGCTTCATTTGGTAGAAAACAATAGAGTCTGTGTTTGTTTCACCCATATGTTTATGCCAAACACTACCACCAATGTACTCAGTGTGGCACACTTGCATGTTTGTGTACTGAGCATTCACTGAATAAACTTTTCTTCGCTGTAGGGCTCGATGTGAAAGATATTTTTCATGCACTCGTGACGAAAGTCATCGATGGTGATGGTCCCTTCTAGAATATAATGAATTCGCATAATCGATTTTTCTAAACTTTTGGCTCAAATAGTTTTTAGACTGGCTCCCCAATGACAACTTCCCACTTGCCAATGCATTTTTTTTTTTCAAGATTGTCAACATATCGAATATGATACCGTCACTGTGAAAACAAATGAGTGGAACAGTGGCTAATTTTCAGAGGGTTACAAATGCTTTTATTTCGTGTTGCACATTGAGAACCCACAAGCAAGTCAATAGGAATTTCAAATCGTATTCGATAATGTTGTGGCCAGCGAAATAATGTGGGTAATTTTGGTATCCTGTTAGCATTTTCAGCATGTATCCCTGACTATACCAAAAGAGAAAATTAGTAATGAGATCCTCTTTGTGTCAGAAACGTTGGCTCCAAATGTATTTTGCAGTCAGTCTTTCGTATTTCTTCCGCATTTCCATGTCGAAATTATCAGGCGACATTTTAGGTACGAAATTGTACTCACTTCATCATCCAGATGCTCGCAATAGAGCACAAACATATGCAGTTTTTCTGGAGCAAGACCCCCCAGGGGCAAGTCTTCCAGATTATCCACACCTGTCTCGATGTCGAAGCTCACGACAGGAATGTACTTGAAAAAGTGAGTGTACCGTAAGATGTGTCCAGGATCAGATGCTTATACTTGGTGACTGTGTACACACCATTTTCACGAAATATATTTTCCACCATGAGATTACCAACTCCATGTTTCGGTCTGCGAAACTTTAATTTTGTAAGTTGATTCAATTCGATGGATGAATTTTGCAATACCCCCTCTGCAGTTACAGTATTGGTGTACAGCTCCATTTGCAACATGAAAATGCACATCGGTCGACTGGATGGTAAAGTAGTATTTTTTTCACAATTATTTTCCACGAGAAATTTGTAAACTGTGTTCAAGTTACTCGTGGTGAGAAATTCAATTTTTACCGAATGATATGAAATGTACAATGTTCTTGCTGCATTTTGAGTCAAAATTGCCAGCAACAAGTTTGATTTAATTTCCAGAAAGATTGTCATATCGACGATTGAATCGATATGCGGTTCATATAACTCAATCAGCAGTTGGCATATTTCGTATTTCATCTTTTCAGCAACTAGAAAGTTAATCGAGAGGGGGGTTAAGTTAAGATTTCTTGAAGCATCTTGATCGTTTTGACATCGATGCTCACCACATTTATCTGATTGTTGTAGATGAAAGACCTCAATATAAATATTTTATTTTGTAGATTTAAAGAACACGGAGAGCTAGAATATGTTGTTATATAAGAACCTTTAGTCATGGCTAACAAACTAAGTTTTACAATGACCAGAGCATGGGAAATATTCAAAAATATCAACAACGACCCCGAACTGCAAACTTTGGACGAATTTAAATGGTTTTACACGTATTTTGGCAACTGTCTCTTGGAATGAATTTACTCTCACGAAAATGACGATGACAAAGACTCTGGCAAAGATTTCGAAGAGGGATTTGACTCTGATCTTAATAACAATACTTACATTCCATTAAAGTTTAAATATTTTCGGACCAGGTTCTCAAACACCACACTCGAAGACTATATATGCGTCAAACAACTTTCGTCCTCTCGCATTTTTGAGATTAACTCGAAAAAACAAATAGTCTTGCTACAACAACTGCTATTTTGATAATAAGAACCTCGAATTAAAAAAAATAATGAATCGTGTTTCCTTTGCAGAAAAAAAAAACGAAATTGACGATCAACATCGGCTTTCACTCACATGCAAATACAAAAATTCTATTCATGAGTCATCGCATAACTGCTTCCTAATTTATGATTCCAATAAAACCACGATGGAACACACATATCATTCGACGGGAATGGCAAGGAACAAGTACGGCACTCCTCTATTCACGAAATTGAAATTATACAATGTGTTTGTATACGTGCGACATAAGACATTTTGTCAACCGACCAGCTCATAATTTCGGGTGTTCAGTCAAGAGTAATCGTGCACACACTTTACCAAATGCAAGTGACTTTCAATGTGATCATGTTGCCATAAATTCATATACAACAGGACAAATAATCACTTCTCCTAGTTCACTAATCATGAATGCGATTTGCAATCGCATTTTACAAGCTCAGATAGAAAAGATTGGAGAAAAGGATACGGCTAAAATATATGAACATTCTTGTTATTTCGAACCTCATTTGATAAGAGCTTTTTATGATGTGTTTGGCCGTTTCAATAAAATGCACTCTTTATTTTGCTCGTCAAACATTTTCTTAAATTCAATTTGGTTGAATGAGTTTAAAATTTTTATTCAACTTCAAAGAGACAGATGATTCCTGAAGGTAATCTAAGAAATTAAAAAAAAAAAAAAAAAAGGAACAATTTTTGCCAACATGACTAAACATGAACATTTTCTAAAACCTCTAGTTATATCTAATCAGTCTCCACCACCATTACAACTTTCATCACTTCAGATGTCTCCTACAACTAAATAAAATTCCAGCCATAAAATATATATTTATTTTGGTTTCAGAAATAACTTTGTAACCCATCACTCTGTGGATTTTTGTTTCGATTGTAACAAAAAAAAAAGTTTGACAAATTTAAATGGCAAGAGCTTTCGCGAAAATTGTACGTAAATTTTAATTTTATCAGTACGAAACACGACATGCTGTCTTTTGCATTTGACGATATTTCGGCAAAGCTGTTCAATTTATACAAAAATGACTACGTTATATATTTTGCCCTAATAAACATCCACGACAAGTCGAAATGGACCTTGAATTCCGCCTTTAAAATAATTCAAAATAGTTCCAAACAACTCGCGATGGATGTAGCTGATAGTTTAGTGTGCCTACACTCGACTTTTGGCCACTTTAAAGATTCCATCGATGAGAACAGCATGTTATTTCAATTTTGCGGCAGCGGCCAGGTTTTAATGGACTCTGTAATCATAAAACCTTCGGCTCCCCCCAAAACGAAAGTGATGAGAGTGGCGATGTGGAGGATGATACCTTTATTTTATTCGATAATAATTCCGAAATTGGCATACAATACAAAAAAAAAACAATGTAATTATTTCTAAGAAGCAAAACCCTCTGAGAAAAATCTTTAAATGCTAATTATGGTAAAAGACAAATAAATATGGAAAAAATAAAAACAGACAGAGTCGAAAAACTCGCAAATTTGGTGGGCCACGGTCGAAACGATATTTCGTCAATTTTTTTGGAAATTGAATATTACAAACAGGTGATAAAAAACTGGACGGCATGAACAAGTCTATAGATTTTGCCTTAAACAAATTGTACTTTCACGAATTTACGAAAAAAATATTTAATTAAAGATGAGTTTACAGATTTGGAAATTGATACCTTTCTTGATCAAGTCCAGCAAAACAAACAAACTTTGCACAAACTCGTCAAACTAAAAACAAGAGTGGAAAACAAATCATTTCAACTGGCATTTCTTCAGAAATTGTACGAATTGGCTCAAATAGATCCAAGCATTAATCCCGAAGAGTTTTACTCTAAATTGCTAAATATTATTCACATAAACAATATATACACTGGTATTTCGTCAGAAGTCACACTCTATAAGATTTTTGCGATGGTTACCTACATGTCTACAAAAATTCCCAATATACCTACTTATATGTTGGCAGACATTGTGTGAATTGGCAACAGCAATGCACTGAATAGTTAAAACAGACCACTACCGTGGGGAAAAAATGACTGTTATATATGATAATACCCAACAACAAATACCACTATATGATGACGAACAATAATAACGATATTCGGTCCGAGGTATTGATAAAGCATTTTGAAATTGATGGTCAAATTTTAACCACTTGTAATATAGTACAAACTGAAATCAAAGTGGGTAAATATGTGGTTTGGTTTCCAGCAAAAGAAATTGCTGGATTATCAGAATATAGTATTCAAGAAAGGCTATTCAAAAAATGTACCAAAAGATTATCAAATATGTTCGAATGTTATAACAATATATATATATATATATATATATATATATATATATATATATATATATATATATATATATATATATATATATATATATACATACACACACACACACACACTTGTACTAAAAAACATACATTGTACGAGGGAGAGACTGCCAGTCCATCCAGAAAGTATTTTAGTCCCCCACCCCCTCAACCACCTGTTTGATATATACATATATATGTGTTAATTGGCAACCTCATATGTTATTCATAAATGAACCACAATTGTATGCTCTGTTGATGCGCTCTAAAAAAAGAAGCTAAAACATTTACGAAAAGGGTTTACAAAGACGTTTTGCCATCGCTCTGGCAAAATCATTGTTATAGCATTCAACAGCACCAGTAACCTTCTTCAGAACCCACTGATGATTTTACACAAATCTTGGTGGCTGTCAATCGTAATGCGGATATGATAATTGTAAAAAATAGCAAACTCACTCAGCATCTCATATTAGCAAATGAAAAATTAATTAAGGCATATGATGAAGCAGTTGAAGTGAGAAAATAAATTACCGCGATGGCTACTAGGCTTACGGATATTGTTCAAGATGTGGCAGTGAAACTCGATCAACCCCAACTTCAACATGCTCTGGTCGTGTGCTAGTACCAATCTGACGATGATGAAAAATCCGATACAAATGAAAGCAAACAAAAAATAAAACTTGACTTTTACATGTAGTGAAAACCGATCTATCAATTGTGCAGTTAAAAAATTATATTTAAAACATCCAAAACTTCAGGAAATTCATTACTCGAACTATATACCAAACAGCATCAACATGGTCACTTGTCTAAAACACGAACTCAGACGATGCAACATTGAATATGTACCCAAATACAATTTCATCAAATTACTGAATTCTGATTACAAAGACTTGATAATTGAAAAATTTAAAAATCTGGTAGAAACTGACAATAAACTTTCATTATGTAAGATGTAAAAACATAAATTGTATAAGGGGGGATTGAATCACCTTCCAAATAGACCGAATATTGTAGGGGGGATCAGAAGTCCCCCCTTAAAAAATTCAGTTTATCTGGAAGGTGACTCAATTTCCCTTCTTATAAATCGACTCAGTTTTATGACATCAAATTCTGATTACAAAGTTTTATTAACTGAAGAATTAAGAAATCCAGTAGAAAATGGCAAAAAACTTGGTAGAAAATGACAATAAACTATCATTATGTAAGACATAAAAACATACATTGTATAGGGGGGTTGAATCACCTTCCAAGTAGACTGTATTTGGAAAGCGATTTATTTCCCCCTAAAAAACACAAAATAATAAAATGTGAATTAAAAATAAATGTAGACTTGCCTAACCCCCCCCCCCCCCCTTTTTATTCCTAGTCTTCCACAGTTACAAAGAATACTTTTTTTGCAACAATTCCTATATATTGAATGACATACATGCAAATCGTCAGTAATATGGTAACATGGCGTTTGTATTATGTTATTACGGTGAAGCCCATAACTTGATTAGCATTTCAACCAAACTTTTGGATCCAAACATTGTAATGTACGGTGCGAATTAGGAACATCGAGAATTGACTTCGGAACTACCTTGTGGGGTTCCGAATCATTATCAGTGTTGTATAAACTCGTACTATACTCACAAGTCGGAGAATCATGTACAACACTACAACAGATCTGAACACTATGTATTGTAAACGTCCAGAGATGATGCATCTTCAGCGTTTTAGCTTTCCCTGCAACACCAAATGCGAAGGGTATCTTAAAACTGTCAAATGGGTAGAATTACATTATTATAATTTAGATTGGAAAATTATCGAAACCATGTTTATTAAAACTGACTGCAAGAAAGAATTACCATGTGGTTATACGTACATGGATTTTGCAAGTCCTCGGTATTCGGAAAATTGTGCTGTAGTAATTGAAACCATGGAAAGACACAAAAGCGAAGAGCATGTTGCATATTGTGGTCAACTTAGGCACATTATGGTATGTAAGGATCCAGTACGTCCCGCCAGATGTTTGTGGAGTGTACCTGCAAATTACCAATATGAATTCAAACAATGATGCAATTTATCGAACAATAAATATGAGTTGATGAAAATTATAAAATATCACATATTTAAATTAGATACTGTGTATTTTTTACCGAAATATATTGCTTCTGTGTTATGTGTGTTTTTCTCATTTATCTGATTCTCAATCAGTTTATTTATTCTTGGTGATCCTTTACCAGAGTGCTCCATGATCGACATGATATCGTCCCCCCCTCCACACTATATTCAACAACCAATCAAAGTACACTATTTCATTCCCAAAGAATGATTTCAGTTGCCAAATAAAATGTTTGAGAGGGGGAATGTCGATAGTATTTTGGTGAAATCTCGCAAAAACTAAACAAAAATATCCACTGGTCCCCATACAAGTAATTTGTATTCGAAGTTTGTCTTGCAAGATAAACTTTGAATATTAATAAGGTATATAAGGACTGGTGAAAAAGTAAAGTTGTTTAGTTTTGTGAGATTTTTTAAGATTGCACCACGATCGACATTCCTCCCCCACCCCTACTATCAACAACCAATCATGTTGTGGCTTTTAATTTCCCCTTCCTTCCCCTCCTTTCAGTTTGGCCTATATGGCGAAGCAGCCTGGAAAAAAGATGTCAGTCAACAGAGAGAGCTGAACATAGAAGGAAAGGAGTAAGTATAATAATAAATATACCTTATAAAATATTAATATTTTATAATATTATATATACCTTATAAAATATTAATATTTTATATGCTTCATGTATTATTTTTATACTTACTCCTTTCCTTCTGCTCGGGGAAGAAGGGTGATGTTTCCACATTCAGCTCTCGCCATCGACTAATGTCTTTTTTCAAGATTTCTGCATCATGTAGGCCAAATTGAAAGGAGGCGAAGGGTTTAGAAATGAAAAGCTGCAACATGATTGGTTGGTTGTTAAAAGTAAGAGTAAGGGAGAGAACGGCGATTGCAACATACACTAGAAAGTTTTTTTTTTCTTGGAACAAAACAGATGTGATTAAAATACACACCCATGAGTTATTTTGACTCGGAACTAAAACAGATTCTTCCATAATTGCAATTTTTAGTCTTGCTTATTTTACATTACATTATATTATCCCGAAGGTTTTGCAAGTTTGTCTTGCAAGATAAACTTTAAATATGAATAAGGTATATAAGGACTGGTGAAAAAGTAAAGTTGTTTAGTTTTGTGAAATTTTGTCAGATTGCACCACAATCGACATTCCTCCTCCACCCCTACTATCAACAACCAATCATGTTATGGCATTTAATTTCCCCTTCCTTCCCCTCCTTTCAGTTTGGTCTATATGGCGAAGCAGCCTGGAAAAAAGATGTCAGTCAACAGAGAGAGAGCTGAACATATAAGGAAAGGAAAGGAAAATTTTGTTTCCCTTATTGGGTTGGTGAGTTTGATTAGAGTTTGTTGTAATTACCATTTCCCTACCCTCCCCCCTTATTTAAACAGTCAATCAGAAATCTTCATTACTGACCTTCTCCCTCCCACATTATTACCTTCAACAACCAACCAATCACACTGCAGCATTTAATTTCCCCTCTCTTCCCCTCCTTTCAATTTGGCCTATATGGTGGAGGAATCTGGAAAAAAGGATGCCAGTCGATGGTGAGAGCTGAACGTAGAAACATTACCCTTCTTCCCAGAGTAGAAGGAAAGGAGTAAGTATAAAAACAATAAATATACCACATGAAATATTAATATTTTATAAGCTTAATATATACACCTTATAAAATTTTTATATTTTATAAGGTATATTTATTATTTTATTATTATTCTTACAATTTCCTCTTTCTCTTGGAGCAGAGATGTTTCTCTATTCAACTTTGTCCTCGACTGATGTCTTTTTTCCAGATTTCTCCACCATACAGGCCAAACTGAAAGGTGGGGAAGGGAGGGGAAATGAAATGCTGTAATATGATTGGTTGTTGAAAGTAAGAGTGGGGGGAACAGGAAAGCCGATCGCAACACATTCTGGTGAATATTGGTATCAAGATTCGAACCCAAATTACCGCAAAATATCCAAAAGTTCGTCACTTCTCAAAAAAATATATAAATTCTTATTATATACATTTTATTTTAACTTGGCCTTTTATGGTACCGAGCAACACATTGTTAGACTTTAAATTCTTTTGAAATTGTTTCCATAAAAATGTTGTTTCCCTTTCATTTTTCTATGATTACCTCCAGTATAGAGTCGTGCTCGCCAATTATCATACAAAAGTATTTCATAAACTAATAACTAGGTAAATTAACTTTGAGAATATGTTCCTCGTTCAAAGACCAAAGGTGATTATATAACCATAGACGATTGCCAGCTTCTGGCACTGGTTATTGTTCGCACAGAAAATGAATGGGAACATTCATTGATTGACATCATCAAATGGTAGTTTTTTGTTGACTGCTTCGATTAGGAGTGGTTAATAATTTATGTTTCTATCAAACAGATTTGTACACAAGCTGTGCACTTGATCTGCTGTAATTGACTCTTTGGCCCAAGGTCCAAATAGTTTCTGGTAAATGCCATTGCAGCATCGATAAAAGAATTTGAATTTGTGTACATTTAGGGTTGATGCTTCGTTGTCATCATGTCCAAGCAGATGAAATGTAATTCTCAAAGACGGTATAAGGTTTGAAGACGTTTTTCAAAAACTTGAACAACAAATTGCACAAAACATCATCTGATCCCGATGTATTTTGTGCTTCAGCACTCACTGATAAATCGTTTTTCTTTTGCACCACTACATGTGTATGTTTGGCAAACGCGAATGCTAGGCAGAAACCCATCACTGGTACAAACAGTATATGCTATAGCGAGCTTACCTTATCAAATTCTGTCATGTAGAATTGGAAAATTAATTTTCCCAGGGAAACCATGTTTACTTGGTTGGATTTTCCCAAGAGCCTAAATACTTCTCGAGTAAAGTCTTCGATAATTTTTGGTGATTTATTTGTCAGGTAACTTGCAAAAAATTGGTTTTGTTGGATGATTATCACAGAATGTTCGCTCATCCATTTTGGAAGAATTTTAAACATGTTGTAAAAACAACTTTTCATAGAATTGTTTAGATCTTGAACTATGGATAAAATGGAATTGATTTTGAGTTTCGGGTTGAGTTTCAACAGAGCTTCGTAGTTGATTATACCATCGAGTAGAAACAAGTTGATTTTGACCATTTTTATAAACTTTTTTACATCGTACATGAAATTGATATTGACATTTGAAAGTTTATATTCTCAAATATCCAACAGTTTAATGTATTCGTTGCTCAATTTATCATATTTTTTACTTGCTGTTTTTGAATCGACTGGTTCCTTCAAAGTGTAAAATTTATAAAAATCATTCAAGGCAATGTTGACCAATTATTAAATTGATCTTATTTATACATCTCACATAATTAAATTTGTAATATTTATTTTATAAACTCGTTGTTTAGTAAAACAAAGTGTGGCCGAGTGGAGAGTGGTTGTTAATTTGAAAATTTTTTTTAGTTTTTAGAGAGATATTGAAACATGAATCTTGTATGGAGACCATCCCATCGCCATAGTCAAAAGATTAAGTTGGAGACACAAAGTGACCCTATCTGAATTTTTTTTCTCGTGAATGGCGATACATCTTGCATCTAGCAGCAGGGAATTGCTTGCCACACAATTCATTTCGAGATTGGTGATTGTAGCATAACACAAAATTTGTAATTGCTACATACCGACTGAATATTCCCCATTTAGCACAATTGAACAATCTTTCAACCATCCAGTGATATTTGTTTACTGTCTTCGACGACTCATGATTTATCAGAGTAGTTTTAAAAAATTTGTACGGTAACAACAACACAAAATTATTTATAAATTGCATGTAGAGCGCTAGTAATTGATCTTTGGATGATGAATTGTATTAGGACTTGGCTGAATTTTCTGCAAGCAAGGGTAAAAGCGAATCGTCGAAGACATTTTTGAAATTTCGCAAACCGAATAAAGGAGTGCCCACGAAAAATACACATTTCACTTATTTGTAAAATTCCGCCTCGTTGTAAAATTTCCTATGCAATTCGCACCAGTAAACCATCCAAAGGATGGCCTACTATGAAAATTTCCCAGGGAAATGAGTATTTCGATAAGTACTTTTCCATCAAAAGTTTTACTGAATATGCAGACTGCAATAAATCTTATGCCAATCATACACGATTTGTTTAATTTTAACTTTCGGAACATTTCGATATAAATGAGAAATAAAACTCGAATATACAGATTTTCCACACACGAAGCATGGCACTTTGCCGGGTCATAATGAATCATCATTTAATTATCACTGAAAAATCTTTATCCAATTTTTTTCTGAAAGGAAACAATTTGTTGGAAAAATTGTAGTTTTAAATTTATTGTCTGTAACTAGTGAAGACTTGTATAATCACGCCACTAGAAATGTAATTTTACTATATATTGTTTTACACAAACACACACAATAACGAGTAATGAGTTTTAGAAAAATTATGTATAAATACTGACATGTACCTGCTGATGAAATAATGCATGGATACTTACATGTAGTTGCCGTATCGTGATCTGCACAGAATACATAATCCTTTTTCCTACCTTCTAGATCAATGACAAATATAATAAATTATTCGCACATAACAGTGTAGAAAATGTGTGATGTTCTCACCACAATCACAAGAAATAAAGTGGGCGAATTAAAATGTCGGGACTTGGAGCGGAGGTGGGTGTGGCGTTGATGTTATATCAGGTGTGACGACAATGGAAGGAGGAAATTGGAGAAGGGTAGTTGGGTAGAGGGGACAGCATTCCGATTGTATGAGGGACAAGGTTTATTTTTAAAAAGCCAATAGTGGAGAGAGAGGGATGGAGGTCACGCTCCAAATATGGTAATGAAATAAACCAAACGTATTGATTGGGTGAGGAAATAGTTTAAAAAAATGAAAGTGGTGAGAGAGGGAAGCAGGTCACTCTCCGAATATGTTGATGAAATAAACTAAGCTATTGTGACCCCCGTGTCATGAACCCATAGCACCCCGGTAGGTGTGCTTTACATCAGCCATGATGCAAGTGTGAATGACATGGTCTTTGATTCAAGTTTAAATTAATCTTAAATTATGTATCTGTTTGATTCACATTTAAATCAATATTTAATTGAGTAGCTGTTTGATTTAATTTAAGATTAATGTTTAATTGAGTTGCTGTTTGATTCAGGTTTAAATTAGTGTTTGCTTGAGTTGCTGTTTGATTCAAGTTTAAAATTATATTTAATTGGGTTGCTGTTTGATTCAAGTTTAAAATATGTTTAATTGAGTTGCTATATTATTCAGGTTCAAATTAATGTTTGATTGAAAGCTGTATGATTCAAATTAAAAATAATATTTAATTGAGTTGCTGTTTGATTTAATTTACAGGTGCGAATGAGACAGTGTAGCTGTTTGTTTCAGTTTTAAAAAAAGTTTGAATTACTCGCTGTTTGTTTTGGTTTAAAAAAAAGTTTGAATGACATGCTTTTCATTTTTCTTTTAAAAAAGTTTGCATAGAATGTTGTTTTGTTTTGGTTTAAATAAAGTTTGAATGACATGTTGTTTGTGTTAAAATTCATTCGCGATCTGGAAAAATGCCTAAAATAGTCGTGTATCTCATGATGGGTCCGCCCGGCGACGGTGGATGTACTTGCATCTGTTGCAATCCCAAAACTTGGATCTGCCAGTATCAATTATTGAGGTAAATTCATTTTAAACATACTACATTCATTCGCGATCCCGAGAAAGCATACCGCACTCGTGTCTGTCATGGCTGGTTCGGCTGGCGGCAGATGCAATTGCATATGCTATTGCTTTCGAGTGTTGAGGTAAAAAGAAAGTGATGGCATGTATAAAACTTTAAAAATTTATTGGTTAAATTTGTAAAAAAAAGTTGAATTTTTAACTTTTTTTGGTGTACCCTTTTATTTATTGCATACATGTGAATCTTTACACAATAAATTATTAAAATTATTTTTAAAATGTTAATAAATATTAAAAATTCTTTTTAAAATAAATTAAAAATTATGCATCGTGAATTGCATGTATTTAAACAAGGACGAGAAAAATGTGAAAAATAATAATTTTTTGGATATGCAATAGGAAACTTTTAGCAATAATTACTTTTAGAACCTCTGGATAAACCATGAGAAACAATTGGTGTCTTTTACCCTATTTTCCATTTTCGGTTTGGAAATGCTATAGGAAATAATTGGGTGTACGTCGAAATTTCTCCCGACTTGGCTGGATACGCAATTCGAAATAAGTGGGTTTTGGCACCAATTTTCCCCCTTCCAGCTTGGATATGTAATGTCGGCCTTTTCGGTCCTCCATGTTTTGTCACCTGGATACACAAAGGGAAACTTCTGATAAAAACTAGCTTTTTAGAGGTGCGCTGGGTATGCAGGGGGAACTTCGTATTCTATTTGGGCTTTTTCTGGGTTGTGATTAGATATGTAATTGGCAGTTTTTTGTCTCGACTTTTTTTGCCATTGGATACATAATACAATTGTTTTTTAGCAATTTAGATACACAATGCGGAACAATCACCTGTTTAATTTACAGTGCACATCGGTAGGTTCATAATCATATTCACTTAGCACTATCGCCATCTTTTGAATAAGATATTGTGCTCCACCATAGAGCGTAGGTAACGCAACCTAGTGTGGTCAGTTTCAATCATTAGTTTCTTACCGTATAAGTACTGACGAAAATTAGTACACAAATGCTTAATTGTGCCTAATTCTCGTTCCATGGTATTCCAACAAGACTCCTGGATAGATATCTTTTTGGAGGCAAAAGCGACAAATACGCACTTTTTGGAATGTGGCTCCTCCTTAAGGAGGGCTCCGCCGATTGTGTCATTGCCCGCGTCGCAAGCCACTATAATTGGTTTGTCCTCAACAAATGTCTTCAACACAGGTGCTTGTAAAATGGACGGTTTCAGGTTAAGGAATGCTGTAGCCTGGTCATCCTGCCACTTGGAGGAAACCACATGCTTGGTTAATTCTATAAGTGGCTGCACTAAGATGGCATTGACTTTAATGGTGCGATGAATGTATGACATCATACCAAGGAAGGTCGTAATTGTTTCAAGTTGGTAGGTGGTATCATTTGCTCTGTAGCGGAAATCTTATCTGGGTTGGTAGAAATGCAGTTGGGGGTGATGATATGGTCTAAAATCTTGATGGTCTGCTCTGCGAAAGTACATTTCTTAGTGTTGACTTTAATGTTAAACATTCTTAACCTATCAAAAACTTTATGAATGTTGTCTAAATGTTCTTCGAAAAAGTTGCACAATATAAAAATATCATCAATATAAGCAATTGCGGCCGTCCATCTGAGTGGCCATATAAGGGTGTTTATAAACATTTGAAAGAACTGAGGGAAGGTTGAAAGGCCCATCAGCATTCTTTTTTGTTTGAATAAACCAACCCCATCAATTGTAAAGGCCAACTTATGGCAGTCTTGTTGCCTAACAGGTATGCTATAAAATCCTGAAAAGATAGCTAGGTTAGTAATATATAGGGAGTTTTGCAGGGCTGTTAAGATGTCCCCCGTACGTGGTAAAGGGTATCGGACCCTTGTAAAATATTGGTTTAACTTATGAAAGTCAACTAAAAATCTTAAACTGACACTTTTTTTGGAAACAACTAGGCTGGGCACAGAATAAGGAGAATCCGCGGACTCTATAATATTGATTTGGAGCATGTCGTCAATCTGAACTAAGGAGTTGACTCTAACTTTAAGACGAATACGATATGGTTGTGTAGAAATTGGCTTGTCCATGGTTAAGTCGAGCCTAATTTCAAAATTGCGGGCTTCTGTTAGCTGTCAAATAGAAACCGCGAACCAGAGTTTATGATGTCGATGGTAGCATCCTTTTGTTTAGTATTGAGCATGGGATTGATATGAAACACCGTAGGGCGTGGTGATTCGAAGGAATCCAAGGTGGCTAAGGAGTGCTCAACATTCAGAGTAGTAAGTTGTGGGAAGAGGTCAGAATGGAGTGTGACTTATATGAGCTAGCGGAGATCATCGCCATGTATAAGCATAATGTTGTATTTTAGGATTGGGGTGATGTCATATTTGGTAATGAAGTCCACACCTAAAATAATGTCTTGGTGAAGATGGTCCACCATTAACAATTACTGAGGATAAGTGTACCCTGATATTCCTAGGTTAACAATGGCTTCAAATTTAGTGGGCTCTAATATAGAAGTTGCTACAATTAATGATATATATTCTTGCAAGGGGAAAATCTGCTGATAGGTGACCAAGGTAGAGGCTATGCTGCTGCTCGAACAGCCACTGTCAAGTACTGCAAGGTATTGTTTTCCTTTAATGGAAACAAGCATGTATGGTGTCGCAGTTCGTACGCTAGGTTGCGGACAGGCGATAGTAGATGTGGGGCGTAAATGTAAATTTAACTTACTTCGAAATGCAGATTCGCTCAGTGTGTATTGTGATGTGGTTTCATCATCGCGACCTGCACTAGCAGTGTATTGAAAACATATAGGTGTGTCCACTGTGCTTTTATGCGTCTGTTGCTCTAAATTTACTTTCATTGGCATCAGCCTGAATGTGATCTTAAATCTTTTGGAATGGTCGCCAATGTCCATTAAAATTCAAGGTTTTGGTTGGGGAAAAGATTATCATGCCGACTTTTATGTCCCACATAAAAACAGAGGATGCTGTGTCTTGAGCGAGACTGCGTGGGACTGCTACCTTTTGCTGTGTGGCTGGCACTTTTTGCAGTCTGGCAACGCTGCAATCTGGGATGCGAGGGGGTGGTGTGGCAATGCTGCACACTGTCTGTGTGGGAAGGGGATTCATGCACGTACGATTCTTGTCTGGTACCGGTTGTGTATGCACCAGCGTTCATGCTGACAATTCACATGACCGACTTGTAATCGCTGGCCTCACTGGCAGTTTACTTGAACTTTGCTGAGGGGGAACTTTAATTGGCCTACATGTGCTCACGGGTATTGCGTGTGATGCAATTTGTGAGGCGAGGCGAGAATGCTGGCTGTTGTTGACAATAAGTTTGTTCTCAATAACGGGGCTAGGTGTTGAAACACTGATTGGTGGCAGGTCACTGTAGGCATTAAATTTCGCAATATCTGCATACAACTGCGTAGGAATGACATTATTGAAAAATACACGACACCAGTCTCGAATTCGGATGTTGGGGTCCGCTGGGGTTTCGTGCTCTACCCCCTCATATTGTAGTTTTTTTGTCGTCTGGTGGCCTACCGGTATATTATGATTAGTAGGCCCCGGTTGTTATAGTGGTTGTTAGCTGTGTACTGGGGTGTGTAAGAGTATTGGTGATGGGGGTTTTGAGAGGTGTATGCATGGCCACAGAAGTTTGTTCTACCCCTGTTGTTGTAGTGTTGACCACGGTACTGATAGGAAAATTTTGGGTGTGGTTGTGGGCGAACATTTGCTGCTGCCATATGATAGGTTCCTGTTGCTCGCGGGACAAATTGTGGAGAGTGTGTTTCGCAGATCCTAATATATAGAATTTCCCACGACAATGCATTTCTGGTTCGGCCCACTGGTTAATAACTGATATTTAAAGGATTCGAGGAATTCAGTGATGTTTTCCACAGGTTTTTCAGAAAAAGTAGATGGTTTCTATGCTTGTGCAACAACAATGTTAAGGGGTCGTGGATCAGCCATGTAGTATTTTGGGGGCTGTTGTGCAGTGTTGACATAGGTGTGGGTGATGGTTGGGGGTAGAAAAAGTCGTGTGGGTGGTGGTTCGATTCCAATCTCCTTGTAGAGAGGGAATCCAAAGAAATTAGCAAGTGGTGTAGGTTAATTTGAAGTGGTATTGTCTGTGAGTTGTGTGGGGGTGGTGTGCCAATGGAGTAATGGGGTTCAGTGGTATGAAATTATGTGCCTGATGATTCATTTTGAATTTGGCTAATAATGGGTATTTCTGTGGTGTGTAGAAGCTCACATTGTCTATCCCATTCATCTAGTGAGTGTTCAAATTCTGAAGACTCAATCAAAACTCTTTTTATAATTATAGAAACCCTGTATACTTTTGTGTAGCTGCATGTTTCCATGCACCGTGTAAGATGTGTGTGATGAAAGTGTGTGGATGTGTATTTGTTGCCACGCACTTTGTGTAAACTTAAAATTAAAACAAACTACAAGAAGGAATAAATTGAAAGCACTCCGACAGCACACAAAACAAATTGAGTGTTTCAAGCTAAACTGGAACAGGATGTTCTGCATGCATTAGAAGTGGTAAACAAACATTACACTAACTATATAAAATATAAGCAGCGAAAGTACTGGGTGAGCAAGAGTAGCTCGGCAAGACGTGCTACACAAGCAGCTAACTAGATCGTGTGGTAAACTGACCAACGGTACACTCGCTTACAGTGTGTATCTGGTGTGGGGGAACAACAGCTGTTGGCGTGGGTGGATTTATACAAGAACTATAAATAAGTAAACCTATACTAAAACAAGGCTGGAAAGGTATATGAATTGCAACTCGTATTTAACGTGAACAGCTCTGAATACAATAAAAATGCAAAATAGAAGATTGCGAAATAATTACGCCTGTGTGTGATCGTGGCGATGTGAGGCACAGCCACATGTGTATTTCGCTGCGAAAAGTTTTGAATATGCTGCACGGGTAGGAATGTTAAAGAAAGTTAAAGCTAACTCGCTTTAACATGAGGCGGGGTTGAGAGGTGGCTCCACCAGTGTTATGTCTCCCCTTCCCTAACTCCTATTCTAAACACTGAACAAACAATATCTTAAGCACTCTGCTATCAAGACTAGGTCGGGGTAGACGTAACACTGGTGTGTAACAGTGCGCCCCTATGCAAGTATTTAAGATGCCGCCCACTTGCACGACATAAAGGGGTTCAGTGTTGAGCGATGCTACAGCATGTACTCTCATAACCTATATTTTTTTTACTATTGCTTTTCTAGCAATACACATTTTTACAAAGCCTGTTTTATTTTCTTCTTTCTTTATGATCTTTCCTTTTTTCCAGTCGGAACATCACATTTGTGTTAATGTGAAAAAAAATATGTAATTTTGTTATTATTAAATTGTTCAAACCAAAAAAAAAAAAAATATATGTTAAGGTTTTTGGTATTTATAACCTTTATAGCTGATGATAAAAACATTGTTTTCATTTCACTCGTGTTTGTACCCAGCGCTAATGACATAAAATACAATATTATATATTTATTTATCTGCCGTTTCTCACTTAAGAGAGCAGCACCTATAACATATAACTAATACTGTAATAGCGCTGTATTGAGTGTGTGCATGGTATTTTACTGTATTTTCCAATATTACTCTACATTTTGTGTTAATTGTGAACCATACTGGATAATACAGTTCGTGTTCATTTGCCATAAACTGCGCACAAAAAAAAACTGTCAGAAATGGTACATGTTAAAATAATTAACTGTTGTGTCATTCCACCACCATGATAGCTGCCATAACTAGTTCCGCAATAACGTAAAATAATTTTATCAAGTTTTGATTTTCCTGGCTGTAATGTGTTACACTTGTTTCCTACCGTTATTCTAATATATTTAATGTCAACCTTTTCATTTGTTTTTGTCAAAACGTTAATTATTTCTAATGCAATATGTAATTTTTTATTGTTTTTAACTCTGCGATATGGGTTTTCGATGATTATTGACTGGTAATTTCACGAGTATGGAATATCGTACAGTCACTGACGTACATGTTCATCAATTGTGTTTCCTTTGCAATTTTGTTCAGCGTGGTTCACCGTCTACACAACCTAGCCATTTTGGGGAAGTGATCTCAGCCTCGTGCTTTTTAAGTGATGGGACCGTGGCTCACATTATGATTTAAGCAACAGTGGTGTGTCGACTCCTCGGCCACCGCCTTTTCATCCTCTGGTCAGAAATTAATTTATTTTTGCATGTTAATTTTTTGATTACTGCATTATACGGTGACAGTGGCTGCCTTCAACTTGCCGCACGATGTTTTATTATGGGCGCACATATACTTGAAAAGAACATGTTAAAAATATAATACTAACCTTGTTAGAGGTCTTAGCATAAATTTGTGTGGGCAACCATAATTTTCTATATACAAGTCTTAAGTTTTGTTAGTCCTAAAATAAAATTAAGGAGAAAGCGAGGAATCTGTATCTAGAATGTTACATTTCAGTTGCAACCTGAGTTGTTTAAATTTTAAAAAATATCAGAATATCAAAAGCATAAAAAAAGAGGGTATGTTAACTGTAACTAGTTTGAAGCAACTGTAGTACTTATAACATGAACTATTGATTTGTTTAAGTATCATATATTTTATCTCTTCTCATGCTGTGTGTGGTAAGCAAGAAAAAAGAAGGGGAGGAAGCATGTGCCTCCGCCACACCCTCTGCCGCCAGTAGCAGTGCCCAGCAGGACTGGAGGGAGGAATGGAGGGAGCAGAAGTGCCTCTCCTTCCCCTCGCTCATTGCTCATGCCACCCGCCAGTGGTCAGCTGAGCAGGAACCAGTTCATTGACCCCTGTGTGCATTCGAGCAGGGCTGCCGCATCATGGACTGGAACTGTCATCTGTGCTGCACATGTGACTGTGAACTATAAACATGGCCAGCCACACCACATCCACCGCGACATCAACACAATTGTGCTTGCAGTGCCTCAAAGCACTCCAATTGAACTTTGTTAAATTCGGGTGCCGCACGCAGTGTTGTCGTCGCGACCGCCGACCAAACTCAACAACAAACAGCCATGTAGCAACCATCCATGAACAACCATGCACAGTGGAAACAGTGGTGTCATGGGAAAATTCTCAAACAGAAACAGTGAAATCGCCAGTAATCGAGACGGAATTGGACTTACACTCACCACGTTATTGTCACAATCTCATTTGTGACAGGCAAGGGGCAATTATCTTACAGTGCCAGAACTGTACAATCAAATTGCTCCGGGAATGTCTCAGCGAGAAAGAACAAATAACTGCAAACGGGTTAGCGTTTACATGTGGTAACTGCCACATTAATGACGGACATTGCAACATAAAACAAATTTAGAACCTCATGTCAACATGTCACATTCAAGTAAGCAGTAGTGAGAGGAATATTCAGAATGTTAAATGGCAAGCAGATGTAACAAGCAATAGCCAGGAGAAGCAAGAAAGTGTTGCACAAGATGCAGGAGGGGAGGAACGCCTCTCATACACGACGTTAATGCAAACAGGGGAGCAACATCCACAAGTCAACAGCGCGCACGTGGTGAGCAGAGGAGTATGGCCACCGTTGATGTCAGCAGCATTACCTCCACCCCATCAAAATGCAACTCCATTACCATATTTATCTATCAGTACCTATCTACTGCCAATGCCTGCCTTGCACCCAACACCATTGTACCCATCAATCCTACCACCACTAACCATGCCTTACCCGACCATGCCATATATGACACCACAAGCAGAAGTAGCACAGTCAACACCAAGCACCGCAATGGAACCGGCTAGAGAGACAGGGACCCCTGAGCAAAACTTCAATGCAACTCCACCAGGCCAAACACACACTAGGATGCCTAGCAGATTTCGGATTTTGCCCACATGGACTAGCTGTGTTGGTGTCCAGCTCCGAAGAGACGCACAATCTTGGTGGGAATCATTAAACCATTACAGGCTACAATGGCAAGATTTTCACAGTACCTTCCAGAGGAATTTCAAGTATGTGTTCAACTCCATTCAGGCATAGTGTCGACTCATGCTGGAAGAACAGCATCCAACTGACATTATAACTGCATTCATCACACTAAAAAAAATACCATTAATTTTGTCTCTATACTTAATCAAAGCCAAATTTCTCGCATTATTCTTACAAAAGCCCTTTGGTTTTGACGTAGAGACATCTTGTTTGTGAGATCAATGAGCAGTGATAACTTGTAAAAAGTCGTATGTTAGCTGCTATGATGTAGTGAGACCTCGTATGAACTGTAATAATATATATATATATATATATATATATATATATATATATATATATATATATATATATATATATATTAACACGAAATTGTGTTGTAACAAAAAAGAATAAAACTATTTCATATCTGTCAGTTTGACGAGTTCAAGGCATCAAGCCTAGGCCGTTATCCTCGTCTCAGCACCCAACACATGCCGACCACAGAGATGTCACCACGAGAACTGCTATGCCCAGCGTACCGTTCCACATGTGTATACCAGTTGCATCAGTGCAGTCATTAGTGCTCATGTAAATAAGTGTACATGTTTGTTTATATTCTATATGGCTTTTACAGCATAAATTAATATCTCCATGTGCAACCAGTGCGAAGAGAAATGTGCCACGTGCAATAAAGGGTAATGTTTATGTTTGACATGTGTTCACCACCAATGTAAACAAAAGGGTTTCTTGTATCTGAGTGTCCTAAAATGGCACATAATATTATTATTGAACAGTGTGATATGTGTGTTTGATTATTATTGAGTGTTTTAATTTTATTAAATTATGTTTCTCATGTTCCACCTACGACACACCAGTGTATCACCATGCAATTAATGTTAACTGAAACACGGCAAGTCAACTGCCAACTATAAAATATATGGCGCAGCATTTCATATTATCACCAATGTATTGTGTTAATTTTTAAAAGGGTTGTGTGATTTATTTCTTTTCACATGCACAAATCGCACAAATGAAAAGTAAAACAAAAGGGTTGTGTGCAGCACTTGCAGATATGGTGCAGAACAGTAAACATGACTACGTAATTTTTTACGTATTAGGTTCTGAGTGCAAGCTGCTCGTTTATAAATATTAAATTTCTATATATGAAAGTCCAGTAGTAGAAAGTAACATAGTCAGTGTTGTGACAGTTTAGTGAGATTAAGTTACTACAAAGACTTAATGCATGCATAAGTCCCAACCACGTGGTCACCTAACACAACTTCTGCCACAAAATTTGAAAGATTTGTAAATAAAAGAACTTTCATACTGAACAGAGGAAAGTCCATATAAAAATTAGCCTAACTCATTAATAGGTTTCACCAGTGACAATTTATTTTGCCTGTAATCATGTGTAATAAAGACTGCATCGTATATGCAGTAAGAGCTTAAGCACTAAGGTAAAGTAGCCACATACCGGCGTCAGAAATACAATTTTATTTTGATAAATAGGATTTTCTGAACTCTGCAAAAGTGTTTTCGCCTTGTTTCAGAACATTTGAAATCATCAGAAACCATAATTAATATTGTTATGGGGTAGGGAGAAGGAGGGATAAAGTTTAGAATTACAAAAATAGAAAACTGAGCCAACACCAAAATCTAACCTGCGAAGCCTACACCACATGCTGTAAAATTTATTCAGCAGGGCCAGCATGACCCTGTACCCTAAATACTTAAATGAAAACCAGAAAAGTCTCATTTAACCCAAAATCCACACAAAAAAAATACAAGGAGTAGGGAAAAGAGGAAGGGGAGAATTTTGGGGGGGTTTGTGTAGGGATTCAACTGGAAAGGAGACGAGATGTGCCTAGACAACTTCATAGGTCTGACTCTGACAAAGGAGCAATGCATTGATGTATATCACTTACATTAAACTATCCTTTACTAGGCGCCCAGTGCCTGCAGACTAAGTTATCAGTCCCCCTATATTAGGGTTAAGACCTGCAAAGAGAGGAATGTTTCCTTAACAATTGTCAAAAGAAAATTATTATATTTAAAAAAAAAAGTTTATTTAATTAACAAAAATGGATAAATATCAAACAGAATCACGAGTAATAATAATATAATAGCTTAGTAGTGATATTTATGGGATTTCGCAAGAGCAAAACTGTAAAAACTTGAAAAACTTTTGGTTAATCAAAAATAAATATAAGTTACAATCATTACAAGAAAACAAATTTAGAAGGTTAATCTGATTATCCAAATAAATAAACATTCTAAAAACCAGACATCCCACTGGCCTAGCCAGTGTTCTATTTAAGACAAAATAAAAGCATTTACTGTAGGGCTAACAGGATGCCTTTCTAACTAATACTCCAGGTTTATATAATCCAAATGTGAGTTTAAACAAAACAAACAAAAATGTATGTCAGTTACTTTAAAGTGAACTGGGATAGACTGCCGTCATTAACAAAAGTATCAATTAACAGTAAGCATAATTTTCCACTAATGTGAAGATACTTTAACACAATTGTCTTACGATCAGTGCATGGGAATTTTTTTGTTTCAACACTATCTTATGTAGCTATAGCAATAGCGCTCAACCATTAGCCTCCAAAGTCTTTAATGAAAATCACAAAAGAAAACCAAATTTAAATTTGTTTAGGTGTGCTTATAGGATTTATTTATTGAATACATTGATTAGCCGGGATAATGAAATAAACCTTAGAGAACTTGATCAAGACTTAATTTAGAAACCAAAGTAAAGGTCAAAAGACTTTAAAATGCACAGTAGAAAACACAAAATTTAACTTAAGGGAGGAACCTGTCAAAAATTATTGGGAAACATAATCTAGACCTCAATTTACTTCAGAGCAGTAGTACCAAACAAACTCTGTCACTTATGAACACCAAAAACATACAGAGCCATTTAAACACAATTATCCTTTCTTTAAATTTCTTCTAAGAGGTCTGAAAAACAAAACAACTGCAATGACTAAGATTCATTCCCGTGCTAAAGGTAATTATTTAAAATGAAAGCAACATAATCTCAATTGCCACTCTGCTAGAGCTTATGAGCAAGACATAATTACCAGTAAAGCTTCTGCTGTAGTTTCTTGACACCTCCTACACCAATGCTCCTCGCATGCTACGCACTGCTTCACCCTATTTTATCAACTACATCTTATTTAATAAAAACTAACTATTTAAAGGCATGACTAAGACCATTCTTCCTGCAAAGCAGGGAAGAATGTCCCGGCAATGCACAAAAACAAAATTTTCAGTGAATACTAGGCATATTTGTGTTACTGCAGCCTCCTCCTGGTCGCACACCTGCGCCAAGCGATCCGCTCACAACAGCTTTCCGTTCACAACTCATGCTGCCATACCTCCACCTCGTAAATTACATCTGAGAACTCCACCTGCCTCTCCTTATGTCACTGCCTTGGCCGACGTCATGGCTGGCCAATCAGACACAGCCACGTCCCTGATTGATAACTCGACAGCTCGAATACAAAACGCCGCATTCCCCGTACTAGCCTAGCGGCAAAGTGCAGTATTCATCAGAACATCCTGGCTTTACCAAGGAAAGTGTCGGCGCAGCTCACAACTGTAATCCTGTGTTTCGAACAAGCAGAAGATAACAATTTTTCCGAACTGCTGAAGGAGGGACAATAACAAGCACCTGGGTCGAGAAAAACATGGCCACCTGCCGTCGCTTCAGAAGAAGTCTGGTGATCAGTGTGGTAATGAAACTCTTTCAAATTAAAAATAATGAGTGACCTCAGTTCCTTAAGAACATCGGCAGTCAAAAATTAAAAGCCTTTACTCTTATAAAAACTAAAAATAGAATGGTAAAGAAACAGATTACTATTTCAATTCCACCATAACTTATTTGAACTACCCATAAAACAAATTAAACAAATAAAAATAAGCAAATTAAAGATATATGTTCAAACAACGATTTTAAATAATGGAATGAATTCATAAGGAGACACTATCAGTTAACGTTCAACTACAGCCTCGAGTACTAGTTTAAGGGGAAAAAAAGTTAAAACATAACACAAAAATAACACAAAACGACTTTCGAAACTGGCTTCCCAAAACCAAATTTTGAAATAAAAATCATGAAATTATTTCTCACCACACTACTTATTAAAGAAATAAACGCATCCTAACAAAAAACAAAGGGATGGGAAACTTCCTGTGGTCATAAAATCTAGGGCTTCCAAATAAAAAAAGGAGAAAAAGCAATCAAAAACACCACTGAAGACATGGTGCTTAACAAAAAAGCTTAATTTAAATCGAAATCACAAAAAAAAATATTAACCCCAAAAATATGTGTCGAAACATATGCCCTCTCGTACTGCTTTGTGGACCCCCACAAACATAAACTTCAAAAGATAAATGTTTGTGAGATATGTGTTACAAATACACTGGCTTTTATCATTAAAGATTTTTTTTTACCAATGGAAGTTCTATATATATAAAACAATAATTATGCCTTTTTTTTCTGTATCACAAAAGCAATTAGAAAAATTTTGTTTTCAATAATAGTTAAGCCAAGTGTATTACAAATCAAAGGTACAATAAAATGTTAACATTACAATGATTGAGATATTAAAGTGAGGGTCGCTAAATCTGCATGGTCCTCTCAAAACGTCAGGCCAATCTTTTTAAAAAAATACTACGAAGCGAAGTTCCACTGTGTTTCTTAAACAACCTCAAAGTTCTTCATTAACATTAAAAAATAGCAAAAAGAATTAAAACATATCACTATTTGCCATACAATGAGACCAACTACCAGTTCCGAGCATTTTATATGAAAAGGGTTTCTTTAGGCGACACTCTTCCAGAATATATATTTAAAAAATTAATTAAGTGTACAATCACTTGGCATGAAAAAAAACTTGCGAAACTCTCTTGTCAGCTGCTTGCAGTATTTGTGTTGAGGAGTACCCGTGTCCACATTAAGATTTGCAGCGAGACCACACACATAGGGCCTTAAAGTGGGCTTACAATTAAAGACTGAAGAGTTCTACTTAATGACTTGATAAGCACACAGAAAATTACAATAAGATTAGCAGTTTATGATTGAATTAGAAATTGTTAAGCCTAGCCAATCAAAATCGTGGAGAAGTAAGCAACCGAAATAATCTGGAAAAATGGAAAATTTACATATATTTAATTATCTGTGGTTACTGCTTGTGTAATCATTTTAAAAAATCTCGTGAAATCGTACAGAAAGGGGAACAGGTATTTAGGCATTTAAGCTTTTACATCAATAAATCTCAAAACATTAATTAAAGTGAGTTCAATAACTTCTTTCACAAAAGAAGACATGACCATGAACTATTCTTAAAATAAATAGGATACTGTCCCTCGGTTAAAATAATTAATTTCATACGATTTCACAATAAAACATAACCTAAGTACAAGATAAAATACAGTTTCCCACCAACAACTGTCGTTGTGCTCTGATAGACTACTTAATCTTGACTTGTACTTAAGATATAAAATATAATGATCTCTTAAGGCACGCCAAGAACTCACACGACCCGTCAAGACCGGCACACCATAATCATAAACTAATGCCATTGAATCGTATCTTCATATATTAAGCACACTGCGAACTTACATTGTTAAGTCAATCATAAACCAACCTTTATTCATAGTCAGAACATCGACCAATGATGATCCATAGATGATCTTCCTCGGAGTTGGTCTGAGGTTAGTCCGGAATAAGGGTTGAATAAATATAAAGGATTCATAAACCCCGATTATAGACACAACCTTTAGTCAAAGGATCATCGAAATACGCTGTTTCCAGGTTTACTGAGCTTGCACATTGCTGATTTTCGTCTCAAATAAAACCATCACATTCAACTAAAGACAAAATGTAGTCTTAGAGAAAAATAATACATACAATAACGTATCTAAAAAATATTTGTTGTTCCTTTTCCAGTTTAATAGTAATTTACAACATGCATTAATCTGTGTAACAAAAAAACAAAACGTAAATAGTTTTACTGTGTGTCGAATTGAGAATAAAAGTAATAGTTTTGTAAATATACATGTATAGCACAAACTAGTTTTAAAAGTAAAAGCTTATATTAAAGGTCTCAAGAAGTATTTGCAATATATTATAGACATTCAAAAGTGATGAATAACAATTTCATTATTTTTCAATATATTCCTGTTTTCATGACACTCTACCTCAATTAAATAAGCTAAAACTATAAGATGAAGGGCGAGAAAATTGATATATAATAATAAAATGCAATATTTATGACTTTATTATAATTACTCTGTCTTTAAATTTGATTTAAATGCCAAACTTTAATTCATTCTATAATATGTTTAACGTATGTTCAATGTAATATGTGTAAACTCATTTATTTGACAGTTGTGTTGTGTTTAATATGTAAGTTTAATGATTACACTGTTCTACAAAAAAAATTGATTTTACGTTTCTGGATTTGACTTGTGTGATTCTTGTAGACATTTATGTGCTGATTTCAAATATATTTGTGGAATTTTGATATCAGGCATAATTTTTAAGATATATGCATTTTACATATTTTTTTGCTAATTACTTAATGTCATTGTGACATAATTTAAAGCTATACTACCTAGTGTACACAACTAGTATATACATATTTATTACAGTTGTCACTAAAGGAACATCTAAACATGTTGCCTATTTCATGTAGAGCTTTCAGAAAATAAAAAGTTCTGCATAGCAATGATGTGAATGTGTCTATTTTCTTTTTTTCTTTTGTGTTCAGTTTCTTTGCAGTCTATAATTAGATTCCAGCAGTAATCAGTGAGCATTTTGGGTATCCATTTTCCTTCATACTGCTTCTCTATAGTCATTATATCCACGGAAACTTACACCATGTTCAGCAGACACATCACTGCAGTTACCAAAAAAAGGAATCCAGGTGTGAGTGCAGGAAATGCATCTTCAAGGACATGTTGCACCCTAAATTCCTATATGCACCAATCGTCTCATTCACCAGTTCTCTGTAGTTTGCAGATCTTTGTTTACCCAGAAAGTTTTTCGTGACATTTGTGAAACACATCCAAGCTTGCTTTTCTTTCAGTGAGAGTCATACTTCGATATTTGGGTCTTCCTGAAGTTCCCTAATCGTTGGGCCGACAAACACACCTTCCTTTATCTTTGCTGGTCACAGACGAGGAAATTTGTTTGAAAAATATATAAATCCTCTTCCAGCTTTGTCCATTGCCTTTACAAATTGCCTAATGAGTCCCAACTTAATGGGGAGTGGAGGAAGCAGTACATATTCACTAGCTACCAGTTTCTCATGTATAATATTTTTCTCTCCTTCTTGCCATTCTCGTCGAGGCCATTCTTCTATAATGTAATGAGAATTTATGTTACCACTCTCCCACTCACAAAGGAAACATCCATACTTTATGTAGCCTTGTTGCATACCCAAAATCATTGCTATAATTTTCAAATCCAGGGTTACCTTCCATTTGTTTTCATTGTATTGAATATATTTGAGCATTTTTTTTCAAAATTTCATAGGGCTCTTTGGCCACACTAGCATAGGCAGCCGGTATAGAAGGAGTAGAACTGCCTTTAAACTAGTTTTGGAGGCATCTATAAAAGGTCTCCAGTCCTGTGAATCATACTTAAAGTCCAGAACCCTCATTAACCCACATACATCGGTGAAAAATGTCAGTAAGTTGTCAAACATAAGAAAAGTGCTTTCTCTATGCCTGGAAAATTTAATATTTGTATCTGGGTGGAGAAGACTGCATTCTTGCAGACTGGATCCTAGTCGTTCTGACTTTTGTTTACTTCGACCTAAGTCACAAACTAGATCATTTAGATATATCTGAGTTTATAACAATGGAGATGAAGTACCTTTGACCTGATATGTAGGATCGGTTTCTTCACAAAATGGAAATTCTTCACCAACACTGTCTTCACTATCTGTTTCAATTTCTTCATGTGCTGGTCTTGAAGGCACTGGATCATTGGCAGTGTGTGGCACTGGTCTGATTGCAGAAGGCAAGTTTGGGTAAACTATATGTTTATTTGATTACCTGTTTGTAAATACTTAAACATTTGTCATACAAAAATAACAATATGTTACATGATATTTTGGTTCCCTCCAAGACATCGGTGTAGTAAACAACATGGGGTTACCTTTACCATTCCACAAATTTATAAGTTTAACGTAAAATGTGGCACAACAAATGTGTGGTGTCCAGTTCTTGTCCTGGTCTCCTAGCTCCATTACAAAATAATGGTTGTAGGCCTATTTTACGATTGATGAAATTTTTTTCCTATATCTTGCAAATGTGAACTCTCTGCAGATGTAGCAGAAACTATCAGGTGAATTTCGACATGCTCGGTCGCGGAGAATTTTCTATTTAAAAAGAAAGGGAGGATTTATTAAAACTATGTAACGACACATGCACTAAACAAAGCAATATATTCACTTTAAAAAAATACAGTTAAGTCTTCAATATGACATTCAAATTAACTTAAGACTTACAAAATGGCTTGTTTGTGACCTGTAACTGTAAGGCCGTGTCCCAATTCGTCGAGAGAGTACTCTCTTGCTCACACTTGAAGTCACAGAGAGTCCTCTCTGCTGTCCCAACTTTGAGGAGAGAGTGCGGGAGTGAGAGTGAACGACGATGTACACTCGGTGCTCACTTCAACATCCTGTGGCAGCCATGTGGATTTCATAGAAGAGAGAGTTTGTTTGCAAGTCTAACCTCAAATATTCAGATATATTTTGTTGTTTCTAAAGCACTGTTAGAAAGATTTTAACGACTTAGATAAAATTCATTTCGATTGTGAAAAATGTAATAACAGCTGTATTCTGTTTGGTATGAAGTATAACAAATTATTATGTTAAAATGTTCATTTTTCATTTAGGTGAATTGTATGCATTTTATTAAATACTGTCATTTGCACATAACATTATGGTTTTAATCATGCAAAAATGTAACAAATTAAAATAAGTAATTTTTCACAAAATACTGTACATTTATTCGAGGAAAGTGAAAGGCCATCAATATTTTATTTTTTAATTGTTTATTACTAATTCAGCCATAGAAATAATGCCGAAAGCCTACAGCCAGAACGGCAGTGGCGAGTGAGAATGAGCACAATATTTTTGTTGGGACACGGCCTAAAGCTAGTGTACACGATTCATATTGAAAAATTTGCTACCGGTGCAGCCTTTCTTTATCTTTATGTCTATGATGAATTATCCCTAAGAGTATATAGCCTTCCCATGCACTAACATAAGTTGTCATTGTTTTAAAAAAAAATAGTTTTTACACCTTTTTACAACTTAATAAAAAGTTTAAATTAATGCAATCCACTCTACACTAACAGTGGCAAGCTTACAAAATGTTATCTACTTTGATATATACCATCTTAATAAATTTTAAAAATTTTAGAAATTAAATTTTTCAGAGATATGTACTTGCAATAAAAATGTTTAATGATATTTACCTCCATAAGCAGAAGATTCAACGCTCATATAACCAATATATTTCCAACAAAATATCATGGATAGACAAACTACACACTGGTTAAGCTCAAATCATACCAGCTTGTTAACGACTTGCAGAATAGCAGAACACATGTTCAGTGTAGCCAACACGGAAAGAGGCGATTTCCCTACACCTGTAGTAAAATTCTGCTACATTCCGCTACACAACTAATTTTTTTTAAATTTCATTCTAATTATTTGGCAGATCCGTTACAGATGTCAAGAACTACTATTCAACTATTAACGGGAGGACAAAATACCTTTATGATGGCAGGTGATAAAATGAGGACAGTGAAGAAAACAGATATTAATTTCATAATAAATATGTAGTCTGAACATTCTGCTGCCTTCAGCGCATTGGTGATATTGATGGTAGCAATAGTAAGTATGTGGTGACAGGCGATGAATTACGTGGTCGCCAAAAAAATTATATGTTCACAAAATTAGAACAATATTAAAATACTAACAAATAAAAAATAATGTTTAAGCTTTAAACAGTAAAGCTAACTCTGCTGCGGCAATTTTTAAAGCACCAATGGGTTTATTTTTTTGGGTGCCAGCAGCCTGCTACAAAGTCGATACATTATGATTGTTTATCACTTTTCGCCTATTTGTCTCCCCAATGTTTAAATGTCGCTAAGCGTAGCTGAATCCTGCTACTGTTGACAACATTGCTTATGGAAACATAGTTACAGGAATACCAGACTCTAAGTTTGAAACAAGTGACATTCAGAAGTCAGTTTGTCCAAGAGTTTAAACTTAGGTTTTATTATATATATATATATATATATATATATATATATATATATATATATATATATATATATATATATATAGACACACACACATAAGCATATATAAAAAAACTATGCTGACAGAAAACATATCTAATTTAAAATATAAATTTCCAATACAAAATTCTTTTAGCAAAACATTACTCCTTGTTAGAAAAGTTACCCTCGTAGAACAGTGTTATCTATGGTTTCTTTTCGCCACGCCTAGTTTAGTGGTCAAAGTGATATGCCTCAATGTCAGACCTATGTGCTGTGTCTTCTTCCTCCAACACCACTGCCTGATCCATGGACTTGTGGATTTGTTCAAAAGGTTTGATGTCACCCAGAAGATTCTCCAACTGCTCCAAAATGATCATCTGGCAAGAATTGTGCTGACACACTGACAGCATTAGCTGCATCGACATCAATGAAGTACAACTGATTTTACGGAAGCTCAGTGCCCTCAAAAGGACGTGCAGTCCCAGAGGTCACGTGACATGATGAACTTACCCATGGATCTGGAATGTGTAAACAGAGCAGCCAGGGGAATCAATTATGCTCTTTGCACAAAAAGATGCAAACAATAATTCTCCATTGTAATTTCTAATGAACTGCCTGTAATCTCCACACTCATCAGAGTCGCCTGTGAGCAGGTGGTGAAACAGTTCTGGGCACTCACCAAGACGATGTAGCTGCAGCTGCAGCACATCATGAACGTCCCATCATGTTTGTTGACTTCCTCGGCAAAAAACAAAGCACCACAATGCCGACACTCATCGTTCATAAGGCTTAAACAGTTGGTGTTTGTAGACTGAGCCTCATTTATGCCCAACTATACACAGATGAATACTTCTGAAGAAAAAGTAATATGTCAGTAGCAATACATGGCCTATAGACCACACTTAGCCCATGTCACATAGTCACAACTGTATCATAGTATCGATATTCACATAGCAATTTAAATCTCAACATTTCCCTTTCAGTCACTTCATACCACACACATGGCGATATGGTCGGCCACAAACAATGCCCTCAATCACATTTAGCAGGCAAGTCATTGTCTGGAAGACAGAAAGTCAACCTCAGCCATATCATCTAACACTTCTTGAAGTTGTTGTAGGTGACTGTCGCAAGTGATGCACCCATTATAGATGTTGATGAATACTTCATAGGTTATATTATGATAGCTTATGTAAATCCATCAGCAGGGAGATATGAGGTCACACCCCGCAATATCTCTGACACTTCACTTATTGGATAGATGGAATGTGGACATCGCCACAGACACACTCTCCATACAGTAGTGTAAGGTCAGTAAGGTGTGCCATCACCATAGGCATGCTCATAAGGCTTCTTCGGAACCTTGGAGTGTGGCCATCGCCACAGGCACACCCTCCATATGATATGACCATATACGGCTGGCATCTTGTGATGTACTTGAGATATAGGCTTACACTTCAAGCACACCCCCTCTGCTTGGAACCAGCAACATTACTGTATGTCCATCATGCCATCATATGTGATGCAGGCTGCGTTACAAATGTCCCATTGTGGCAAAGAGAACCGTGGTGGTAATTTAGCCCCACACCACTGGGCTGTTTATGAATTTTCTTGACATATACATTGGCACCCATGATGTAATTGTCTCACAAAAACCTTGAAATCGCAGTATGTGTACAATAATTATGGTACACATACCATATGCAAAATATTCACAGCTGACTATGTGCTACAATAATGGTACACCTTTTCGCCATTGCATTTTCTGTCATGCACAGCATAAGGATAAGGCCACAGATGTCTCCACATTCCACCATGTAACATATCTCAATATTTTCAAAAATACTTGACAGGACATCGAAAGGGCTTCAAAGGTAGCCTAGTCACCATATCTCACTTCAATTGGCACAACTATGTGCCTTCCAGGCCGAAATGAAGGTGAAAAACACACCCCTCTGGTTATTGCATCTCCTCCCGGTGAGAGGGTGAAGGGTTGAGGGGTATCGAATGGTGAAGGTCCAAGGGTGTCCACTCCTCTATCCCTTAAAAGGGGTGTACTACAGCACCTCTGCTGCCAATCAATGCAGCACCCTCGCTGCCAGCTGCCAGCACTGCAGCCTCACCACGGCACCCCATACCCTCATCGATGCCCAATGTCTCCACACCCGGTATGGGATCAGTAACAGGGGGTGGGGAGATGAGTGATTGGTTTAGTTCACCAGCACCTGAAGGAACACTGTGGGACAGTGATGGGTATGGCATTGATGCTTTGGGCATCCTGCTTCATTTAATACAGCACCACCAAACCCTACAAAATTTTGCTACCATTGCAGCGAGTGCAGCGCAACTGCACCACACCAGCACCAGCAAACCAATGAGATGCTGTGATGACAGCATCCCGATGCCAACCAACACCACTGTCAGCTGCAGCCACGCCACCGCACATGGGTCACCTTTCTGCCAGATGCCTTAGACACTTGCCAAGCCTGAGGTCAAAGTATCTCCCAAAAGGAGGGGAGGGAGCCATTTGGCATCCACTGTGAAATCCTCCAGAGCCGTTATCAACTTGTGCATTCCACTTAGAAAAGCAGGTAAGAACCATCGATCAAAGGTACCGGCCACACACCGTACGACCATGGCGTCACAGAGACCATGGCATAATTTAGAAATACCATTTTATGTGTCTCTGGATCTTAGGCAGGACCATCAAGGAGGAACATAGGTGATGTGGAAAGGTTTCAAAAATTACTACCATGTTATCCGGGGGGCGACAGCGTCTCAGTAGATAGCACAAGTTCAGTTCGGGCATGTGGTCGACGGCCTGAATGGGGTTCAATTAGATGTCCGATTATCAGTATTATAGTTGTAAAAGATGTAACAGTTAACCCAATATCCTTATCCATTGCCTCGTCTAGTGGGTATTATTAGGATTATTACCATACGCCCATGCTCACTCCTGGGCTGTTATAGGCCAACTTAAGCTTTGTTAAATATTTAAACGAGTTACACAGTCAAAAGGTGACCAAAGAAATAAACATAAGCCTGCAATTCATGAAATCAATATTTCTTTATTTATGCATTCAATAGAAGCACTTACAAACTTGCCCCTTTAAAATGGAGTACACACTGCTGCAGAAAAGGCAGCAAATGCCTACGTGAAAATTAAGTATTAATCACATCCTGGCCATGTACAAATTGACCGTATTGTGGAGTGGTGCACTCCCCGGTCTAGAAATAAACAAGAGACTCCAGTTAATTAAGTTAGTAAGCTAAATTATTAGTATCGAAGCAAAGAAGTGCCTGGGGAGGGCGTGTTGCATGACCGTCCCACGCGGTAACCAAGAGGCGACTACTGAAACATGGCGGAGGGCTGCCATCTTCTCGGCTCAAACTCATGCACCATATCACGTGATCATAAATTACGTGAAAAATACATAACGAATTAAATGGAGTACATGAACGTATTCCAAAATGAATATGAAATACTTAAAACTGTACATGCCAAATCACACTTTAAAGGGAAAACAGATTAAAAACAACACTTAATGTTTTTGGCTGTATTTTGGCACGTGTGTGGTACGTTATACTATTTTTGTGTTCAATGGCTTGCAGCCGACGTAACACAAAATATTGGCTGCCAGGTATTGGTTATATATAAAGCAAAACATAAAATAGACGCAAGTAAATAAAGGGCACTTAAATTTCCTTCAAATATTCGAAGTGCGTGGAGTCTTACCACGTGGCTGCATGGTTGTTTATGATTACGTGCATTGTACATGTCAATATACCTCATTCAATAAAATATACTACACAATAAAAACATTATAAAACCCTTTAAGTTAAATACTAATATGGATGCACTTTATCACATAGCCGAAATTTACAATACACAAATAGGGAACCGGTGACGGTGCAGACGTCACTCTAGTGCACACAGTGCGGCGTGATTCGGACCACGTGGTGACATGACTAATAATAATAACTCTAAAAATTTGGCCTGGAAATTACGTTAACATATTTAACACTTATTAACATTGAAAGAAAAGAAAACAATTTAATAACAAACACTCTAGGGCCAAGGAAACATGTAAACAAACTACGTATATATTTTCTACAGCACACCTATTTAATCAAACTGAACTGCGCACACATCACACTGGCTGTACACAATTCGGACGAAGGTGGTCAGCTGGCTTGGTGGGTTGCTCCTCCAGACGTGGTGAACGGTCTGGGGGATGGGCCACATGGCAAACATCACACCCCCTCCCCCTCAGAGACCGTTCACTCGTCGCTTGCTGGGTCTACTCACGTGCAACACCTGCATGACAGGCGTAGTCCTCGTTGTGGCAACAGGTTGTAGTAGCTACCCTGTTGTTTACCTTTTCTTAGCATGTGGTCTGGTGTTCCCACGTGGCCGGCTGTATTGTGACAGCTGTGGTGGGTGTTTCCTGACACCTGCAGGCTGTACACTCGACACGCCGGGTGAGACGGGCCTGCTTCGATCGGTGGGGAGGGGAAGACATCACCTCGCCCACTGACTCATTGCTACCGCTGTCTTCATCCTCGCTCTCACTGCTGACACTTCCCCGTGACCGTCGCAGATTGATGTTCTGGGCATCCCCAGACACAAACAATACCAGCCTAGGTGTTGTCACTTTCTGTTTCCTCCTCTGTGTTACAATGCCACCAGTCCAGTCCCACGCCTGCCAAAGGATAACTAACACAGGTGGCCTTTGTGGTGTGTCTCGTGGAATGGGAGTAGCAACAGCTGCAAACAGGCTTCCTTCACTTCCCATATGGTTTCCAATTTCTTCCTCCGCTGTATCCTGTATAGGCATCTCGTGCCAGGCGTCGCAGCTGCTCCCGCATCAGGTAGTGGCATCTCGGCGCCGGGAATCGTGATGCCGGCAAGCCTGAGTGTGTCTCAATGAAAGACCGCTGAACGGCACCTGCTCAAGCGAACTTTGTAGCAACTTTCTCCTACATGCTCCATGATTTTGTGTGGTCTGATCCATTTTTCTGAGCAACCTGCATGGGAATTCTGCTGTCCAGCTGATTGTTGATGCGTTCTCACGTACACGAGCTGGCCAGGTTGTAAGCAGGGTGGCGGGCAGGTGGTATCCGGAGCCCACTGCGGGACATAATGGTGCTGGTTAGCACGCAATTCTCTCACCCCTGTCTCTTCTGTTCTCTTCTCTCCACTTCCTCTGCTGTTCCATTGCTTTCCCTTGCCCTTCCGACAAATTTCACGGGGAGGGGATGGTCATGGCCTTGCAAAAGCTGGACTAGCATCTTCCCTGTGGCCTATTTCGTACAAGTCCGCAGCATGAACAATGTGGTAAATCGCAGTGGTGTGCTGTTAGATGCCCCATCTTATACACAAATTATGCCATGCATGGCGCGTGAATCATTTGCCGTTGTCGCTCAACACTATTCGAGGATTTCCCCAATGGGCGAAGAATTTATTCTGCATAACCTTGCCGATGCCACGTGCTCATGCGCTGAAGAGAGGATAGACCTCCACACACCTCCAAAACAGGTCCATTACTGCGAGTATGAACCACTTCCCCATTGGTGTCCTGGGGTAAGGGCCCATCAGGTCGAGTGCTACCATTTCAAATGGTTCCTGTAGCTCATGTGCCTGTTGCTGCTGCATGCCGTCCCTGCGTCGGCTCTTGAAATGGTTGCAAGTGACACATTGGCATACGAGACTTCGTACGCTCACTGACAGACCCAGCCAGCAGAAATACCGCAGGATGTTCCATTTAGTTTGAGCTAATCTTGGGTGTCCAGAGATTTGAGTGGTGTTGGCATAGTGATGTATTGCATCGCAGGAAGCAGCGGGTATGTAAACCCTCCACGTCTCACTGTTAGCACACGCGCAGGATTCAACATAGCCGTTTACAACTCATCACTTCTCTACATTTCTTGGTTCACACTCTTCTCTCCAATTACTTGTGGTAGGGAAGCTTCCTTGTGCTCGTGCGACCTCTCCTTGTAGCATGTCCAGTGTCGGCGCAGTTGGTAACACTGTCAGGTTTGCACAGTGTAGTGACATGTCAGCCCGCATGTTTACCTTTGACACTCGTTCACATAGTAGCACCATTCTTCTGGGCCGAATTTCGCACTGCCAAAGTCAACAATGCGCCGTTCACGCTCGTCCTACAATTGAAACAACACGACGCCCAGTCCTTTTCGCTGGTGTCCGTCTGGAGATACAGATGTGTAGTGGGTCATACCTGGCGAGAGCGGAACACTCTCGGAACCGGTGCTTTACTTCCTCGAAACTGGCCTGAGGTCTGTTCATCAATTGTACCGTACAGCTGGCGACATGAGTTCCATGAGGGTTGTCGTCACCAGGGCGAACTCCAGGATGTACTCCCTAAGCCAATTTATCAACCTGAAACATTTTCAGAGTTGTTTCCAGCTGTTTGGAACAGTTGCTTGGGGTTAAGGCGGCTGCCGTCGGCATCCACGATGTGGCCTAAGAACTGAAGGGTTGCCTTTAGGATGTTTCATTTCCAGTTGGCGCGAGTCAGTCTGTTAATGGCCAGCCATTCCAGTACCTGTAACGGATGCTTGATGTGGTCCTCCCAGGATGCTGACCAAAAGATGGCATCATCAAGGAACACCAAGGTGAATTGCCCGATGTATCTGTCCAGCACTTGGGTTATAATTTCCTGGAAGGTTTCTGGTGCCCACTTTAGGCCGAATGGAATGGCACAAAACTGGAAATGCCTGCCATGGATTGCAGTAAAAGCTGTCTTGTGGCAGTCTCCTGGATGAACTGGAACCTGCCAATACCTGCTTCTCAGGTCGATGGTGGAGAGCACTTTCGCCCGACCCAGGGTGTTCAGGGTGTCCTTGACATTAATGTAGGGAGATGAAGTATTCTTTGTAGCATGGTTGAGGTGCCGGAAATCCACGTAAAACATCCATGTATCATCTTTCTTTGGGGCTAGGGTGATTGCAGCGTTAAACGAACTCTCCAGCCTCTCGATCACCCCCTCCTCCAACATTTCCTTGATCCGATCTTGTATGACCTGGTATTCGTGCAAGTAGTACCGCCTTTGATAGTCGTATATCGGGGTCTCGTCAAAGAGCGGAATGATGTGTTCAGCCACCGTTGTGCGGTGCAGTGGGTCTGCCACAGTGAAAACATCCCGGCGCTCGTCGAGGAGGTACTGCATTTCGTTATGGTACTCCGGAGGCACCGCATGGTCCAACTCATAGAGATCGATGGCAGAAACCTCCCCAGCTGGTCGGGGATCCAGGTTATAAACCATCCTCCTCTCCTTCCTCCCAAAGTGTATTCTTCTTGTGGTAGTTTCTAGTACTGTGTTCTGCCCGATCAGCCAAGGTATGCCGAGAGTAGCCTCTTCCGTGATCTCGTCCGATAAGAAGGCGACTGTCACTGTTTCTACATCGCAGATGCGTACAGTGATGCTAGCTTCTCCCTTAATTTCTCCAGTTTATTGGTGTGTCACCAGCTGGACTGCTTTGTTGACAGGTTTGGTGTTGGCACTGTTGACAAAGCTACTCCTCATAAATTTATGCGATGCAGCCATATCAATTAGTGCATGGCAAGAATGATCATTGATTGTGACCAAAATGCAGATGAAACTAGTTAAGTCGGTATCGATTTGTGTAATAAGAACTTGTTGTGGGTGTCGGGTCAGTGAAACATGTTTTGGCCTGGGATTGAATGATGTCAGGCCGCATTACCCTAACCTCTCACTTCCCAGAAGCAGCATGACTCTTCCAGCTGCAAGCAGGCCCCGTCTCGCTGTAGGCAACGATTATCGAAATGTGACCCATCACACCAGTTGCATGGATGTGTCAGAATGCCTCGGCGCTGTTGATGGACATGGCTGATGTGCCCCATTGCCATGTATTGTGGAAGACATGGCAGTCACTTCCTGTCTTAAATGGTTCAACACATTTTGTCCACTGTTCCCTCATCCATTCTCTTCCCGATCTTGTCGCGGGTTTGAGTATTCAATCTCCCGATGTGATTGCTCACGTGCGTGGTTGCATAACAGCTCGGCAGGGATTCTCGTCCCCAACAACATGACAGTTTGTAAAAATTCACATTCTGTTGAGTGGATGACGTGTGCCAAAGCCGCTCGATAATCCAGACGTGCGGTACTTGCGACTACCTCCAAGACCTCCTGTGTGCTGAGTTCTGGGTTTTTTTTTGGATGGTACTAATTTTCTGTGTTACAAAATTGAACAATGTCTCCTCCTTCTGTTCTTCTAACACCATCCGACTGCAGGCACGAAGAGAGGCGAACATGCTGGCAAAATGGCTCAGGAACGACTGACTGAACTCAGCCCACGTGATCCCATAGTGGTTCACTCCTCTCCACTACATTCGTACGTCTTCAAAAAATCGCTCACCGATTGAATTTGGCCAGTCTTCTGGGTCAACCCTGTATCTGGTCAGCCGGTTTTCACAATCCCAGAGGAATGCCACGGATCTTCATTCGAACAGCCGGTGTATTCCGGCAGAGTTTGAAACCTTGTCGGTGTATTTGGCGAACGAGTTCTCCTCCTTGTCCGGCTCTCCACAAATTCAGGAGCTTTCAATAATTCCGGTTGCCATGCCGGCACCATCTGGAGTAGTGGTGTGGAACGGACAGGGGACGTGGCAAACTGTGCCATCCCTGTGTGCACTGTACCAGTTGGGAGGCGTGGCACTGCGAGATGTGGCACATGTTGTTGTTGTGCTCGTATTCCTCCTGTTCCTGTCGGCTCCACCCTCGGTAGCTAGCGAGTCGGCAACATGAAGTTTGTCTAATCTGTTGGTTGTGCCTGTTCCATCATCACCGGTTAGCATCTCATACAGTTGTTGTAGAACTCATCATGTTTCAATGCCATTTCCTTCGGTGTAACACACTGCTCGTAGTATAACAGCAACATCTCATGCAGGCGAGTGTAGCGGCGCCTATTCCATCACAAACTGTGAAGTTGGCACATTTCTGCAAGTTTCTTCGGAAATTCGAAATTGACAATGTTGGGCTTAATTGTGTGGCATCACACTTACATAGGCTGGGAATGCAAACTGGATTTTTAAAACCTTTTGTTGTCCGTGGTCGGAAACAGTTTGTGCAGAAGTGCTTTGGTTGTCCTGCAACCTGCATAACAGTGCCTCGGATTGCAACTCATTATTCACCTCGCCTACTGTAACCCTCAGCCTTTGAACAGACGTCGCATACTGACAGATACAAGTGTCCATGCACAGATCCACGAGAGAAACTGGGCCAGATTTCGGCACAGCTCGCAAGCATTTCAGGCACAAATTTGTTTATTGGCCATTTGTTGTATGGAAGTCTCAGCACGCATGGTTGTTGGCATGGCACGGATGATGAGAGGGGTCCATGGTGTCTGCTTCGCAGGGCCTCGTGGCTCTTAGCTCACTGCAACACCCACACACGTGGCATTGTACAGGTGGTTCCTGCAGTACACGTCATGTGGAAGAAGGAGTGGTGGCAGTTGGCGCGCTTCCCCTCGGCTGGTCACATGTCCAAGATGGTGTTTGGCTGACGTCACAGTCGCGCCCTTGAAGAAGACGTGCTCCAAAATGGCGGACTTCGTTACACTTTCACTCCAATGGCGATTTGTGCCAAATTCTTCCCTTGCTGTTGTTGTGGATTGTTTTCCTCAATTCGTCGTAGGTTATTTAGGAAGATTGCCAGCAGCGATTATTGGGTCAGTTACCGTCAAAGGAAAACAGAGATTTGTGGGCACACGTGGTTGTACATGGTGCACAAAGAGATTTTTGAAAAAGAAATTGACGGAAAATTGGTGAACTTTCTGGCAGGAAGGATGGACAGTACTAGAGGTAACTGGTACAGGAAAATCCCTGCTAGTTGGGAAAGCCACTTGACGTCGCAGCAAGGGCGTTGTTTCGAATGCCACACTTGGGCAAGCCACTTGACATCACGGAGACCATGGCATCATTTAGAAATGCCATTTGATGTGTCTCTGGATCTTAGGCTGGACCTTCAAGGAGGAAAATAGATTATGTGAAAAGGCTGCAAAAATAACCACCATGTGAAACAAGGGCACCAGCATCTCAGTAGAGAGCACAAGTTTAGTTCGGGTGTGTAGTCGACGGCCTGAACAGGGTTCTCCTTGATGTCCGACGTCTCAATCTTATAGCTGTAGAAGTTGTAACAGTTCTTCCAATTTACATATCCAATGCCTCGTCTAGTGAGAATTATTAGGGCTATTCCCTTATGCCCATGCTCACTCCCAGGCTGTTATAGGATGCTTTATGCCTTGTGAAAATATTCAAACGAGTTACGTGGTCAAGAGGTGACAAAAGAAATAAACATAGTGTGACATTTCACGACATAAATATTTATTTCTTTATGCCTTCAATAGAAACACTTACAAACTTGCCCCGCTAAAGTGGGGTGCACACTGATGCGGAAAAGGCTGTAAAATGCCTACGAGAAAATTAAATGGTGATCACGTTCCGGCAATGTACAAATGGACCAGGTTGTGGAATGGTGCATTCCCCGGTCTAGAAATAAGCAAGAGGTTCCAGTTAATTAAGTTAAAACTATTGTAAGCTACATGATTAGTACCGAACCAATGAAGTGCCCGGGGAGGGCGCGCAGCACGACCATCCCATGCGGTAACCAAGTGGCAACTACTGAAACATGGTGGCGGACTGCCACCTTCCTGGCACAAATTCACGCACCGTAACAAGTGATCATAAATTACGTAAAAAATACATAACAAATGAAATGGAGTAAATGAACGTAGTCCGAAATGAATATGAAACACTTAAAATCTTACATGACAAATCACACTTGATAATAAGGTGAAATAAGAACTTATACTTAGCCATAATGCGTAAGTCTTCCTAACCTCAACTTGCTGCCTTACATTTTCCCAGTGTACCGCCCTGCATGTGCCGGGATTCCTTTACATTCATTTGCACTTTGTCAATTTAATGTACACAACATAATGACACAACACTTTTAAGGGAAAACAAATTAACAACAATACTTAATATTTTCGGCCATATTTTGGCATGTGTGTGGTACGTTACACTATTTTTGTGTCCAATGGTTTGCAGCCGACGTAACACAAAATACTGGCTGCCCAGTATTGGTACTGGTTAGTACTGTTCTCTTTACGAAAATTATATATAAAACAATCAAATAAATCAGACGCAAGTAAATATAGAGCACTGAAAATTACATACTAGTATTCCATGGGGTGTGGAGTCTTACTACGTGGCTGTGTGGTTCTTTATGTTTACATGTGTTGCGCATGTTAATATGTCTCATTCAATCAAATATGCAACACAATAAAAACACTACAAAACCCTTTAAATTAAATAATAATATATAGGCACTTTATCACATGGGCGATATACACAATACACAAATAGGGAATACGTGGTCGTGCAGAAGTCACTCTAATGCACACGGTGCGGCGTGATTTGGACCAAGTGGTTACGTGACAACAAATAATATTAACTATGAAAAATTTGCCTGAAAATTACGTTAACATATTTAACACTTATTAACACTGAAAACAAAATAAAACAATTTAAAACGAACACTATAGGGCGACAGAAACAGATGTAAACAAACTATTTATACACTTTATACGGTATGCCTATTTAATCAAACTGAACCACGCACACGTCACACTGGCTGTACACGGTGCAGACGGTGGTTGTCAACTGGCTTGGCAGGTTGCTCCTCCAAACGTGATGAATGGTCTGGGGTTGGAACACGTGGCACACATCAGCCAGAGGCAAGTCACCCAATTTGTGCTATACGAGTCAATGCAAAAACTTTCAACGCCACAAGGCTTAACTTGAGGAAACAGCCTTAACAAAGAAATCACTCTTTTATAATTACTACTGTAACTAATGATCAGCCAGAAAATTAATGTAGGATAATCCTGTATAAATAACAGAATAGGGGTGCAAAATGCCGACCGAATGGTCGCCAAGAACTAAGAAATCCCATAACTTTTTGGAAAACCATCTAGAGCATCAGGTATTATGTAATAAAGTGACACAGCAGTAATTAATTATACTTTCAACAGTGCTGTGCATAATAAATTAGAGGCACACACCTTGACTGCAGCAGTGGAACACTTGAACTCTAACTGCTCCATGCCAAAATTCCTATACCACATTTTAAAAATATAAATAGTAATTAAAAACATTAAAATTAATAACAAATTATTCTCTGTGTGCATCAAAGTGTTTTTTGTATGTACTCTCTCTTTCCGGACTTGCAAAGACTCTGTTAAAAAATTTAAAAAGCTATAAAAATGATTGCCATATCATTTTATTATGTTATTTTTATGCCAATGTAATTGCATACCATATGTTCTCTTGAAGTTTGTGTAAGTATATTTTGTGTATTATTTGAACGGTTTATGTTAGTTCTTTGGTATGGTATGCTGGGGACCCATAATACCCCATCTCGGGAATGTATATGTTACGTCGCCTTTCCAGTTACTGATGTTAATTATCATGTGAAACCTTTTTATGGTGCAGTGTACAGGGTCCATTAACATAAGCTTTTCCAACCTGGCCCATTTTTTGGAGTCATTACTCTTTCCAACGTGCGTCATGCGTTTCAGTTTTATAACTTATTTTTTTCAAGTTTTCATTAAAATTATGCTTAATTAAAACTATACAATATAATAATATAATTTAAAATATACAATAGTTTACATTTAGATCTGTAAATTACTTCGTCCTTTATAAAACTTTTACAATATTAATATTGTCAGAAAAAAATTATTTAAATATATAAAATCGTGAAAACACTATACACATTGAAAATTTATTTACATAACTATTAAAACAATTGATCACACCATTACAAACAAATTACAGCAGGACTAAACATAAGAAGACTTTAATCCCGGGCGTGGACTTTTTACTAACCTTAATAAATTATTTCATTGTTTACAATACTTCTGTCCATAAATCTCGCATAAATCTCAAGAGAACTTCTATAAGTGATAAGACTTTAATTAGTCCATAAGAATCTAAACTTAATCTCCTTAACTCTTTCTTGGTTTCCACAGGTACGATACCCCTAGCCTCCAAAATGACAGGCACCAGCCCTTGGTATATTTTATCATCATACATCTGGCTAATTTTTTCCTCTAATACATTATATTTTTCAACTTTTTCTTATGCTGCCTTTACCAAACTATTCTACTTTTCATATCTTATGGTGATCTCAACTAGAAATACCTCCTTCTCATTGACCAGTACAAGGTATGGTTTAAAATTTTTGACGACCGTTTCGAGGGTGGGTTCCTCAACATCTGTTGCACCTTTCTTCTGCTCAATCCAATCCGGAGCTATGATTTTACAAACATCACTGTGCCTTTTTTTCCTATCCGCTTTCGTACTGGGGCAAGCCCCTAAAATATGTCCTGTTGTTTCTGGACTCATATTACATTGGTGGCAGGTGACATCACCACCCTTGTACCTGACCAAGGTTACATGATTGTTCATTTGATTCGTTCGCAACTTTATAGCCTCGGGAAATCTCGACGACTTCAGGGACTACGGCTCATAAATCCACCTACTGGATTCCAGATTATCCCTGAGGTACTTACAACACTCTCCTTGAGTTTTTTGCTGGTACCATTGAAGACTCATTCTATTTTTAAAATCTTGTTATTATATTTTTCAATCATTTGATCATCATCTCCAACAATTTGGTCCTCCATCCACTTCCTCTACCCTAAGCTATTCAAATCCTCATCAATAATTCTCCCTACATTAATCTCCTTACACACCCATTGCAACACTTCATCCTTACTATTTTTAATTTTAACAAATTGCTTCACCCTAGACAAGGAGACGGTGTACTGGTACCTTAAAACGCCAAGCCCGCCGTCCCTCTTGCCAGTGTAAAGAAAAACATCTGATATCTGAGTTGGTATCTTTGAAATGATTTTGATCCCTCTTTTAATAATCCCATCAATTTCATCCAAAAAAAAATTTTACTAACTGCCTGCAATATGAGCGACTAGAGGGACCTAGGCATCCAATTAGTTTGCACTATTTCCAATTTCTGGAAAGGCTTCAATGGGGTAGCGACGAACTTTTCTAGATTATCCTCAGTATCCTTTAAAAATGTCTTATCTCTACCCTTATTAAATTTATATTTAATACCTAAGTACTCTAGATGTTCCCCTCCTTTCATTGTGTGTAGTCGAGACCCCCCTCCCCCCTCGCGAGACCAAAAATCGTAGGTAAAAATGTCCAAGTTTTTTCTTTAGCCATGAGGTGGCCGGCATAACATTTAGAAATCCACAGCTCCATTCCGAGACTCAATAATAAATTATTATCCCTTACCAGCATTTCATTCATGTTACCTGCCTTATCTTCCACTAATTCCCTAATCATCAGCAAAAGTGAATACATATACAAATCCATCCCCAATTTTCTTCACTCTCATATTTTCTAATTGCTCCAACAGTGAGGCAGTTGCCAGATTAAACAATCATAGGGAGAGTGAGTCTCCTGGTAACCAGAACATAAACCCTTAGCTGGTTAACTGGCACCCTCCGAACATTAATTTCATCACTGAGACTCTGTGATCACACCAAAATGCATCAATTGGGGCCCAATGTGATTCTAATTGGTGCTTTTTTTACCAATGCCGATTTCCTTGTATCAAATGGTGCCCTTCTGTGTAGCTAAATTATGCAACCATGTGAGTGACCCTTCATGTAGCCACCATTTTCGCTATTGGTATAAACAAAGTGCGAAATCGGCGCCATTTTGGCACTGCATTCCAGGGGTCAAAGGCAGCCTTCTCCTCTACCTGCTACCTCCATTCAACTCTCACTGGTCATCCGCACCACATACAGTAGGAAGAGAGAGTGTATGTCTCGCACCTGAAATTGCCGCAACAATCACAGAAAAAGTAGCTGTCTGTGCATGTAGGGAGAGTATATGAGCAGGAGGGCCATAGCACCAGCGAAGATTTCCGTGCAACACCAGCCACACCCCCAGTGTCGTGCAACCGCGAACCTGCACATGTGACCTGTTTTAGGATGGAATATTGGCCTCAGAACATTGTGAAATTTGCTACAAGGTGAAGTACAATGACCCTTTCGCCAAGTACGACCTGTTATCAAACATTTTCAATTGCCTTCCAATGCCAAATTGTGCCACTTCTGTGCCTACACTACTTGGCACTAGCCGAATGTACATATAAAGACCTAACAGGTAACAGAGTGAGATCTGACATCCTGCACACATTGTCCAAAAGACTATCTCATGAGCACCCTCAGCATTGTGGACTGTATCAGTGCACACACCAGACAGTTTGTAAGTACTCAGTGCTGGATTACCCAAGGACTGGTGTGTGACGACTTCAAACCACCAGTGGACTATGCTACCACAAGTAACCATGGTACCATGAAGTGTGGGACTTTCCGAACTGCGAGCAACCCACTGTGGACTTCGAAGCCTTTCATGGTTGCGACCATGATGTGGTTAAGAGGTAGGAAAGTTGTAGGATATGATTTTGGGGGCGGTGAAGGTGAGCTCTTGGATGTGGTTTAACCAGATATGCGCCAGATGCCATTATGACGACGTCAAGATGATTGTTGACTCTGCTGATCTTGGGGTTGCAAGCCATCCAACTGAACAAAATCTTCTCACTGATGATGCTGGTGACCTCTGCCCCTTTGTTTGTTACTCAAAATGGATGATTTTGTAGGTGTTTGCAAAACGGTAGCCGGTGGGTCGACTACGTACAATAATGCTTCTTGTGGCTGGAAAATTGACTAGCCAGTTTTAATTTTTGTTCCATGTCTTATGGGCATGTGGTTAGGGCCAACCACATGCCCATAAGACACGGAACAATAATTAAAACTGACAATACTTGCAAAAACTAATGACATAAGACATGGTGTGAGTGGATATTGTTAGGGCTCGTCCCCTGACATGCAGATAGCAATCGAAATAAATGACATACTGTTCAGTTCACAGATGTATTTATTCGATGAAATGAAATCTCCCCCTCGGAGAGCACTTACACAATGAAGGCAAATTAGACTGGCCACTGTGGTTACACTGATAAAAGTCTTACAACATAAATAAATTATGGCAGAATTAAACTTCCCCGGGCAATGCTACTCCCACAGGAAAAGAGGGTGGTGTACCGGGCAGCAACATGTGGAAAAGGTTCCGGAATGAATTAAAGTCTATTGCAATTAAATGTCCATACCAAAATGTTGAATGCCGCCCGACGCACACTGGAAAATCCGGAGCTCAAAAGACACACACCTACCCCACCCGATGCTACTCACTAACTGGCGTTCCCGCCTGGCGCATGGGCGGGCCTCGGCTGACCCATGCGCCCGAGCGGCAGTTCTTTCTGCTACACCCTGCAATATTCTGCCTTGCACTATGCTATCAAATTAAGCTCATATTTAAAATTACATAAAGAACTCTGCAACATAAACACTGGTGAAAGAAATAGATATAACACTGGATGTGTGATGAGACAAATTATAATACGTTAACAATTCACAAAAGAAACCAATAAACACAACAAACAATAAAACCTTTATTAACAAAAACACAACAAAGTCTCTGAAATAGATCCTGGTCTCAAGTCATATTATTGCCAGGTCTATTTCAATATGCTTCCACCTCGTGGAGTCTTAACGTAACCTTGGCAACCACCGACTGTTCTGCACCGGTGTGCCCTTACACCGCTTTGCGCTGCACCGATCCTGATCGCTTGCCGGCGACGTGTTGCACGCTCTGCCCATCGGTAGAGTGCAGATACCTGCTGCTTCATCGGGGCAGGTTACAGCCAGACAGGTGTTAGGGGTGAGGGCACATGGCGCACATCAACCATAAGTGCCATTTCACTTGCATGGCCAATATTGATTGGTCTAGGTTCGATAAAGTGTGTTTCCAGTGCTAGAACAGCTTACCAGAACAACTCACTCAGTGTGACTCAGCCACACCTGAACAGAGGTGAGTCGTGACGCGATGTCATGTGCCAGCCACTCACATTCAAGTTCATTCTGTGCATTTACTGCTTCCGAAGCCTAGTGTACTGCAACTCACATCACCACAGGCGGGGGGGGGGTGGTCGGCCGCCTCTTTCCGCCTCTGCCAGACAGGTAGGCGGGGCACACCCACTCCAGTCGTGCCTACAGTGTGAGAGCATCAAAATGCCCCACAGCACATCTGGCCACTCAAATCACCAGTGACAGGAGTCATCTCAGCAAGGTACAACCTGCAGCCTCGGAGGAGCCCGAGGAAACACAGCTACTCCAGATAGCAGCGTACAGCCTACAAACTATCTAACAAAAGAGGGGGAAGGTGTTAGACGTGTGGTCTCGTCTCTCACCTTAGACAGTTTGACCGTCTGTCCACTTCGGAAAATTCAGCTAGCAATGGCCCTCTGCTGGAGTGAATTATATGTGTGCATAGTGCAAGAGAATGTATCTTCAAGAGAAAGTAATTTTTTTTTAAATACCAAGAATTTCTTAATAGTTAACGCTACCTGTCAGAAATTTTTAAACTACATTAAATCAAAGTTCGTGTTTTCTTATTTCATTGTACACAACTGTCGCAAAATAATAAATGCCCTCACAATAGCCAGCCTACACTGATGCTTACATAGTTCACAAATTAAAACAGAAAGGTTATTTGGTACTTTTAAAATATTTTATTCTGAAATACATTTTTTGTTTTTGTAATTCATGAAGGCACATTACATCATGATTCTCTTTTATGACAGTCCTAAAAAAAACACAATCTGTGTACACACACCACACACACACACACTCTCCAAGTTTTTATAATAAAACTAATGTCGGAAGGGCTTCGTTATCGTTTCGTTTTTCTTATCGTACATAGTAACGTTAAAGGAACATTAGATTGTGCTTTAAATAGCTCCTTTCTTTAGTAAATGTAAAATCTAAGTTACCAAGAATATGTTTGCCAACAGGAAATGAAACGAACAACTTTGAAAGGCCCCCCCCGGTGAGTGTTTTATCTTTGCTAGGCATTTGTTTTGCTGCTCTACTTTCTCTGCAACCTCCTAGCGTAAAGTAGGCGGGGACTTCGCCTACACGTGCTGCGCTCACACAATTGGCATTTAAACGAAATGGTTGGGGCCGTGGTCGAAAAGCTTTAGAACGACATCCTTTCGATTACGAAATTTAAAACTTGGTTTCACATTATTGGTAAGTTTCTGTTCGTTTCTTCCTGTAAATAAAACTGTTTCGGTATGAACTGGTTACACAAGTACTTCAGAAGTTCTGCATGGTTTTTGTTTGAATGCGGAGTGTAAGTTTCGCTAACATCTAAATTTAACACCGCTGGCATGTTTTAATTTTAAATATATTATGTCCCTATAACCATGTATTAATTAAAATATTAAAGCACCTTTCCCGTGATTTTTCCTGGCATGACTACGTTATATAGTAACAATGTGCATCTCGTAATTTATTTTCTCTTTGCCATTTCAGTTGAAACGGCGACTATAAATTCTGCCCGAAATTGCAGTTCCCGAATATTTAGTAACGAAAATTGGATTATTTCACTATCGAGAAACTGGTAAGTCAATACATGTTTCAATCATTATTGATGATTTTTATCATTGTTGGTACTATGTGCAAACGCATGCAGTAAATAAACTCAAACTCACTCCCGGTTTGTTTAAACTGGGCACGTTCACCAACATTGCACTCTGAGCCGCTGCCTCTAATGCGTGCGGCGGCGCGTGTGTGCGTGTTCACGCAATGCAGGTGCGATTTGCAACAACTTCGGATGTGCGTACACAATACTCCCATCGACAAACAGATGATACTGTTGACAAACTGCCCTTAGAAAAGAAGCCTTGAGAAATAATACGCCGGGAAAGATGTAAAGTGAATCAGGAACTTAAGAACTCTTCCTGGAAATATTTTTAATTACTTTCTATGACGATTTCGATTTTTAAAGAATCGCTGTTCTCGGAATGTTTTGTTTGGCTACAACGATGGTGTGCTTTCCCTTCGTTATGTCCCCACGCCTCAACAATGTCGTGATGTCGATTTCTCGGTTTTAGTGAGAATTTATAGAGCCTTCCACAGAGAAGTTGTTCTATGCAAGTTTTACGTTTAACATCGAAGAACTTGTTTGTACTCTCTAAACGACATGCCAACGAATGCATTCAAAATATGTTGTTGAATTGACAGTTCAAAAACTTGAAATTTGTTTGCTGAAATCAATGCTCGGTACGAGTTTTTTTTTTTTTTTTTTTTTTTTTTTTCCCCCACGTTTAAATTGTATTCCTTACATAGTTTTTACCGTAACATACGATTCTAAACTGTTATCTTTCAATTGGAAAATCAAAGTGTACTGAATCGCCTTTATAGGAGATATTGTCTCTTACCATTTTTGTACGAATATTTAATTTGGTCGTTCATAGACAATGCTCGAATTTATTTAAGCGTTAACGACTTTTAATTAATCATTGACGGTTAACACTCCACGTTCTTTGCAGTTATTGTCCGTTGACTTATGACTTTTCGGTTATCTCTCGTGCTCGACGTAAGTATGTACAAACCTGTTGTTCTGACACATCGGTCTTGATCTTCATAATAACATTTGCGCACTACGAAATAGTTTTATAAGCAGTGTTTGTGCGAAAACCTAAGTTTGCTTTTAAAAAAACAGTTATTTCTATTATCAAGGTTTCATTCAAAGGTGTCAATATAAAACATACATGCGGAATAGGGTTATTTCTTTACCATTTGAAATAAATGTTCGGGAACAATGTGAATTGGAATGGCATCGGAAAGCTACCGTGTAACCACAATCATAATTTCATATATATCATGAGAAATATTCGACATTAAAAAAAAAGTAAATTTGGCTTTTGCCATACATTTTATTGCATGCCATTCACGGTAAAGTGAGCCCTTTTGAAAGCCCTCTCATTTGGAATAATAGTAAAAAAATATTTTTTATTTCAGCTTTAGGCGTTAACTTGCGAGTGCGGTGGAATATACACACTGTGTTTGTTACTAGCATGGCAGTATTTATTTTTAAATGTGGTTAAAGCATAAATAATGGCTGAAAGGAAAATGTAGCTAGGGCCTTAAAAGTGCTCACTTTACAGTGAACAGCCTATCGCAAACGATTCAACGTGTCACGTTTCGTTATTTTTTATATTCTGCAAAATTTTTCCACTGTACATGTCACTCTGTATGTGTGTGATTCTATAATATCGTAGAATGTAAAACGATCTGTCTAATGCGATGAAAACACTTTAAATAGTAATAAAATTATCTGTTTCCAATTTTTAATTCATTGCGCTGACAGTTAAGGCCAACAGCGCACGAAAGCAGTATATTTAACCGATTTTCGTTATAACTTGTTTTTCAGAGGTTTTAGTCAAAATTTTTGGCTCGACAAGGCGTAAATATTAATTATTAGCAACTTCTTGCATTGTTAAAAATTCACTACCTTTATTATTCTGTGAGCACTGGTGGAAGATAATAAATAAGATATTCTTTCTTATCTTCCTTCAGTGCTCCGATAGTAGGAATATTAGTGAATATATATTAAAGTAAGAAGGTGTTCGAAATTATTCTTTATGTCTTGTCGTGCGAACAATTTTGAAAACTTCTCTGAAAAACAACTTTTGACCAAAATTAAGGTGCACCATTTCCCTTAAGCAATCAGTATTCATTATTTCACTTTTTTTTTTTTTTCCGAGGGTCGTCATGGTAAAGATGTTGCATAAAAATACGCGAAGTAGAATTAAAAGCGTTCCCTTCCCCAAGTAGCAAAGATTGTCTGTTATGAACAATGCAGTACAATAAATATTATGTGACTAGAGGTTGGTGACTGAAAGTAGAAACTAATCGAAATTAAATTATAAATAATTAAAGGTAATATGATTATGTTAATGTTTGCAGTTCTATATAACTACATACAGGAATAATAATTATAAATGTGATTACGTCGCAATGGTAACATATGAAGACCCACCTCGTGTTGTATAATGCAACTAGTATTGTCGTATAAGTTGGTGTTATAGGCTGTTCACGATAAAGTGAGCACTTTTGAGGTCCTTTCAGCCATTATTCTTCAACCACCTCTTTAAATAGATATTGCAATGTAAGTAATAAACACAGTGTGGATATTCCACATCACTAGGAAGTTAACGTCTAAGGCTAAAGTAAAATATATTTATTGACTATTATTTCAAATGAAAGGACTTTCAAAAGTGCTTATACTTAAAGCACTTATTGTCCTTGGGTAATCTAGCCTCCGAGAATACAGTAAAATAGTAGCATCGCTCTGTGTGTGTGTGTGTGTGTCTCTGTGTGCCTGTGTGTGCGTGCGTGCGTGGTTGTTTGTGCGTGTGTGTATGTGTGTGTGTGTGTGTGTCTCGCACTTTAAAAGCCTTGTGTGATTACAATAAACTGTTTTGACGTATATTTGCGTGTCATACAAGAACTTAAAACAACGCGTAAACATTGTTGTGACTCTCATTGCACCGTCCGTCATAGTTTACAGTACAAACAACTACATTTTTTTTAGAAACGGAAATCTTCATAAGCATAGATTTTATTCGCTTTGTTAGTCTTTGCTAACATTCATACTTTAATATTGGCCGGCATACGAGAATCAACATAGAATTTACCGAAAACGACATATGCAACCATAACCTATATCCGATATTCGAATCCGAAGTCTTGTCTGACAAATGAGATAGAAATTATTAAAGGCTGTTCACGATAAAGTGAGCACTTTTGAAATCGACGATTAAAAAAATGTCACTGCTTTTATCTGCGTACATTTAACAGGCACGCTGAGTGACATTCGCCCAGTAAAGTTGATAAGATGGATGGGAAGCAGTTCCATATCTAAACGTCGAACAAAAAGTGTTAGGTAATAATTTGTGATAACGTATATGATTTATTTCGCTTTATGTTTCTTTGATGCAGTGGAGTGTAAAAATGGGTAAATTTGAAAAAAATATTTACTTTCATAATAATTTCAGTTTCACTTGACCGACGTATGATGAGGCCCGTGGCAATGTTAATTTGACATAAGGCGGAAGAATACACAACGTGCATACAAGTAGATGCTAAGCAGGGCTTTGAAAAGTGCTCATTGTACCGTAAACAGCCTATAATTTCGCTATCGCGACTGCAGCCATCCGTACTGCATCCTGGTTGTCGAGTCGCTGAGGGCGAGGCGCTCAGTAGTGTAGGTAATGATGTTATTGTTCCGCCGCCGTACATAACGTCATACGTGGATTGCCTGGGCTAACAATAGTGCCGCCGGATGCTGCAGGAAGGGGCGGCAAGTGTCGTCATAACACAGTGTTCCGTCAAACTTGAGCTCCGCCCAGGCAAGAAAAAACATCCAAAGGGCACTTCTATGACGTAGACATGTATTGCAGGGTAGAAGGGCGCGTTAGACGAAGAGAACTTCATTCAGTGGGCCCATGGCCGGCTATGTGGATAGTCGATTATTTATCCAGTCCGTATGCTCTGGTCCTGTCTTTACTCGCGTGTTGTGTGACAGAATACCACTGTCCGATGATGAAACATTTTGGACCATGTTCTTTCATTCCGCTGTATGTCCTTTGTCGAATTATCCTTACGGAGTGTTTCCTGCAGTACAGTCTACAAGTACCGATACAGCAGGTACGTGAAACAGTACTTTTCACACGGACATGTATATGAGACGACCAATGCACAACACACCCGCGTTCCTCGGTCAGTAAGATTGTACACGCGGGGTGAAATTTTCTACAACAATATATCAACTCTTGGCCATCGCTAGAATCAACGGGCGAAAATAAAAGAAAGAAACTGTACTTTGCTTATGGGATATGTGGGTGTAAATGAAACTTTTTTTTTTTTCGTTTACAAAAAATCTGAGTACTGCGAGTAATCAGCACCCTGGAGTAGAAATGAAAAAAGTAATGTGGGAAGAACCAATTTCTGGTTCGGTCGGTTAGAATCGAACCCAAAACTTCCGAAATAGGAGCCAGACACGTTTTACCGCGTGGCTAAACTTTTCGATCTCGAATAAAGGGCGGGACTCGCTTCCTATTCATAAACTGTTCGTTTTATGTGCCACGACTTAGTTTCAGTGTTATTAACCCACCCTCTACTGCCAAAGTTAATAACTAGCGTTTAAAGACAAAAATACGCGCACGTTAAGACTGAATTACTAAACACAAATAAAAGGAATTTTATAAATTATATTTTATTTAAAATAGTTACGTATCTTCGAGGTAACATCGAGTAGGTAGACCACGTGCAAAATCAGCCGAATTTTTTCTTTCGCAAGAGAATTTTATAGAAGTGTTATATAAAGCATAAAGTATGAATAATGGTAGGATTTACGCGTGACTTCAAAGTTACAGCGGAAAGTAGAGAGTAAACAATGTCTCATCGTAGATACAATACTTTTTACGAGTGAGTGAAGAGTGAAGACATTTGGGCTGCTCTTAACAGTGAGATCTTGAGAGCCGATGAGGGTGATTGAGGAGTGCATAGAGCAGCCCCGGAATGAAGAGCCAGGGTAAAACGGGAGAACTTGCGTCGTGCTAGTTTATCCCGAGCTGCAGGATAGCATCTTGCTTATACAATCACAGTGCTTGAATAGGCAGATTTTGTTAACAGAATTTGTCACGTGACCCAGTTTTGTATACAATAAAAATATGTTTAGTATTCCAATTTCAGTGACAAAATTACGAATGCTAATTGCAGAACTGTCTATCACTGCCTACCGAAGTTTGTAACAAAATGGTTGTGAAAATAAATAATTGTGTGTATTATTTAAACACAAATTAAAAATTGTCTTTGATTGAATAACATTTTTGTCATCAATTGTAATATTTTTCTTGAAAAATATTAGCCCTGTAATCACAATTTTCAAAAATTAGCATTTCAGGTATTTCCTCGATGATTATATTCAACATCACAAGCATTAGCTTTATATTTTTTTATTTGTCTTGTTGTCTAAAGTGTAATTTTTTTTTAATTTTAGATTTTTTTAAATAACCGTCTGTATAAAAAAAATCTAACGTTCTTATCTTTATGCAGTTGGATGAAACCGAAGCCAGCAAATTGAAAACAATACCGTTTGGTTCTACGGATGAGTGACAGTTAAATTTATAACAACATCTTGAGGAAATTGCTATTTAGAACATTAATAAAGTGTGTGGGTTTACACTGTAGATACAGGATTGACAACTATTCCACCGATAACTGAACACTTTCTTACTGCCCTCGATGCTTTAGGAATGGGTCGAATAACAAAACATTTTGGTTCCGGTTCCAGTGCCGATTATACATTCAAATATCAGTTCCAGTATTCGGTTCTAATATTCGGATCACATTTAAATACTTTCAGACTTAAAAAAAAAAAAAAAAAAACATTAATTCACGTATCACGTCCAAAAGTTCTCACAAAATACATAAACATACCCTACTCCGTTTGTTTACGTAATTTTTTCTGTCGTATAATACCCTAGAATGCCGTATTTAGAAGACGTAAATATGTAACAAATAGAACTATTCAAAGCTACAAATCTGTACATGAACGTCAGCCATTTTGTTTCACTCTATGCTGAGTGTAGTATCTTCTCTGTATATATTTATCTATGACAATGCACCACGAGGCTGTTTACGTTTTGTCTCGTTTATCTGACAGAATATAAACGAAATACTGTATTTGATAAAACGTCTGTCCTTGAAAACTACTTTTGTGATCATTGGTACCAAATTAAATATGCTTTCAACGGCAATAGTAATTCGCTGTAAGGAAATATTGCCGCCAAGGAAAAAAATGCTTGTTACAGGTGAATTAACCTATATTGTTTTGGCGGTAACTGCAATTTTTGTTTGTTTTGATAAGTTTCTCGTTACAGTTCTTTTTGTAATGACAGAGTTTTACCGGAACTATATTCATGCATAATGTTTCGTACTAAGTATATCATCTGAAAATATTACTAAATTTATTGCTGTGTGGAAATGAGAACCAAGTAGTCAACCTAAAACCGGTTCCGAGTCAAACCTCAACAACCGGTATAAATTGGAACCGAAGAACAGAACCGACCCATCCCTACTTTTTACGTAGCCTTCCATCACATACCAAATTCATCACGGCCACAGAATAATTATAATGTTTATGATTTGGTCGAGTGACACGGTCAGTTATTAATTGTGCTGTTAACGCCACTTATTATTCTAGTGAGTGAAGCAAAAAGTAATCTATTTAAATTGTTATTAATAAAGGCGTTGAATTTAAAAAATCCTTCTAAATTAGTTTCCAGTTGATGTTTGTGTCTGAATATATACAGTTATATGCGCAGTGCAACCGAAGGATGGAAAGTTATGTGGGAAAAAAAGGGGGGGGGGGGGACTTTTTCTTTCAAATGCCAGTTTCAAACGTGTGCTATTAAATAAGCAGTTTTTGAATAAAACTTTTTTTTTTTTTTTTTTTTTACTCAAGCTTTGATTGTTACTTGTCATCCTAGGTAGGCAAATCTTTATTGGCCATAATAAAATACATATAGGCTGTTCAGGGTAAACTGAACGCTTTTGAAAGCCCTGATTATGATATATATGTCCATTGTGTGTTCTTATACCATATGTACAACTAACATTGTCATGGGCCTCATGATTTTATTCATGCGTCGGTTTAGTGAAACTGTGAAACTATCACAAAAGTATATGTTTTACAAATTCGCTAATCCTTGCACGCATATATACTAAAAAAAAACCGAAACCAAATAAATGATTCCAGTGTTCACAGATGTTTAACTAACACTTCAAATTCGACGTTAAGAGCGGGATGGACTCTAACGCCTCATCGCTAATACACGCGCATGGCGTGCAGTGTTTCCGTCGTGACGCTGTACTGTGAAAATTAGATGTGTAACAGCGAAACTTCATTTACACGAGATGAAAGGCCATGGATTAAGCTACGCCCGTATCTTTGTACTTTTCTCTTGCCGCTAAAGAAAACTGCATAGGCAAGCTTTAAAAATGTGATATTTGACCATTTTCACGAGTTTTTTCTCCGTCGTTACCAACTTTACAGGGTGCACATACCCGTCAGTGTTCCCATTAAATATAGGAAGATATAGTAGTAGTGATTTTTTCAAATGTTAAGTCAAAAGTTCTCACTTTACCATAAACAGCCTTTATGAAAATGGAGTGTGTATTTCTGCGATACCGTTCATTTTCCTTTGTGTACATGTCGTAGACGTATAGCAACATCGATGCGAAGACGCGATCAAAATTGCGGTATTTTATTTTGTTTCAAATGCGGAGGGCCTTTGCCCAATAAAATTGCAAGAAAAAATGAAACTGAGTAACTTTTAGATTTTAGTTGGCTAAAAGTGTATATATTTTTTGCACATTTAAAAAGTACGTCATACTCATGTTTATAGGCTGTTCATGGTAAAGTGAGCACTTTTGAGGTCCTAGTTACTTTTTTATTTCAACCATTTTTTAAAATCATATAACCACTTTTTAAAATAAATATTACCTTGTGAGTAATAAACAGTGTGTATATTCCACCGCACTTGGAAGTAAACGTCTAAAGCTAAAATAAAATGTATTTATTGACTATTATTCCAAATGAGAGAGCTTTCAAAAGTGCTCGCTTTACCGTGAATAGCCTATAGGCTTACACAATCACTACTTCATCAAAATCTAGATAATTTCCATTCGTCTGTTATTGTTTCAACTTAAGATGAGTACTTTCACCACCAACAACATTTTTCTTACTTATAACAACAATTCTGCAGCTGTCATTACATACACAAATTTTATCGTTGACTCAAGATTTAAGGCTGGTGTATATACTACTGAAAAATTAAGGCGTTGAGGAAACATGATAAGAATGTAAAGTGAGCTGCCCAATGTATTAAATTAGCTGGTTAACAAGTGATATATATATATATATTTTTTTTTTTTTTTTCACGCGCCCTCGTTTAATTTCCTTTGATCCCATCGTGTAATGACCTCATGTTCCCTCCCTGGCGACCTAATAGTGCATGGATTGGACAGTCTTGTATATTTCCACATCCAATTATGTTCTTTCGAATTTTCCTCTACACGATTTTCATTTTGCTTAGTGACAGTAGCAAGTGTTTTCCGCTGCCGTGAAAAGTTGTAAACACCGACAAACAAAACACTTAAAACAGTAGAGTGAGTGAGTGAGTGAAGAGAGTTGAACGGCTCTTAACAGCGAGGTCTTTAGAGCCGATGAGGGTGATCGATATGAGTATGGAGCAGCGCCGGAATGAAAGGGCGGAAGAAACGGGAGATCCTCGAGAAAACCCGCCGACCAACGGCATCGTCCGGCACGATTCCCACATACGAAAATCCGCAGAGACCCGACCGGAGAGTGAACCCGGATCGCAGTGGTGTAAAACAGTAGAGGATCGGGAACAAACGAAGTGATTAAGAGCGGTAAGTGCCGTGCCCCCTGGCCGAAGTTGACTTTCTAGAGTGCATTCGTGCCATTACTCTGGATTTGGAGAGCGGCAAAGCGACGTCATGACCTCGATGCACATTTCTAGGGCACGAAGCCAAGTACGGTCCCTTAGCTGGGGAACTTGAACACAGCCTTATCACGTCGTGTGCGTTGTGTGGTTTTCCTTAAGCGCCACACCTGATACCATAAGTTCTGTTGCAGTGTCAAATCAGAGCATGGCAATGTTGGTAGGAATGTTAAAAGGACAAACATGTAAGTATTTCTGTGGCAATATTTGTGAAATTATTTCACAACAAGAACAGTCTCTTCCTGCAAATATAAGCTTCAAGGGTGGGGCTAGACTTTGGTGTTGAGCCGTGAAGGGGGTGGAAGGAGGGGCACTGCCTCGTCATAATTATAGGAAGTATTATTAAATTAATATTTTAGACAGTTCTGATGGTATTATTACATATCAGTGTTAAAACATTCACAGGAGTGTTTCATGTCAATATAGGGGTTTGGGGAATTGGGTCATGTTCCCAGTGACCCTCGTCTGGATCAGCTTCTGATTAAAAAATAATTTGACCTTGTGTTATATGACGTTACGTTAGCAACAAACTGTAATGCGAGTGTTCATTGGCTGGAATCAAATCGTAAATACAGATGACGTGGTTCCGTGTGCGTGTTCGGCGATGACTGCATACACTTAAGTAGGTGAGTTTATCAATTGTAAACCCACAGTTCGTCATGAATCAGCAGGCGTGGAGATGTTGGCGTGTCGGGAGAGAAGTGTAAGCACGGCGGACTCCCTCTCTGGGGACGCCAGTAAGCGGGAAACCCCTGCCTGCAGCAGGCGACCAGGAACTTGGGTCCTGGACAAGACGCCCGGTGCCAAAATAGACAGGCACGCACGGGCTTCTGCGCACGTCGTCGTATTTTGGGAACTCCCTGACGGCTCGGCGCGTGGGGCTCCTTCGTCGGCAACCCCTCCCCTCTCTCTGCACTGCCGCCATCGTCCCTCTTTCTTTCTCTCCGTCCTCTCCTCCGCCTGAAGGAGCGTGCGCTTATCTAGAACTGATACGTGACTACTGAAACACACGTGAAATCAACCTTAGAAAAATAAATCCTTGCATGTTACCGCAGCTACTGGATGAATCACCCTCCTCTGTTGATTCGTGTATACACTAGGTGGTTAAAAGTCATCGGACCCACCTCAGCTTCCAGTAAAGAGACAAATGCATGAACACTGTACACGTATTTTCTGTCACGAGTTGAAGGATAGAATCGTGTGTATTCCTAATGGCATACCTGAAGTATTATAAATTCAGGCATTCAATGACAGTTATTTCTGAACAGTTAAACGTGCCTTGATACTGTGTTAGAGATGTATGTCATTGTCAAGTGGAGAGGTCATGGAAGCACTGGTCCCTATCATCACACTGGTGGGCTCAAGAAACTATCTTATCGGGATGGGACTCTGAAGCATGTTGGCGAACTATTCGTCAGATAACCTTACCAAAGGACTGAAGAGAACGTAACGTTGCAGTTCAGGTACATAGATCAGTGGTGGGACTCTCCGCAGGGCGGGGCTAGCACTTTGGTCGTGCCACTGCCAGGAAGCCAGTGATTACATGCATCAGTACCCAGCGTCGTTTGAGTGCTGCAAGCAATAATTGGACTGCGGATCAGTGGAAAAAGGTCTTGCGAAGAGATGAGTTTCAGTATATGATCTGGCGCTCAGATGGATATGCGTGGACATGCTAAATGCTTGCCGTATCATATTTACCTAAATGTACTGTGTTGACAGTACAATTTGGTTTTAGTAGTCTCGGGCGGTTTCATTTGTTCTAGGCCTTGGACATTAGTTTTAATTGAATTGCCGCATGTACCATGACGTTTTGGGCGATGCCATACTTTCCATGCTTCGGCATCAGTGTATTTTATCAGCACAATGATCCTCCTGTACATAAAGCGAAGTCAGTTGCATTGTGGTTTGGAGACTATCAGATGGGAATGCTTCAGAGTTCCGCATGGCTGGAGGTATTTTACGTTTCCGAGGCCTAAAATCGCTGGCTGGCGTCCCGGGTACGCTAAACATATATGACTCATCACTTGTATGTGCAAGGGACTGAACTATTGTGCAGTATTTAGGTAGAGATTCTCAGCGCCGAACCTATCATGTTATGTTCTAGTAATAACGTCTGCTGTACGTCTTTCAACAACTTTAAGTATCCTGTACAGATGTCATCTTACCTAAAATTTACTGTGAAAATGTCAGTTTCAGCCAATTTTGCTTTAAAATATATACATAAGAAACGGAAATACAAAACTGAAATTTTTCGTCGCAGGTGGGATTTTTTAAACGCTATCCCTAGGTATAGGCTTTTAACAGTAAAGTGAGCACTTTTGAAGCCCTAGTTACTTTTTTCTTATCGGCCATCTTTTATCCCTCCATCACTTTTTAAAATAAATATTGCCATGTCAGTAATAAACACAGTTTATATATTTCACCGGACTCGAAAGTTAACGTCTGAGGCTACAATAAAATATATTCATTGACTGTTATTCCAAATGAGACGGCTTCAAGAAGGGCTCATTTTACCGTGAATAGCCAATATACATATTTTTTGCATATGTGGGACAGTTTTTCAATAATACCTTTTTTGTTTTTCCTGAGGCCCTGCGCACCGTTCGGCATCCCTAGCCAGGCGGAACCCCTAATTTGTACTTTCAAAGCCCCGACTTGAAACCAATAGAACATCTTGAGTACGAGCTGGAAAGTCTGCAGAACTTAGTGGAGAGTCTACCCTCTTTAATAACACCAAAGAGAGGTCTGACATAATGTAAGTTACATGGCAGGCGTCTTTGGAACCAACGGGAATCTGAGTTGGGTTAGTTTTGGCCACACAGTGTATATAAACAGAATACCACAACCTGACGCGAAATAGTTACCGATTTCGCCTTCAGCCTGTAGCAAGGCAGATATATAAGTATAGCACTGAGAGCATTGGGATATCAGGAAGTGAGCATCGTCTTTAGAGTACAGTTTTTTTTTTTTTTACATTTGAATATTTAGAGTGGGCACTATATGAGGGCGTAGGCTATTCGCGGTTAGTTAAGGACTTAAAAAAAATAGTTTTCCAAAGTAACTCTTATTACTGATGTTTAGAGTACTCTCTATTTGGTTGGCAACGAATTAGAGAAGGCAATTCCATGTTTGAACGTCTTATTGTAAAAGTAAATAACTGCTTCATTAATTAGATTGCTTTTCTGTTCTATACACATGTAGTAGATACGTATTTATGCATACAACAATTTCAGAATGCCGCTAATCGACGCATCTATACTAATCAGTAGGTTCATAGAAGTGTTAATTTTAAATATGGCGTAAGGATATTCCATGGTCTGGGAAAATAAACTAAACAGGGCTTTCAATATTTTTCAGTAGACCTTATAAATAAATAAACAAATAAATATATCAGTGTATGTCAAGAAATCAGCGTAGTAGTAATATAATGTTCCTTGATTTCATAGTATTACTCTACATGAAATCATGAAAGATTGACATTTCATAGGTTCATGGCAAAGTTAATGCATGCATGGAAGCTCACACGGCATAGGCTATGGTAGGGGGACATGGAGCGGATCCCCTCTTTAACTCTTAGTGCAAATTTTCAAAATATTTGGAATACATTATTTGCAAGTTTTTCTTTATTTTCTGTACTTCCGTGATAGTTGTTGAGTCTAATAGGAACACGAGTTTAATTTATCAGTTTTTTTACGTTTATCAGAGAACGTTAGGTGAACACTTAAGATTCATTCCCACATCACTGCCTTGGACACTAATTAGGACCGCCGCATTGTTGCATGTGGATATGAGAGGATATGCAACGGACTGAAATCAGAAGGTGAGTATGGGCTTTTCAAGTGTTCAATGAACTATGAACTGGATGTACGGTAGTTAAAGTCGAGTTGTGTCATTAAAAGGCAGTTTTGCGTTAAAAAAAAAAAAAAAAAAAATTCTCCCTCCCCTTTTCCCCCTCCCCCTTGACACCCTCCTCCTCCCCCCCCCCCCCCCCCCCCCCCCGCCCAAAGGACGACGGAGTGCGGAAACAATACACATTCGAAGTTTTGTTGATGAATGATTTTGCAATAACGAAACAAATTTAAATTACATTTAAATTTGATTTACTAAGAATACACAGTAGAAAGTATTCATATCATAACTACCGATAAATTAGTTAAACTATTCTAAAAGTGGTTAGACTACTCGCCTCCCATCTAGAATTTTCGCACATGGCTATCAAGCCATACGATGCCGCTGGTCCGCGGGTTTTCTTGGGGATCTGCCATTTCACGCGCCCTTTCATTCCGGCGCTTCACCTTCATCGGCTCTCAAGACCTTGATGTTACGAGCCGCCCAAATCTCTCCACAGCACTTATGTAAAAGCTACCACAATATCTCAGGTTGGGTAACAAATAATTCGTATTTTCCCTTCCTTCCACTTTTTCTTTTGCCTAGCCACATTTAACTAAACATATGTAGCACTCCGCGCTGGGTGCCTGTCCAAACATCTTCCTCTCGGTTCAGTCGCAGAACATAATGAGTGCATGCACCGAGGCAATACGACGTCGCGTTCCCTTTGATCTAAATGCGCCTGGCCGTCGACAGAGTGCACGCTACTCTTGTACGGGCCGTTTGGTCAGACGACCAGTTCCTCTTCTGTGTTATTATGCATTCTGTTGTTATCACGAAAACACTTTAACAAATTCTTTCCTCCGTTATAACTTTGTCTTTCGTGACGTTAGGACATAACAAAATATTACGTACTCTAATCATGTTTTTTTTTCCGACAGCTTTCGGAAAGGATGCCTCTCAGTGTAATGCATGTTGTGTGCAGCACGAGCCATAGAGCAGGGTGTTACTATCCATTAAGCAAGCTATGCTTAAACTGTGATATTTAAAGTAAATTGTTTTGAAACGACCGCCCGTTTCGTTTCTGAGATATATTTGCGTCCCACTTTTGTTCTTAGATGTTCACTAAAGTCTCGTTGAGACCAGTAGCCTATGTTATTTGGAATCATGCCCGGTAATCACGTGTTACTGAAATGATTTGTTTCTTTCCTACGGCCTAATTCAAACCGCTAAAGATGTTTATTTCTTTAACTGGCTTAATTAACATCTTTTAAAAAGTCTGGAATAAAATTATGAATAGAATCAAAATGGTTTCCCCAGTGCGTAACGGCTATATGATTAAAAAATATTTAAATATTTCGTACGAAATGTAATGTGCTCCGTAGGATGCTATTAGAAGCAGCGATCATTTGAAGTTGTTTACCTTTATTACTGTGGCATCGTCGTCTCTTTATGAGCTATAATGGCGAATTTTACTTGTCAGCGGCCCTATAGCTGTCGATTCGCCCGATATCACATACATAGAGCAATAGGCGTATATCCCACTATTCCGTTGGATAAAAAAGCTGCTACTTCCTGGTTTCATATCAAGTGGCCATTTACTTAAATGTCGTGAATGACCATTTACACAGATTTTCTTAAATGAATTGTATCACTGAATTTGTTTTCATTTTCTTTTATTTCCGAATTTTTTTTAGCCTTGTTTTATTCTTGAACTATACCATAGTGAAATGAAAGATTACTTACAAAATGTCAGTACTTCATGTTTGAACGAAAGCAAATCGTTTGTAACCCTTATATAATAACGTCTTACAGCGCAACACAAAACCATGCTCTGAAAGGGCAATATGTCACCACAGAGGCTAGTCGTTCGGGAGCTATTTATTTTTCACGTAATGACGTTTTCATGTATGCAAAGAGAACTCCAAATAAATGTTCACAAAATTAAGGTTTCTAGGCCACAGTTCTAAATTTGTGTGGGACATAAATTAAGGCCAAAAACGCGTCATATTCCACAGGTTTTTGGAGCCAACAGAATAGACCTAAGAAAGTGCAGTCCTGAATAAGGATTTTTTTTCAACTTCCTGGTAAAATATTTTGCCATATTTATGCATTTATTTTGCATAATATTTCGCTTGCAATGACGTGTGCGTAAGAAACAGGTCGACAGAAATACAATCACTCTGTTAAAATATTTGTTCAAGGATAAGGCAGTCGTGTAGGATTTCCATTTCTTGATTTGTCTATTTTGGCTCCCAAAAACTTGAGGAATACGATCGCGTCGGTTCATGTCTACCACTGCAAGCCGTTTACGCGAAAGTTGAAGTCTCAGTGAATAGGTTGACGAGAGGTCGCAATCCGCAAGCCTATGCTACATGCTTCCTCCATAACCAACTCAAGGTGGCTGTTTGTATTATTCCGCCTGTTCGCGCGCTTGGAAGACATTAGTTGCTTTGCTGCCACTACCAATTCCTCCAACGGGTCTTTTGGAATCGTATGTTCTTCGCCCATTTATTACGACAGAAGGTGCTAACACATGTTTTCTTACACGTTAATTGTCTATTGTAAACGCCATGAAGTATCAAAAAGGGGTATTGAAAAGTTTTAGGTACCGGCATTTGAATGTTTCAAAATAATATAGGAACTAATTTCTCGCGCAGTGATACAGTACACTGATCTACAGGCAAATGACTCGGACTAAGTCGGTGTGAATTTTGTCTCCGCTTCGATCTTGGAATGAATTAACCGTAGTCTACCTCTGAGAAAGGCTTTGTTAAGTTATCATTTCGCGCATAATTAGTGGCAAAAGATCTTTTTACCGAAGTGTAAGTAAACCTTTGAACGATCTAACAAGCATTCTTATTGCCTGCAGTCCCACATAAACTTATACCTTATACGTCGCTGTGAAAATTGTGATCTCTCTTGTATATTGCGGAATTAGGTTCGTGTCGTTTTACAAAAATTACACAATGTAAAATCGCCGACCTCCCGTGGCGCAGTCGGTTGGTGCGCCGCAAGTCTGCTGTGGGGAGGCTCTGAGTTCGAATCCTAGGCAAGGCATTGGTGTTAGTTTAAGTTAGGTCGTAAGTTAGTTTGTAAGCCGCCCCGTGCTAAGCCTTCAAGCATAACACCGGGAGACGTTAATAGACGTTTTCCAATCAATCGATTTGAAATTAATTATTGAACCAAAGGCTATGCAAAACTAGAACATACTGCTAGTTTAATAGCTGACACTATTATTTCACTTTAATATTGCAATAATTCGAAACACGTGATTATTTCCATGGTATATCAATAAATATAGGCTATTCACAGTAAAATGAGCACTTTTGGAAGGCCTGCTTAAGATCTACTTGTATGCATGTTATATATTCTTCTGCCTTATGTAAAATTATCATTGTCATGGGCCACATCAATTTATTTATGCGTCGGTCAGATGAAACTGTGAAATTTTTAGAAAAGTAAATATTTTACAAATCTGGTAATTTTTACACACCGGTGCATTAAAAAAACAGAAAGCGCAAAAATAATTTAAGTTAGCACAAATGGACACCTAACACTTTTTATTTGACGTTAAGATATGGAACTATTTTTCCATCCATCGTTACCAACTTTATTGGGCACATGTCACTCAGTGCGCCCGTTGAAATATATGCAGGCTTTTTTCTAAGGTTGATTTCAAAAGTGCTCACTTTATCGTGAACAGCCTTTAGTGTAATGCACTTGTTACATTTCTCAGAGAATTAAAATGTACCCAGTTTAAATTTAGATATCACAAAACTGGGAGAATTAATATAAAGTTTGTTGCAAATTTCTATTCATTTTATTTATATGTGGTCCCTGCTCTAGTGACTTAAGAGATTTCTCTGCTAATTCTTTTTTTAACACTGCCTCTGTTCCGACTACCTCGTTATTCGCCGGTCGGCCGTTCTGTTTTGTACTCAAATGTAGCGCTAAATCTAAACATTTGCAACATATGGTTTGTGACTTATCAAATTAATCGGGACGTAAGGTAAATAAACTTGCATACGCCTGAAGTCCACGTTCGTTACATTATTTTTCAGACATAGATGTATTGTCATGTTCTTTTAGTGTTAATCATTTATATTGTCGTAAGTACGTCAAATAGAAAATCATTAAAATTGTCCGATTTCAAAACTTATTTTTTATCCGGGTATACTCGCACAAAAAATAAATAACAGATTTCAAAGTCACCTATTAAAATCAATGATATTGTAATTTACTGAATAAAATCTTTCTCTTACCGCACTATGTAATGTGAGATATCGAATTAACGTGGCGTCGTACAGGCTATATTTTCTGTTTTCATGCAAACGGGACGTCTTGGTTCGAACCCCGACTTGGCCATTTTTGTGTCTAAATGGCGTAACGAAATTTATTGCAGGGTATAGCAATAATATAAAATACCGCTGCATTTCTGGTTTACTATTTAATTCTAGATATAATTTCTGCCATATTTCAGTTGGAGTGAATTTATTAAATCTATATATAATTTCCTATTTAAAATCTTAAGTTTTTGATTGTGTGTTACGCAATACAGAAAACAATTAGGACATATGAACGCGTTACTATAAAACCCACACAACTTTCAATGAAAACACAGGGTTTTTTTTCTCACTATCTCGCCGAATGGGCTTCTGTGGAGGATATGCAGAACAGAATTGGTATAAAGATTAAGACGATACAAAACGGTTACTCCTTACGCTTCTTTAAAGATTCGTCGCCTTTTCTTTTATGGACTTTTCCCAAATGTGCAAACAATTCATGATGTCCACAAAAATTCTTTTAAAACTGCATTAAAGTTGCCATTCGCACATTTTTTGTGTACGCCAGTGACACATACCGAGCTCTCCTCTGTTACCGTACAAGAAAGTTTTCTCCTTTTCGATGCGGAAAGCAAACGAAAAACACTGAAATGTTTTGTCCCTTTTTGTGTGCGTTGTTATTGCTTTTTATTTTAGTGATATGATACTTGTTGTTTTCATTTTTTCGTAATAAAATTTTTAAATTTATACGTAGTCGTGCAGAATTATTTTTTACCTCAACTTCTAGGCGGTTTATTTGTTAATCCTTTCATTCCCAAGTTAATTAATGTTTTCGGGTGTCGCAAATACGACATTTTTATGGGTCCTGTACTTACGATGATACAACACTGGCTTCGTTATTATTTCAAAAATAAGAAAAACAAGTTTATTAACTGGGTAACAACGATACGCGAGATCATGTTAAAGTTATAACATTTACATAAGCCAGACGAAAGAGTGCGCTTACTGAATTAATATGATTGACATAATTCTACTATCGCTGTAATAAAACATTTGTTACCTGATAGCACTATTCTATGCGCACATACTATATGCATACTTAATAGTACCAAGTACATTGTGTTTTTAACTACCGGAATATTTGAGGGTAAGGGTAATTAAGGGTATTGTTTGATTTGCGAATACATTAAATCTTTAAAGTAATTTTTTCCAAAAAAAAAGTACAAAATTCAAGGAATTCCATGTTTATTTTGTATGATACATTTCCATCAATGCTACTGTTTAAAATATACAGAAGATCATAAAAGTGCTGTTAAGAACATACAGTTTATTGAAATCAATACCAAATGATACACAATCTTTTTCATGAAAGTGGTTGCAATTACTGAACGTCAGGCACAGTTACTGAAAGAGCATTTTTAAAAGTAGTTATATCAAGTTTAGTAGGTTTAATTGTAAAATTATGTATTAATTTGTTTTTAATACTTTCCTCTTAATTGCATTGACCCTACTAACAAGTTGTTTATTTATTAATTTTATGCGAATGTACGTACGTAAGGAGTTTTTCCGTAGTGGTAAATTCATACTCAGGCCCAGGGAATGCAATTTGATTCGCTGTTCTCATTTGTCGTGACTCATCTGCTTTTGAAAGATCATGTGAATTTATTTCTGACAGACACACTGCTTCATTATTGTCTGTGGTGTTGCGGTTTCTTGTAAATACATATGTGAAATGCTTTTCCAGTACATACCAACGTTTTTTGTACTTGAAATCAAGTGGTGTTCGGTGTCGTTTGCATATCCCATGCTTCGTATATAAAAAATAAATTTTCAAGTACGTCTTTGTCTGAGTTATCAGTTGGTATATAAGTGATTCCATATTTTCCCTTCAAATAATGAAACTAATTCTTTAAAGAGTGGTTTGTGACACGAATTTCTAACTGAAATGGCATTTCATTCCTGTGACCCATACTCGTGCTAAGCATATACATTCATCCATTGCTGACAAAATTTTGTCGTGTTCCAGTTCGTATAATCCGTATATAAGCTTGATTTTGTCTGTGTTAAAAGGGTATCAGCTGTTCAGAACATCGAACCAGTCTTTAAAAACGTGCTGTAGCTTTCCAAGGATCTTTTAGTAATAACTTTCTACCAAGAAAGTCTGAAGCTTTACTTTAAAGCTTTATTTGACTGAAGCTAGGCAGTTCTCTTTACTTTCTGTGTTCTTGAAACGTCTAAATGCTGCTGGAAAAAGTTGAAAGTATACTTAAGATCTTGAAGGGGCATATCCAGAAGTTTTTTAATGCAAGATTTTTGTATTTTTTCACTGTTAGAATATTCAAAACTCTGATCTAGAACGTGATTTCTGGTAAGTTTAAGTAAGTGACGAGGATTGTCTTTGAATATAAAACCATATCTTGATTCATAACAGGATTAAGGAAAGGATTAATGTGTTGCATTAAGCACTACATACCTTGAAAGATCAGCAATTTGATGAGAGCGCATCGGTTACCCAGTGAGAAGCAATGCTGTTAAAGGCTGTTCACGATAAAGTGAGCACTTTTGAAATGAACCTTGGAAAAAATCACTGGTCCTGCCTGCATATATTTTAACGGGTGCACCAAGTAACATCCGCCCAATAAAGTAGGTAACGATGGATAAAAATTAGTTCCATATCTTAACGCCAGATAAAAAGTGTTAGGTAACCATTTGTGAAGACTTAAATCATTAATTTCATTTCTGTTATTTTAATGCATTGAATAGTAAAAATTTGCACATTTGTAAAATAATTACTTTCATAATAATTTCATAGCTTTACTCGACCGACGTATGAATAAAGTGATGAGGCCTATAGCAACGTTAATTTTACATAAGTGGAAGAATACATAAGGTACAAACAAGTAGATCGGTAGCAGGGATTTCAAAAGTGCTCATTTCATCGTGAACAGCCTTTAGGTACGTAGCTGCGACTCTGGTGACGTATTTCAGTGCGACCAGCTTGGAGGTGGAGAGGGGTTACGATGCTCGTGAGTTCACCTCTTTATTCCTGCCACCACGATGCTGGTGCAAGGTGGAAGCGCGCCGGCAGTACACCGGCCCGCGTCGTGATCGGAATACCGCGCGCGCAAGAACGCGCCGCCGCGCCGAAGAGGAGCGTTACTGCCAAACCAGGCGACGCGTCGTCTGGCGTGCCTGCGAGCCGCGAGAGCGTCCTACCAACTCCTTATAAGGACCTGCCAGCAAGGACAGCGCTCGCTGCTGCAGGGCGAAGCCTCTGACCACCGTCTCCATTCCAAAACAATGCTGTACGGTCACTTGGGGTAACTTTTCATCATAGACTACAATGGTGAGGTGGACCGATCTCGCTGGCTGTGCGTAAATAATCTCGGTGGCCCAACATTTAACTGCTTTTCTGCCAACACGTCTAGCGAAAACGGCGTGGATTGTAATTTGATGTTAGAATGCTGTTTAGCAAACAAGTGCTTTGAGATGTTTGTATACTTAGCTCTAACCAATTTGAAATGCAGTTTTGATTAAATCCGAATAGGTGAAAGTATTTTATTCATATAAAAGTGATTGTGATTTTAAAATTAAGATATAAACAAAAATGTTATCACACCTAACCATGTGACTTTGACTGTTGTGTTGTTTTGGGATAGGTCGATACTGGATGCATGCGCAGATAACGAATAAGCAGTCTTCCTCGTCTTTAGTCTATGCTTTCAACCAGCTGGGGTAACTGTGTGTGGTCTATTCACGGTTACTTACACCTTTTCTGAAGCCCTTGGATACTCTTCCGCCTCATACAAACCAAGCTTATACAACCAAATTACTCCAGAGGGACAACGCCCCACATTCGTGCGCACTCAGTGTTATCATATTTTGCGTTAAACTATTTCGTACTAGGCACTACCAACACACCTATTTTATCACTGTCTTTATTCATATTGTTTATAAATAGGATACTATAATTTATAAACAAAATATAATTAAATGTCGGATTTGACCACAAATATATGTATATTTATACTATTATAAAAAGCTTGTGACACATGGCATGTTTGGGAAACAATCCAATTATGCCATACATGGAATGTTATTTTCAAAGGTTTGGTTCAAAAATGGCGAAGAAACCCCAAATATATTATACATACATCGTATTCGTTCGAAAACAATGTACAGAGCCAAGGCTGTGCGCACGGGAGGGGGTGTGGTTCCAAGGAATAAAACAAAATCAAACATAATTAAAAACCAATTATAAGCAAACTGTGTTAGCCTGGGTTTTAATTATCCTCTAAACAGTACTTAATGATATTTGCTTTTCACTTTGAAATGTTTATAACTGGGCAGTACCTGAAAATTATGTTCGTTGTGGAACTGAAGGCAAAACTGATAAAGCATTTTCCCCGCGAAAACAACACCTTCCCATTTAAAAATCCTGTGCAGAGGCCTGCGCTGAGCAGTAGTCATTTCCAGTGGCAGATTTATTGGAGGAGGGGGAGGGGGGCTAGAGGAGCTTAAGCCCTTCCCTTAGGGCTTGATTATACATTGAATAAAATGAAATTATTCTCGAAACCAACAACATTGCTAATATAACCACTTGGTACAGTAACAAGAAATTTTAAGAAATAATACATATACTTAGTATAGTAAAGGCACAATTTAAAATGTATTTAGACATCATACCCATTACGTACTGGCATTTAGGTGTAACAATAAAACGTAATACTTACTTGTAAATATGTGGTTTGAACATAATTCATGCTGTACTTCCTCACTTAGCCCCTCGGCTCTCAAGATCTCGTTATGAAGAGCCACACAAATCTCTCAACTCAACTCAAGAAGTCCCCTCTTTTAAGGATTTCTAGATCCGTCACTGGTCATTTAGGGTAACTTTCCACAACCAAGGCAATTTTCTACCACCTCCCTAATTTGGGGTAACTTTCTATAGCCAAGACAACTTTCTACCACCTTCCTAATTTGGGGGAACTTTCTATAGCCAAGGCAATTTTCTACAACCATCTATTTTGGGGTAACTTTCTACAGCCAAGGCAACTTTCTACCACCTTCCTGATTTGGGGTAACTTTCTACAGCCAAGGCAACTTTCTACCACCTTCCTGATTTGGGGTAACTTTATACAGCTAAGGAACTTTCTACCACCTTCCTAATTTGGAGTAGTTTTCTACAACCAAGGCAACTTTCTACCACCTTCCTAATTTTGGGTAACTTTCTACAGCCAAGGCAACTTTCTACCACCTTCCTAATTTTGGGTAATTTTCTACAGCCAAGGCAACTGTCTGCCACCTGCCTGATTTGATTTCAGATAAATGTTCAAAGAATCGCTGCACATTTCCATTTTCTTTATAAATTGAATTGTTAACAATTAAGTAAATGTTAACGTGAGGGTTGTAAACCTTTGCTTTAAATGAAAACGTGTGGTGCAATGTTAGCCTTAATTTATACATAGGCACATTAAATGATTGCTCGTTTTTCTTAGAAAAGAAAATAAACACTACTGAAGTGGTGACTAGTAAAATTGAAATTTTATACTGTTCCTAAAATTTACAAAAAAAAATATTTTTATAAGTGTGTTTAAGAACACAGTGTTATCACACGGCCAATAATAAACAATGACGTTATGAGTTTAATCGCTTTTTAATGTGCATTTTGAGACATGGTAACAGAATTATCTCTCTGAATAACTCCTTTCGCCCTTTCATTGTGTTAAAAAATTATCGGTAGTTTTAATGATTATTACATACAGTAGAGCCTATACTAAAAACAGTAAACTCTTTGAGCTTCCCGCAAGCTCGACCTTTGAGAAATTTGATAAGCAGCTAATATTTAACAAGTGTAATTATTAATTTTAGGTTCATTTTTATAACGTATAACGTGTTACAGTTTAGCGTATTTCCTTAAAGAAAACTTGTTAACAATTAATTATACTCATTGACCATTATTGGCGCAAAAGTTGCAGTGGCACTGATATATTATATACTATTATTTCGCAAACAAAAAGTTTTCCAACTATCTTAATTTGTTCCATGCGTGTGCGTGTGTGTTTATATATATATATATATATATATATATATATATATATATATATATATATATATATATATATATATATATATATATATATATATATATATATATATATATATATTTGTGTGTGTGTGTGTATAAGAATTTACTATGTATGGTATAAAATGTAGATCTATTTGTACCATAACTGTCATACTCGATAGTAACACGTCTGCTGACGTTCAAAGAGATATTTGCGGTAACGTAGATGGCAATTTTTACATGCATTTAAGTGTAAGAAGTAATAAGTATCACTTTTATACCACCTGACATTTTCATATTTGTTCAGCCGAAAGGCGCAGTGTGTGCGTCGATGGCGACACTGATAAGAGGTATATAAGTGAGGTCGTGGGGCTTGCCACTTCGAAGAACACATCAACCATACTAACAGCAGGTCTCCGCCTTTGAACGCGGAAGAGTCGTGGCCAATCTGGATTGTGAATTCCGCAGTGAAGAGGCGGATATGGCCTAGGAGGGACGGGCTGAGCTACGTGCAGGAAGCCAGCGGTGCCTCTGTCGCACCAACGAACGCGAAGAGAGACATCTTGTGCGCATGTAGATTATGGAGCATACAGCCACACCAAACACCCCTGATCAGGAGTTCAGGCATATGGCACATCAATCTGTGTCCGCACGCACGATTCGTCGCCGTCTGCGGCATCGGGGCGCCAGTTACTGCAGCTGTCATTGACTGCTCACCTCGGACGCCTGCGGTTGTATTGGTGCGTGTAACGCGGGGCCTGGAGGGACAAATAGCATGCCATCATCTTATCCCATCAATCCCGCTTCTGCGTGCAGCACCACGATGGTCACATCTGTATCTGGCAGCAACGTGGCGCACGCCTGGCCGAGTCCTGCGCTATGCTTCGGGCGTTATGGTATGAGGTGCCATGGGATTCCAGTCCCGTTCGCGCTTAGTCCTCATCGTTAGTACGCTAAACAGCCACCGTTAGATCTTGGAGGAGTCGGAGCCTGTTGATGTCACATACATTCAGAGCCAGCGTGGAGTCTTGTGCCAGCAGGACAATGTGCGACTGCATGTAGCACACATCGTCCGACGGTTCCTGGATGACCACCATATAACAACCATATAACACTGTTTCTCTGGCCTGCGCGTTCACCGGATCTCTCGCCCGTCGAAAACATACGGCCCATGGTCGGACGACGACTGGCCTGCCATAGGACACCTCCCCCCCCCCCGCCTCAATGGATGAACTTTGGACATGCTTCGAAGCAGCATGGCTGGAGACACCCCAGACGGACATCCAAAATCTCATATTCCTCTCAATGCCACGTCGTGTAGCAGCTGTTATTGCCACACAGTATTAATGTCCCATGTCATGTTCTGTACATTACACGGAGCTTCACCTGTAATCATGTCACCTGTGTATGATATGGGTATTCTGTCCAATAATCCAATAAATCTGGTTGCCACAGTTCGCGTCCTTCTTGGTGTCGTAATTCGTAATTCTAATGGCCAGCAGTGCAATTGGTTCCGGTGTTTGTTAAGGATGCATTCTATGTTTTGAGCTCACTAATTTTATATTTATACAGAAATCTCGCCAATATTTAAACATTTATAAGATTATATAATTCTAATAGAATAATTATTTTACTCCCGTAGTTGGAAGGCAGTGTTACAAACCAAGATATTATACTGAATTTTATCGCAGCCTTTCCTTGGGGACACGGTGCTATGGTAACTTAGTCATACTACTCATATCCTACCCTCCATTTTGAACGGGGTTCGATTTCCGGCAGGGCCAAACTGGATACTTTTTGCATGTGGCAACCGTGGCGGACGACGTCGTTAACCGATGGGTTTTGTGGGGTTACTCCTTTTAACTTACCATTGCACTCCGCTGCAATTATCTCCACTTTTCTACGCACTCTTTGGCGTTAAAGACAGCCGTTAAGCGTCGCCCAGATGTCTTATTCCAGTCTTCCTGAACTTTTTTTCTGTGTACTTAATCCCACAGGTTAGGTGGGGCTTAGTAAAAATCTCAAAAGAGTTACTCCTTTGTTACATTACATATTTGTTTTGGTGTAATTGTGTTCAACTCTTTGGTCTTTAGTGGGATTCTTGAATTCTAATGTGCAGTTATATTCTATTCTCAGCCTGAAACTTTTCTGTTGCTCTTTCTCTGTCATATTGAGGAAGAGCCAACGAAATCTCGTTTTATAGCCTGCCTTGTGTATAATGATTTTGTTTTTCATTGTTGCGAGTTTGGCTAAGTAATTAGGTCATCCTGTAATCGTTAACATCGTCAGACTTAAATCAGTACCAAGAATGTTATTACATATTAAACGTTCATAACTCCTTGTATTCATTTCGAATGTAGATATTTTTCGTAACTTTAAAACAATTGTGAAAGAAAAATACGGAATGGTAGTGTTAACCTTGCAGTTGCAATAGCAGAGGTTTAGAATTGTTTGTCTAAGTTAACTCAACTAATACTGGTGACCACAAAGAGTCCGCAGAAGAAAGAAAGAATTTTAAAAAGTAAGTTTTTTGAACCTTAATAACTTTAACGTGGGATAAGCTTTACGATTTGCAAATATTAAGAGTACGGATTAATTTTTACGCTGGATCGAAAAATTATATAGGTCTATAATATATACACCTATATAATACTCCACGAGACTTAAGTATTTCGCAAAACCAGTGTTCAACTCGAACGATAAACAAACTGATGAGAAGCTTTCTCATTGAAAAACCTTCTCGCGTTAACAAATACAGATACGCAAATTTTATAGAACTTAACTCTAGGAATGAGTTTCATTTTTTACAGGTAGTAGGCACTGATTAATTAACCTTGACATCTTACGATGACGTGTTTTTCTTATTCAGAAGTGCAGACAGGTGCTCGCTCATTTTAATTCCTACCTGCGCGTCCATTCACTGTAAGTGGTTATCAGCAGCTCAGAAGCCGTGAGAACCTCCATGCGATGCCATTAGGTTTGTTAGATCACGTCTCCACCCCCCCCCCCCCTCCATCTACACTCTGGCACGACCACCCAATTGTTTGCGGATAGTTATTCAGTAGGCCGCCGCTGTGAACGACCTCAAACGTCGAGTGTCGGAAGTATCCTCCTGTTTATTTTCTCAGGCGTGCCAGCTATTCAAGAGGTGACTGACCACGATGTTTGGTTATAAACTCGACAGTTCGGTTGCCAAAAAAAAAAGTTCTGTATCTGCAGAAGATCCTGTTGTATAGTCTGTTCGCGCGTACCTTCGTACATTTTTAAACAAACCTTTGAAAAATCATTCAATGTATTACGTTTTTGGTTGTTTCCTAAATATGTCATGTATCACAAGCTTTGTATACTTTTGAAAACATAAAAGTATATTATTTTTTGGTAAAATTGTACTTTTAATGTTATTTTACCTAAATGTTACAATTTTTCATATGTAATTAATATGAATAAATTTAGAGAGAAAATAAGTGTGTTGGTAATGCCTATTAAAAGCTGTTCACGATAAAGCGAGCACTTTTGAGATCAACCTTAGAAAAAAGTCACTGCCCCTGATTACATATATTTTAATGGGTGCGCTGAGTGGCATGCACTGAGTGAAGATGGTAACGATGATGGGGAAGTAGTTCCATATCTGAACATCGAATAAAAAATGTTAGGTAACAATTTCTGATAACTTAAATTATTTCTTTCGCTTTCCTTATTTTTTAATGCGTCTAATTGTAAAAATGAGCAGATTTGTAAAATATTTTCTTTTCTGATAATTTCACAGTTTCACTTGACCGACGCATCAATAAAGTGAAAAGACCCATGGCAATGTTAATTTTACATAAGGCGGAAGAACATTCAACGTGCATACAAGTAGATCTTAAGCAGGGCTTTCAAAAGTGTTCATCTTAACGTGAACAACCTATAATAAATATTTCTCATGCGAAATATAATTAAATAGTGTGTGTACATACGCGGTTAGTTGCCCCTTTGGTTGTAACTTTTTAGGCTTAGTTAAGCCTTGTTAGCATGAGGTGGAGGAATATCCTGAAAGTAAAACTTTAGTAGGGCCTCAGAAAAGTTGGAAGTAACCGTGACTCAACTATAGGAACAAATAGTTTTTACTGAAGTTCTTGAAATAAGCGAGCAGCCGCTGTGTTGGCCAGCCTGAAAGAAGGCGCGTTGTCAGATATGCAAACTGTTATTCACACAGACTGCAGTATTGTACTAAAAATATTGAAACTTATGTTACTTAATACACATATTTATATCTCACGACCCCCCTTCGTGTGGTGTGTTTTCTAAAGTCCATTCACGACTACTCCCCACTTTTATGGAGCCCTGATTAAGTTCTTCTTCCGGGATATTCCTCCGCCCCGTGCAAACAAAGCTTAACAAAGTCTAGAAAAACACACGGAACGTACAACGCACCGCATTCGTGCGCACTCAGTTTAATAATATTTCGCATGAGAACTGTTTATTGCTAGGCATTACCAACACATGCGAGGAAAATTAATTTTAACCATTAATAAAATAACTTTGCGTTAAAAAGAAGTGTGAAACACCTGTGAAACATTAAATACTTAGGAAACAAACAAACAAACACGTCATACATGAGGTGATTTTTCAAAGGTTTGAAGGAAAAAAACTGTGAAGATACTGAGAATAGACAATAAAAGTGATTTCTGACTACCGGGCTTTCAGAGAGCATCCACATTTTTTTGTGTCAAACTGGGTGTCTGAATGCATCCCACTCAAGAGGCTGTTTTAACTTTTAATTGGGTATTAAAAGTATTAGACAGTTATCAATAATGTGTTAGGGCCACCACATTAAAAACCGCGCATATTAATGCGGCTATCTTCCAGTCATTCAGATGACGGTCAGTTTAACGTGAATATGAACAGCCACGCCACCTTCCATAAAAATCCCCCACCTAGTGGCAGTGAACTACGTTGCCAATTTAGCTATTTTGTAGCCAATTGCTAGCCATTTTACACACCAGCTTAACTATAAATTCTTTGAAATTGCTACTGGTAGCTTTCCTAGTCATCTTGTTAGTCCAATTTAGCAACTTCTGACCACTTTTTGCATTGCACATTTGTATTGCATTTTTGCGTTTGATATGGTACGAGGTACAGAACACTGTCAAACTGCAGAAAGTTTGTACAATATGTACAAGGATACGGTCCATAAGTTGTACACTCTTTATATGAGAAAAGTCCTAAACCAAGTTCATCTCACAAATATATTTTTTCGATAAGAAAATGCAGGCGCTACGAAATCGCTTGATGGTGTAGCATATTCGGTACACTCAATATAGGACTACCGTATAATTTTAAATTCTGCTACTTAAATTGATCCAATAAAGATTAGCATTGATTCTTATATTATTCTTCATACACAATATACTTGTTTGAAATAGGACTATAACAATCTATACTTTCAGAGAATGCTTAGAAAACCATTAGTGACACATTCATCCTTTTTCCAAAGAAAAACAGATGAAATACTGCAAAAATGGCATTATTAAGTGAACATGGAATATTGGGTACATTTTATTTTATAATTTCTTTGCACCAGTGCGTTCTTAAGAGCTTATGCTAAGCAACTTATGAATATTTAGCAATTTCTAGCCATTTCCAAACTCAGAATTTGTTACTTTTCATGGCTAAGATGTGACAACTCTGTAGCGAAGGTGGAGGTAGGTACATGTGTATCAGCAGCAAGTGCATGTGTTGCATGTAAATATTCTGCTAGCAGTCAAACGCCGGCATGTCACACTCCCTATGGCGCATGACCTATACAACGCGTCTCGCTTATGCGTCAGAGACGTAAACAACCAACATTGTAGATGTTGCCAGGAGCATTGTACAGGCTGTTCACAGTACAATGAGCACTTTTTAAAGCCCTGCTGAAGATCTACTTGTGTGTACGTTGCGAGTTCTACCGCCTTATGTAAAATTAACATTACCATGGGTCTCATCACTTTATTCATGCGTCGGTCAAGTGAAACCGTGAACGTATTAGAAACTAAATAATGTACAAATCTGCTAATTTTTACACTTCGAAAGCGAGAGAAATAATTTAACTTATCACAAATGGTTACCTAACACTTTTTATTCGACGTTAATATATGTAACTATGCCCCCCTTCATCGTTACCAACTTTACTGGGCGCATACTCAGTACGCCCGTTGAAATATCTGCATATAGGGGCAGTGACTGTTCTCTACGGTTGATTTCAAAAGTGCTCACTTTATCGTGAACAGCCTTTAGGAGCAGTGGCTTTTTTTTTTTTTTTTTTTTTTAGATTGATTTCAAAAGTGCTCACTTTATTGTGAACAGCATTTATCATTGGTTACGACAGTCTACACAATGCATAAACAAACGTCATATTCTAAACAGAACGACGGGCTCACCGATAAGGACAGAAAGGTGTTGAAGTGGATAGTAGCCAGAAAACTCAAGACAGCGATATACCAGATGGATTTCAAGATATCCACCAAAACTACCCAACTGTAACTGCATGCTGCAAACGTTCAGGCAAAAGTGTTATTGAAAAGCCAGCAGTTTAATGTTTTAAAACTACAACTGTGGTGCCGAGGGCTCAGCGGCTGGACGCAACAACATTGGGGAAGTCACCTGGGGTCTAATTAATCTCCGTTTGCGTTATTTGGACGTCCTGGCGTATTTGTCTGAAGAACGCCCATAGGAGCCGCCTATAATTTTGATTGCCTCCATCCTACTGTGAAGCATGAAAGGAAATTATTGTGTGGGGTGCGATATCTTGGCGTGGTCTGTGACAACTTATACACCTGCATAAGAAGATCCCAGCACAACATAATCTTAACATCCTGGATGATTGTCTCCATTCTGCCCTCCAATATGCGTAACCTGGCGAAAGGTTTATGCTCTAAGACGACCACGCGCCCACTTGCACAGCTCAATGTGCTCGGTGAGTGAGGGGGGAGATTTGGGCGGCACTTAACATCGAGATCTTGAGAGCCGATTAGGGTGAAGCGAGGTGAGTATGAAACAGCGCCAGAATGCAAGAGCGGGGGAAAGGGAGGTCCCCGAGAAAACCTACAGACCAACGGCATAGTCCGGCACGATTCTCACATGCGAAAATCCGGGAGCGACCCCGCCGGGAGTCGAACCCGGTTCGCTTTGGTGGGAGGCGAGTAGTTTAACCACTACACCACCGTGGCCCCCTATGTGCTCAATCATGGTTCAGTGTGCACGAGGATTAAAGTGGGAAATTTCGTATGGGCTACATATTTTAACATAATTAAACTTTCTGAGTGTATTTTTTAAATCAAATTGTGTGCTAGGTTTCCACGTCCAGTCACATTTTCCCAACTACAGACCACTCTGCGCGAGGGATGAATACTAATTCCTCTGAATGTCATGCATCACGCTATCTGCCATTCTTAGATCGGGAACAGTCCGTAATTTGTGTCAACTGTGAACCATCCACTGCTTATAAATATTTTGTATCGCGTAATGTGTGTTCATATTATTTGGTCCACTACAAATGACGTTTCAGCACTGGCGTGTCTCTAAAAAAAAGAAAATGGAATGCTTGCAGGTAATGTTCAATTACTTACTGTTTTATATTTATTGTAAATTTAAAGTGTTTATCTGCAATACTGTACCCGGAAACCCGGCAGTGCGGCGACCGTATCATATCGAGTGTTTTGCGCGTTGCCCATGCACAAGGTATTGCAATTAAATGTTTTTAATTGAAGTATAAATAATGATATTTACGGTAATTATCACAAGTGCTTTCCCGTTAGTTTAGACAGGATAATAATTCGTCGTAAAATATCAAATTTTTGTGTCTTTACACGAATGCAAATTTTGGACAGAAGCTCCAGTTATTTCCATGGAATAACTTGCTCATAGCTACACATTCTACGATAGTTGCATATTACGTTCAATTTTTCTATTCACTTAGTATGGTATTCCGTTGTAAATGTTTTCTCTAATATTTGCAATATTTGATTCAGCACCATGTTAAAAAGAATAGTGTTCAACCACTTTACATCATAAGTCGAATACGTTTACAACTTATTTCACATTGAACTTGTAGCCGTAGTTGGTCAGTCGAATCACAGTGCATTATTTCTTCTTGTATTAAATCGCTGTTGGCAAATTAATCACCCTCTTTCGTAATGTAGACGTTTTATGCATATTTGAGGCTCGAAGTGTCTACATTAAGTATCCAAAATAAATTTTTGGTGAGCCATTGGATATAATTCACCATAGCGGGTAGAAATTAAACTGTTCAAATCGAAATATACGCGGTTATTTCTAATGTTTATGGTCCGTAATGTATTTGGTAAATACAGTAGTAACAAAGCTGAACTGGCGAAGCACAGAGGAGTTTACCAGTTCACGTCCATTCTTGGGATACTTGAGTCTGTGTTGATTATTTGAATCCGTAAGCTAGAGATTATATTGATGCTTTTGTTGCGCCCCAGTCAAAAAAGACTATTGGAGAAGTATGTAAAAAATAAGTAACATTATAAGGACTATGATCACAATAATACATGAATATAATGTAAGACATGAAATTGTAAGTACGTTAATGTTGAATCATAATGAACAGTCACCACAGCGGCGCCAGGACTATTGGGTTGACAATGATGCTCGGGTAAACGAACGTCTGATTTAAGACGTTAAATATGGACATGCCCGCAGCGGGAAAGCCACGAGGGGCTGATACACAGAAGCGCATGATGGACTGAATAACGAATGAACTGCGGGGCAGGAATATTATGTGACCTACTGCGATGAGGATAGCAACTGGGTAGCCCAGCGGCATTATGTGCATTATGTGCATGTGTAAGCCGAGTAGCAGCCCAGCGCTATGTCTGTAACCGGGAGTGACGGGCAATAAATATTCTTATAGGCTATTCATGGTAAAATGAGCACTTTTGAAAGCCCTGCTTAAGATCTAATTGTATGCACGTTGTGGATTTTTCCGCCTTATGAAAGATTAACATTGTCATGAGCCTCGTCAACTATTCATGCGTGGGTCAAGTGAAACTGTGAAATTATTAGAAAATTTATATTTTACAAATTTGCTCATTTTTACACTTCGATGCATTAAACAAAAACAGAAAGCGAAATAAATCATTTAAGTCGTCACAAATGGTTACCTAACACTTTTTATTCGACGTTAAGATTCCGAACTACTTTCCCTCCATTGTTACCAACTTTACTGGGCGCATGCAACTCAGGGCGCCCGTTAAAATATTATGCAGGTTGATTTCATAAGTGCTCACTTTATCGTGAACAGCCTTTAGCATAAATCATGCCACCCAGCTATCCTTACAAGCAGGCGTCGTTCCTTTTCGACGCTACGCTGCTAAAGTTACATCTCAACACATCTGGGACACAACACTGTAAAACAATTAGTTGTTTATCTTAAGTTTACAATTTTTATTTTACTTTCGTTGAGGAATTTTCTGTATGCTCCAAAAAATTGTTTCGTACATCTCGCGGGATTTTCGTAAACCTTCTCGTTTGGGGATTTTTTTTTCTTACGTACTAAAAAAAAGTCCCTCTAAAGCATTTGTCTAAGTAAATATTCTCTCGAATTTTAATTACAATTCCGCTCCCTTAGAGTATTGTACCCGAAGAGCGCGCGTTCTCTCTCTCTCTCTCTCTCTCTCTCTCTCTCTCTCTCTCTCTCTCTCTCTCTCTCTCTCTCTCTCTCTCTCTCTCTCTCTCTCTCTTTGAATAGTTAGTTGTGTTAATTTGTAAGCTGCAATGGAAACTGTTATGAGTGAAGAAATCATTAAACAATATTGAAGAAGGAATTCTTACATGTGGGATGTCCGGACGTCTCAACAAGAAGTTTTAAAACCATATTCCACAGTGTCAGAAATAAATGTATAAATTTTTCTGTAAAATAATAAAATAATAATTTAATTGTTTAGTGTACTTTTGTATTACAGCTTACTTCTTTTCAGATGGTGAATATAACCAGTGCGTAAAAGAAATTCTTCTGATAGCTCAGCAAGACTTTGCAAGAGAAAGATTACTTTTGTATAGTTTATAAGTAAATCACATTTCACAAAATTGTATAAAGTGTACTAGAAATGTGTTTTCTTTTTGTTTCAGGAAAGGACCTTGTTCTAAACCTTGGGAGTGCTGGTACTGGAGAAAAATAGACCAAAGTATTACACCTTAATTTTTTTCTTGTAATTGTGTTGCTGTTACGTAGGTTTTTAATGGCTTTCTAACGCGCTGTGCGTCATTAGAAGACGGTGTTGTTCTAACAAAGAAACTGCAACCGACTCATTTTCAAGTGCTTTCCCGGTAGTGTTTGTTTTGCTCGATTGTGGTCGCGTCTCGGCTGTGCGTAAGGTCCCTTCCGTCCGTGTCTGGAGCCAATGAGCCATGTGGATAAGGTACAGGAGAAAACTGAAGATCAGAATGTAGCTTCATGTTGATCTCCACAGCCTCATCTGTCAACGAAGTTTATGATTTTCGAATCCTACCGACTGCAACCGGGTCCGAAGTGGTTAACCGACATGCGCCATTCCTGAAGGAGCGGATCTCTCATGCTGGCTGAAGACGAGGGGTGTCACTCGTGCTGTAAAATTAGTTCGAATCTCAAGAGCGCTTGGGACATAGTTTCTGAAGGAAGAATTTGATCAAGACCGTGCTCTGGAAGAATCTTCTTTGGTTTTGCATGTTCCTCCTTCCCTGCGACGCGAGTCTAGTTCGTCGTGCTCTTCGCCGAAGAGTTTCAGCACCTCGCACTTTCTCCATGGAGTGTTTTGGTTCTGCAAGAAACCGATCGCCAGCTGAAACCGCGCCGACCAAGTCTGCCTCTGGAGCTTTCTGAGGAAAGCAAGGCAGAGGCGAAGAGCTCGAGCGCCGGGAACAGGGCTGTGACCGACGCCGCGGGCGGCGTTGTGTGTGTGTGTTTCGGTGACCGTGCTCGAGAGTGTCAGTTGGCATGAGCGGGGTGGGGCAGCAGCAACAGCGGCAGCAGTACCAGGAGATAGCCGGGGAGCTGAGGAGGAGCCACAGCAAGGTGGAATTCAACAGGGAGAGGAGTTTCGTCCGACAACAGCACCACCATCAGGTAAGTCGTCTTTAACTGTTTCGTGCCCGATGCACACTAACCCCAGTTCCATACTTAAGACTCTGACTCATCCGAGTTTGAATTATCCATTTATGTGCCACGACTATTTTTTCAACGAACTAGTTAAATATTTCTTATTTTAGCACGCTGACATTTTGCAAATACCTTCAAATGTAGTCTCCATATTTTACCCACATGTTATCTAATAATCGTGAAATTGCAAGAATCTACTGAGAATTTAAAAATAATGTTGCAATAATTATATTATAATTACTCTAGAATAGTTCCGAATCTATGTTTGTTCTACAGTGTAATGTACGAGGACTGATTCAGAAGTCATGACAACTATTGTCTATCTCCCGAAAATGATCCAACACATGAAATGTACTATGTACAGGTGAAAGTATACAAGTACGTTGTAAAGGTGACACCACATGGGGTATGGATGCAGGAAACTCCTGCAAGGAACACAGACAAATATGGCTGCTTGAAATCACCGTTTAATTTATTTATTCTCATACAACCTGTATACACTCCTTTGAACAGGTACGTATCGTATGTGTACTGTACAAGCTGTTTAACATCCTTCAAAGTAGTCTCCGAGGTTGTCCACGGTTCGCTGCCAGCGATGAGGCAGACAGGAAATACCATTGGCTGCATGAGATCCGTCAATATACGCTACCTCTCGTCGAAATGCTGTGACGATGTCTTGTTTGTTGGCAAAGCGTTTACCAAGCAATGGCCTCTTCACTTTGGGAATAAGATCGTGGTCACAATGACTAAGATCTGGAGAATAGTGAGGGTGTGGCAATGCCTCCCATCCCCAACGCCGTACACTATAATCTGAATCAGTGAGACTTTCACAATCTGACTGATACAGCAGTCACTTCAGTGAATATAACTGATGAACCAGTGAAAAAATGCCATATTCCCTTCACTGATTGATTCAGTGAAATTTCCCACTGATTCGTCATTCATTTTCTTCACTGTTTACTCAGTAGTTAATTTTTTGACTGATGAATCAGTGAAACATCTCAGCTACTTTCTCTCCGTCTCTATTTATGACTGATGTATCAGTGAAACTGCGTGTAAAAATGGCCGTTGAAACATAGTTTAAAAATAGCTGTTAAATAACGTGTAGTAACTACGAATAAACAAATAAAATTAATACAAAATACTTTCAGAAATGTGTTTCGTCTTTCAAAACGCCATTCTCCGAGTGAATATGAACACACAGCCTTTCATACCGTTTGAACGTCTTTCATTTCGATTCCATGTAATCGTCACAGCGCTCTGTTTGAAGTTTTAAACTATATTTAATGTGGTGAAGAGAGTATTCTTATACATGCTATTCGTTTTAACATTCCTAACGGTACCAATCAAACCAAACACGAAAAGTATGAGCATACAAGTTCACACTACACAATTTCACAGCATTTTCCTCCCTGAATTTCAACTTTCTTGGTAGCTCGGATGACAAGGTAACAGCTTAAAGTCGAAAGGTACGCAAATTCAATCCCTGTCACCCACAACTTTTCTTTTTCGTTTTTTTTTTAAATCGCTTTTTTTTAAATTACGGTAAATTGCACAATATAAATAGTAATCTATTGTAAATATGTTTATTTCACGTAATTATTTGGCTACATTCAATAAAAGCAATTTTCAATTCGCCACTGCAGTCGGCCGTCACTTATTCAATCAGTGAAAATGTTTCACGTCACTAATTCATTCAGTGAAATTTTTTCACTGAAACAATCAGTAGTTTTTCACTAATTCTAAGCAGAGCCATTTTCACTTATTAGAATAGTTGAATTTCTCTGCGAATTAGTGGTTTCCCACTGATTCGAATTTAGAGGGTAAACAATGCGTAATACTACCTGCTGTGTGGGGTCTAGCATTGACTATAGCATTGCCCAACAGTTCAGGATGTTTATCTCGAACAGCGCAATGAAGAATGTACCGCAGAAATGGCATGTAGTTCTGTTCATTTACAGTACAGCCCTCACGAGGATAAATCAACTAAACAGTAATTTCAAGCAGCCAAGTCTGTATTTCTTCCTTTCCGGATATTCCTGCATCCATACCCCATGTGGTATCACCTTCACAACGTACTTGTACATTTTAAACTGTACATATTACATGCCCTGTGTTTGATCATTTTCGGGAGATAGACAATAGTTGCGAAGACTTCTGAATCAGGGTTCGTATATTGCCAGAGAGCTGTAGTTGTAGTTCCGAAATAAGTGTCCTAAACAACTGAAATCTGAAATAAGCTAGAAATCTATAATTCAACATGATGTGTGAGGCTGAGTTTTAAGAGTGCGTGAAACATTAATTAGCGGTATAAAAGTTTGTCCATGTGCGCATGTTCACTACGCATGTAGAGCAACTATCAGTGATTTGGCTCAAAAGGAAAGAAGATTCTTGTTTCTCAGTTTGTCTCGGTAAATAACAATCATTACTGTTGGCCACAGAGCACAAAATTACGCAAACATAAAGCTAAATAATTTACTTTATTTCAATAATCTTTATTTTTTATTTAGAAACATTAAAAAAATGATTGTTTGAAGAGTGTGGGCCTAGTTTTGCCATACAATTCTTGACTACAACTACACCATAGCGTAAGTATTTAAATATGTGTGGAATTGGGGACTTGTGTAGATAATGGAAGAATGTGTGTACTGGAATTCATGTGAAATGTAATGATATACTGTTTGCATGTGTGTGTTTTTATTGTTTTTGCATCAGAATCGAAAAAAAAAATGGTTAACTTTGTAATCTGGTATACATTGATTCTGAACTTGCTTGTTCAATGCAGTCTACCAGAGAAAGTGGACGTGGTTGCGATTCGAAATTGAGCCTGTCTGTTAATCATTTCATAGATCCGTACAGGCGATGGAGAAACATACAAGCATCAGTGATCATTTAAACAAAATTTAACATGGTCCTCGGGCTTGCTCTATTTACGGAAACGCCAGTTCATTTGTTTTACTGCATAGGTAGACCGGACTGTGTTGTTCCGCGCACCACGATCTCTTACTCGACTCTATTAGAAGTCCATCTGTTTGTTCCAAGCATCAGTGTGTTGACGAATGTTCGAAGATGGCTACGGTTACAGTGAAGGGAACCCTGAAATGTTTTGCTATGTGACAAAACTAGGTTATTTAATTTAAAACTTTAGAATGGTTTAAAAAACTTAAGAGAATTAATCAAAAATGTACTTGTAAATTAAGTACGAAAAATGTCCCTTACACTATTAATATACCATCTGTTGCAATATTTTTTAATACAAAAATAATTTCATGACACATATATTTAAGGGCACTGATATTATAGAAATAATATAGGTTGATGCTGGTGGGAAAGTTCATGTGCTTAAGAGTATGGGTGTTATGGAGGTTCAGCCACATAATAATTCCTGCCACGATGGAATAAGGGAACTGTAAGATGGCAATGTGTTGTAGAGACAGTGGGTGATAAATTTGGTCGCTAAGCGATTCGTAATTCATTCATTTGAGGAAATTATAGAAATGTGGTACAGCCGCTCCACAGGTATGACAATTATTCGCATACCTAACAGAATCTTCAGCCATCTGTTGTGGAGTAGCTCGACAGGGTGCTGGGTTATAAGGAATATTTCTTCCAGGTGGTGCAATCATACAACATGATCAGAAGGACGAGAGAGTGAAGGAGTGTAAGGCATCGTCGTGAGGCCAGAGGTGGATTCAGAAGGGGAGAGAAGGATTTTACAAGGAAAATAAACTCCACCGCCCCCCCCCCCCCAATTAAAATAATTTCCTTACATTGACATGAAACTCTACTGTGAATGTTTTAAAACTAAAATTAAATAATGTCAGATTAACTGTAAATACTTGCACCGCACCTCTCTTAAATTACCTTGGCGCAGAAACTCAAATCACCAGTGGGATATTGGTGTTTGGTGCTCCGCCATGCCTAAGACCATTCACGAGAAGCACAGGAGGGGAAGCTCCGAAGTATCTGGTTGTGTAAGTGTGACCCCCAATATAAAATGGAGAAACAAAGAGGCCGAGCCAAAATTCTTACGCCAGCACCCTTACACTAATCTAATAATAATTATATACAGCAATAAATCAAAATGTGATTTAGAGTACAAAACAAGGTGGTTTTTAAAGGAAGTGGAACTTACATTCGTGTGACCAAAATGAGCTTTAATGGAAGTGAATTAACATATATCAATAATAATATTTTAAGTGTTTAACAACAGTAACAAAGGTTTGACATAAAATATCTTAGGTACTTCAACAACAAACTATTGTAATAAATTAAAACATTTTTTGAAAGAAATTATCTTCATTTTGTCGGTATCCCAAAGAAAAAAAAAAAAGGATTAAAATTCAGAATTACAAAATATGCCGAGCCAAAGAAAAATTTTTGAGGTTATATATTTTTTTTATGGTGATTGATTCAGTTCAAAAGTAATTTTTTTGAAAAACGGCGACTTGATTGCTGCATAGTTAAAATATTCATGCACATAGCGAAAATGGTGGAACAAAGGCTCGACTTTCCTGAGATGTTGCCCATCTTTGGTACATCTTCCTTGCCAATGCCAGTATCGGTGTTACTACATCATCATTAAATCGGCCTCAAAAATATGCAAGGCCTCAACTCAGCATTTTCCAATCCAACAGGTCGACCGGTGTAATAACATAAATTTATGCAAAAATTAAAGAGGTAAAAACAAAATAGCACTTTACTGCGGTGACGATCAAATGCAGGACAAGAAACACTCACCCAAGGCTGTAAAACTCAGAAGATCACTCCATTAAAACTAGATAATAGCCAGAGCTAACGACATTTTATGTCACGCCATAACAGATAGGAATCAAGAAGAAAGCAGTAGAGTGTGTTTCGAAAATACCAGTGACTATCACAGATATCAAGTCGCGGGACACAAAACCTATCCTTTTTCATTATGCAGTGTTTTAAATTAATACCATGAATACTTCATAAAATTACGCTGACAGGGAAGAATTTAAATAAGTAATTTACAAACCAAATACAGGGTATTTCATCACGAAATTTTTCAATTTCTATTCTTTAACTAAAGTTATTTCAACCAGTTGGCATAACATCTTAACCTGATCAGAGTAACTGGTCGCTGATAAATTTCAAAATGACAAAGTAACGAAACATTGGAATATTCCTAATTAAATAAACAAAATTACAGAAACAGGGACTAAAACATGATCTAATTCTTGCTTTTACATATAAGTAAGCTATTAAGAAAGTTAGGTGCTGGAAAAGAAAATAAACAGCTTTTCCATGAAAATTAAAACGTTTCCCTGGAAGAGAATACAAGGTTAAAAAGAAAATGTGGTTAAAAGTAAGCGAGTGCCCACAATTGGCACATACTGATTTTATTTGGTTAATTTCATATTGTTTCTCAAAATTACAATGAGGCTGTATGAAAGCTATGTACTGGTTAAATTGGCCTTGTTAAACGCGGCCACCTCCGGTAATATTAGGGAGTCGACTGCCTCGTTGTTTATTAATGGCACAGATTCTACAGGCTGGTAAAAAAGTTCGAAAACGATATTTTTAAAAAATTTTGTTTGTATCACACACACTGTGCAACAGCATTAGGCATTGTGAAAATGATCCATATAATTTAAATCCTATACATTTTAGAGCCTTCTGACAAGTGACTTTCAGTTATCGCTTCAGATGCGTTCAGGCCTAATCCCATGGTTGGTAGCTTCGCCCCATCGGTCTTTCGACCGAGTGCATAAACCGGCGGCCAGTACTTGCGGTTCCTCTCGTACTGACAAGGAATACTGAGACACTGACGCCTTCTCAGTAGGGTCAAACTAACCTGTCTAACGACGGGGCACCCCCAACCCCACACTTTTTTCTTTTTCAAGCTACGAATCGGAAATTTAGATCTGCACCTGCACATTGGAAAAATAACCCCCTTCCCCAACAGAAAATCTAGATCCACTACTGTGTGAAGCAGAGGGCCAAGAAGGATAGACGTACTCGCAATATTTTATGAGGGATCGGCCGGTTTTGCCGAAAGTAGTTTTCATATGAGGAGATGCCAGGCGAGAGTTTTTCCAAGGACGATACCAAGATATTTTACGGTTGGGCACCAGTGCTAAGTGGATGTTGGCAACGGGACGAGGACGCCTTTTAAAAATGAAGATGGCTTGAGATTTCAAAATCCCTCCCTACTTGTCATAACGGTCTCGTGGTAAGTAATCGTTTCTAGTACGAAAATATTATCTAAATACATTATTTCTTTTAGGAGAGAAATAAAAGTCAATGTATTGTTTTACATTCATAAATTTGTGATACTGAAACATAAATGTGATCGTTGAGAAATATCTGTAAGTAGTAGCTCTCTGTTTACGATTTTTATTCTTCTGCGAACAGTGTTTTAAACTATAAAGACAACACTGTATCTTTTCTGAACAGGTTGTTGTATTAAAAACTATATGGACACCGCTTAAAATCCTGAGGAAACAAAACACATGCAAAGTTCCTTTACAGTATTTTACATCGCCGCCGTCGCCATGCTACCTTGAAACTTCTAATATTGTTAACTAGAAATGTTCTGGGAAGTTGTCCCAGCCCGCAAAATAGACGTTAAGATGGCTCATAGCATTCTGAGTGCAAGTTACCGGTAAATTGAGCTATTTTTGAAATCCCTGCTTAATATCTACTTTCATGCACGTTGTGTATTCTTCCGCGTTATGTGAAATTAACACTGGCATGTGCCTCATCACTTTATTCATGCGTTAGTCAAGTGAAACTGTAAAATGATTAGAAATGGAGATATTTTATAAAACTGCACATTGTTACACTTAAAAGTGTATTAAAAATAACAGAAAGCGAAAGAAATAATTTAATTTATAGCAAATGTTTTATTAAAACATTTCATTCGACGTTAAGACATGGAACTACTTTCCCTCCATTGTTACCAACTTTACTGGGTGCATGTCACTCAGTGCATCCGTTAAAATATATGCAGGTAGGAGCAGTAGCCTTTTTTCTCAGGTTGATTTCAAAAGTGCTCTCTTTATCATGAACAGCCTTTATGTGAAATTATCAGACAGTCTCATCTGCACAGAGTAAGAGGTATTGTCAGGTGTTTTGTGGGGGTCTTAGAATTTTATATGGAGAACAGTGATGGGCTGAGGATTGAACCATGAGGTACACCAGACGTTGCCGGAAAGAGTTTTAAGATTATGTCCTCACCTATTGTGTGGAAGGTGCTGTTGTCAAGATAGAAATCCAGGGCTCGCAAAGGATGAGCCGACAGGTCTAGCACCTCGCCCGCGCCTTTTAATCAGTTTTAATTTTTCAATTTGTGGCCACCGAAACTTGGCGTTATTTTGTTTTGTACACACCATAGTTAGAACTGCAGTAAAAGTTACACGACTGAAAAAAAAAAAATTATATTTTACACGCTGACTCTAAAGCAATGTTGATGTTAACATGTCTCAAAAGAATACTATGAGCAGATCAATAAACAAAGCCAGGCGTAAAAGACTTTACCACATAATTTAACACGATTGGTGTGATAACTATTGTTTACCCTAGATCATATAGAAGAACCGGAGGTATTACAAAACTCCGCGCTTTCGCAGCTAGTTTCCTTGTCTGACATATGGTAAATCTCTTCCGTTTGTTCGTGGTTCCATCGTGCAGCGAGCCAAGTAATTCACGCTATAGACTGTTGGAGGTTATTTTAAATTTTTGGGAAGCTCTTTTGAGGATCTACTTCTATTCCAATTTGGTACCGTTCCGCCAATGTAAAATTAACATTGCCAATGAACCCTGTCACGTTATTCATCCGCCGACAAACGGAAACTGCGGTATTATTAGAAACATCAAATGTGATATTAATATGGAAATTTTTATACTTATTGCATTAAAAAAAATAGAAACTTTATTAAATAAAGTCAGTGTCAACAAATTTGAACATCGCACTGACGCTAAGACACGGAACTTAATTTCCTTAATTCGTCACCAACTTTATCACTTCTTACGTTAAAATGTGTGCAGTAAGAAGAAGGAAAATTTTCCCAAATGATGATTTAAAAAGTGTTCAGTCACCACGAAAGTGGATCTCGGCTCGCAGTAACCGCGCATGAGCTGCGTTTGGCGGAATGCGTACCTCCTGCGTTCAGTGCCGTTCACAAATGCACTGCGGGCTGAAAAGGCTCTTGTTGATATAGTATATTCACGGTCTCTTCACACTTTTTGAATCATAACCTTTGAAAAATTACCCCATGTCTGACGTGTTTAGTCATTTCCTGAACATGTCATAAGCGTTTTATACCTCCATTAACATAGAAGTATATTAGTTTACGTTAAAATTGTAGTTTAATTATAATTTCCTTATAGTTTATAATATTTCATCTATAGTAAATATGAAGAAAAAAAACAGTGAGAAAACACGTATGATGGTAGCGCCTAGTAAGAAATAGTTCTCATGAAAAATATCATTATAGGCTGTTGACGGTAAAGTGATCACTTTTGAAAACTCTGCTTAAAATCTAGTTGTATGCACGTTGTGTGCTCTTCCGCCTTACGTAAAATTATTGCTATGGATCTCATCGCTTTCTTCATGAGTCGGTCGAGTGAAAATGTAAAATTATTACAAAAGTAAGTATTTAAACAATTAGCTAATTTTTACACTTCGATGATTAAAAAATAAACAGAAAGCAAAATAAATAATTTAAATTATCACAAATTGTTACCTAACATTTTTATTCGACGTTAAGATATGGAATTACTTTCCCCTCCATCGTTACCAACTTTACTGGGCGCATGTAACTCAGCGCGTCCGTTAAAATATACGCAGGTAGGGGCAGCGACATTTTTCCAAGGTTGATTTCAAAAGTGCTCACTTTATCGTGAACAGCCTTTACACCGCGGCACTGTGTCGCCGATAATGGCTGGTGATGGAACCGCCGCTGCCCGCGCGGGGCTGGCTCCTCTCCAGCTGGCCGACCTCGCCCCCTTCACAAAAATAAAAAGTGCTTGAAGGGCAACGCCAGGTCAGTTCCCGGATAATAAAAATCGATTTTGCGTCTCAGTTGCAGCTACCGGATCTCACATCAGTGTGGTCCTGCGAAGCCGATAAATTGTAGGCTTGTGTCGTTCGATTAAAATATCGACCATTCGTGAGTGCCACAGTTTACTTTTTATTTCTGCCTGTTACGTTTTGCCGAGAGGAAACATTATTTAAAATGAACATTTAGGATAGACGCTACTTGCACCATCCAGCAGTCATTTATGTTTAATTACGCCGCAATAAACTAACTACCTTTAAGGCCACGATCTCCCATTTCTACACCATTTTCGAGAATTAAATTTTTGAATCCAAATGGGAGCCGATATTGTAAAATCCTATTACAAATTTGTTACAAATTATTTTTATTATGTAGTCTAATTTTTTCAACGCTAAGAACTGTTTAGTTTTGACAAATTATTAAATAAACAAATTTTTTTAAAATTAATTAATTGGATAAAAGTATACAGTTTTTTGTGTTGAAAAAATTAGACTACATAATAAAAACAACTTGTAACAAATTTGTACGAGGATTTTACAATAGGTCCTCCAGTTTGGGTTAAAAAAAATTAATTCTCGCAAAAGCTGTATAAATGCAGAAAAAAAAAAAAAAAACACGCACGCTGTTATCGAGTTTTTGTGCGATCTTTCACTCCGGTTGCTGGCGTAATCGAAGAACACTAAAACAAATTCCCGCGTAAGGCTTGAGTATGTGTGAGTGCGTCTTTCCACAGTATTATATTTAATTTTCTGTTTACACAGTTCAACGGTTAGCATACCAGCACTAAGCCGGAAACACGGGTAAATTAATTAATTTTATCAAATGAATTGGTTAGCCTGTTGCGTTATTAATATATAATTCGAGATTTAACTGCTATTACGAAATTATTTATAAAATCAATTAGCCTACATTAGTAATTTGTATGGCACATATCTGAAGCTGGATTTATAATAAGCGATCGCCGTTGCTAAAGCACGTATGGTTTGTCTTTAGCCCCTTCTGAAGACACGAAAAGGACACTTCCAGTAGGTAAATTGTCTTTGGTACTAGTAAGAGAGATATTTTGCTTTATATTAAATTAAACTATAGCATGTTAATTATTATACTAAAAATAAGTGTAAAGTTTTCTTATAAATAATTTTTAATTATTTTGCTCAAATTCTAAATTAAAAATGTTACATATATTTCACTATCTTTGGAACGGTTTTAATGTTTCTACATTCATGCTCCTTATCGTTCTTACAATGACAAAAACACTTCTTGCGATATGTTTATGGTTGTAAAGAAGTGAAGACAGGAAGGTGGTGAGAAGACAGGAGAAGATGGACAGGCATGTGTTCAATGAGATGGGGCCAGATGACGGAAGCCAAACATAGGGATAAAAGTGAGATCGAAAAACAAAGAAAGCGAAATGTAAAATTTATAACTTGACTCATTCTGAAATAGTGTGGAAAATCTCTTTGCCTAAGTTACTATCGACGTCAGTTTCATACAGCCTTATTTGATTGAAACGACGTTGTTGCTAGATAAAGAATGCTTTCATTCCCGCAAACATAGTTTTAACCATAAGATGTAATTAATTTTTTAATTGCGCATTAAATAAATAAAAATAATTAGTGAGTCACTGTATATTTCTATATTTTCACAAACACCGAAACAGCTAAAAACAACCCGACCTAATGCAGTGCAGGTCTGGACGACATCGCAACTGGGCGAATATTATTTGCACACGCCGGGACGACTTATCTAGTTTATCTAACACGGTCTCTAGAGATTGCAGACTATAAATGTGTCGGGAGGTTTGTTTACTTCCTGCTCTGAGCAGAGAATTAATTACTACTCCAGTTGCTTCACGCAGGCGTTTGTTCTCGTTAACTCGTGCTTAAAAACCTGTGTGTAGCAACTAAGAAAATGCCTTCTGCCTTCAAAATAACTTTCCACAGCCGAAATATTACTTTGGACGAACGAAAAAAAAAATTAGTTTATTGACGGTCTTGGTTAATGTCATTAACAAATTGTAAATCAAAACAACTCAAATTATAATCCATTCACAGTTACTTCCAAATTTTCCGAAGCCTTGCTTGAGTTCTGCTTTCAGGATATTCCTTCACCTAATGCAAATAAAGCTTAACCATGTCTAGAAAATTTCACCAAAGGGACAATGCACCATATTTAAGCACACTCGATTTAAGAATATTTTGCATGAGAAATATTTCTGACTGGGCGTTACCAAAACACATATTTTCTCCCTGTTTTTATTCGTATTAATTATAAATGAAATATTACAATTTATTAATAAAATAGAAGTAAAAGTCCAATTCAGTCAAAATAAAATACTTTTATGTTAATACTGGCGATAGTGACATATAAGAAACAGCCAAACGCGTCATACATAGTGATTTTTCTAAGGTTTGATTCAAAAAAGGTGAAGTTACCAAGAATAGACTAGTACACCTAAAACTGCGAACTAATCCATGACTTACCTCGGGTTTAATCCGGAGACTTCTTGAAAGCCTTAACTACACCAACAGTAATTTTTTTGTACTTGGAAGTGACAAATTATATCAACAGTACTTTTTGTTATCACTTTTCTAAGTATCTTGGTAAATATTGCTGGCGTAAAGGAAATGCAGTACGACAGGACACCGACGTTAATTATGCTTAATATAAAACACTAGGTTAATAATTTTTAGTTTCATAACTTATACGCAATTTTCTTTTACAAAATTGAAGATTTAAATACTTGTCTTGTACTACCTAATGGGAACCTTTTGGTATATAGTTTCCAGAATTTACAATAAAAGCACAAAAGTAATTGCTGTGCAGGCACGAAGTTTGCCTGAAGGTGGATGTTTGGTGTTCGTGAGACTGTTACGCGATATGACCTACGTTTCTTCTACTTCCAAGGCATCCGCTACAGAGATACTGCCACTATTAACCATTTGAGTAGTATGCACGCAAATTCTCGGGACAACGTTTATATAGAACTTTCTTTGCTCTTGAAGACAAAACTCAAACTTTTTTTAGTTTATATTGTTTCGCTAGATTTTATCGGAATCTAAGTAAAGAATAACAGCTTGTCAACATTTCAACATGTATTAATAAAACTGTTCTTTTTAATAATTTATCAAATGAACATTACGGGTTGTAAAACCTGTTCCGTCTGTTGCAACACGTGAATTGGTACACAGTCAACGCGTCGCTATATTGGCCGACGGCGAGTCACTAACAACCGTTGCAGAGTACAGTAGACGTGTCCGGTGAAGCCAGGACCAATAGGACGATGGTAAGTGTAAATACAGAGACCAACACAACTGATATTGCTGTAGTAGAGAACAGAGGCAGCTCACTTCAACCTTGTCCACAGTACCAGTACATTTGTGCCATCCTCATTGGATTAAAAACGTATGGTCTCAATGGCCATTCTTATATGATCAACCTTGACTAGGAAAGTGATTTAGGAAAGATGGTAGTGCACGAAGAAAAAGTTGAGGTTTTTCAGTGAAGGGTTCGTTGTTTATTATAAGAGACCTGAGAAATCCGCGAGTTCAATGACATGCAGATTAGACTGTACACTCTCGTGTTCAAATATTCCGAAGTCAACTGCACATTGGTTGTCTGCTGTCACAGTGAAAGGTGAGGATTCGGTCAGCGTTCTCCATGGGGTGTAAAAAACCGTGTGGACCAATGGCTAAAGTTATACAAACGCACGTGTTTTGAATGCTAGCTTGTCCCTAAACTGATCCGCGAATTCTTCAGGCCTCTGTTTATTATATGTACCGGCCAATTATTTTTTGTTGTTGATTAAACCTGTAAACAGCTTTGACTGGGCAAATTTGTATTTTTTCCCCTTTTGTTGGTCTAGTTTTGAAATTAGTTCACTTAAAACTAACTACCGAACTTGATGAGTTCATTTAAATCGGTGTCGATGTTTCCTTGAAGTGTGGATATGAAACATGTTGCCATGAAGACGGCAGACGAAGGAGACGACTTGCCAAACTTATCGACAGAAATAGAGTCACAAACTGACCTCCTGGAGCTGTCTTGGCACACCGCTAGCCACGGAGAAGGACGTCGGACAAAGTCGTCCCTGTCCGCTATCCCCTTATGAACTTCAGTATCCACGGTCGCGTCGCGAAAGGTCGCGCCAATGCGAGAGACAACCATATGCCCGATATCGCAGTTCAGACGGCCAACCATGAATAGAGGTGTGTGAATTTCACGAATTTATCAGGTATCAGCCGAAAAAATGTAAAAAATGTAAATTAAAAAAAAAAATGTAATGCAACTGGGTTGCATTTACGGCGTAGCCAGAGTTCCTGGCCCCCAGTGGGCCGTGCTTCTATACATGAGAGGTAAAATGCCTTTGCGGCGGGGCCGCGGTAATTTAGTGGTTAGACTACTCTATTCCCATCTAGGCAAACCGTGTTCGATTCCCGGTGGAGTCGCTCTCGGATTTTCGAATGTGGGAATCGTACAGGGCGATGCCGCTGGTCGGCGGATTTTCTCGGGAATCTCCCGTTTTCCCCCGCCCTTCCATTCTGGCGCTGCTCCGTTGCTCACTTCACTTCACCCTCATCGGCTTTCAAGACCTCGGTGTTAAGAGCCGCCCAAATCTCTTCACTCACTCGCCTTTGCGGCTGCATAAAGTGTAGTGGAGAGTAGGTTAAAGTGGCCACTCTGAGATAAAACGGTGTTTAGATCGTCTATTGTAAGTAAAACCAAAATAGAAAATCACCCTCCATGCTCCATGCTATATAGTTATTGTAAAAACCAACTAAATCTTAAAATGTTGTTTACCAAATGGACTCTTTGCTGTCGAGTAAAGTGGCCACTGACTGGCCACTTAGACGCTTCGTATTTAACAATATCTCCCACGGTAAAATTAGCACTTTTGAAAGCCCTTGTACTTGTACGGACGTTGTGTATTCTTCCGCCTTGTGTAAAATTAACATTGCCATGTGCGTATTTTTTTTATTCATGCGTCGGTCAAGTGAAACTGTGAAATTATTAAAAATTATTATAAAAGTAAACATATTATAAATCTGCTAAGTTATACACATCTGATGCATTAAAAGAACAGAAACCGAAATAAATAATTTAAGTTATCACAAATGGTTTCCTAATACTTTTTATTCGACGTTAAGAAATGGAACTACTTTCCATCTATCGCTACCAACTTTACCGGGCGTATGTCAGTCAGTGGGCCCGTTGAAGTATATGCAGGCATGCGCAGTAATTTTTCCTAAAGTTTATTTCAAAAGTGCTCACTTTATCGTGAACAGCATTTATACATATAATATACATTCATAAGCTGGGGACCAATATACAGACACTCTTTAGCGGTTTATTGCCGAACGTTTGGAAAATACAGCTAGCTTTTTATTCAGGCTGTCTGCTAGAAGTGACGGTGCTGATAAGAAGCGTTACTTTTCATGTCGAATCTCCCTTTCTCCTCTCCCTTGCATTCCGACGCTGCTCCATTCCCACCTCGTTCCACTCTCATCGGTTCTCAAGACCTCGCTGTTAAGAGTCGCCCAAATCTCTCAATTCAACTCAGACTGGTATTTCCAATCTTGAGAGCTGTTGTTGGACTGTAGAAAACATTCCAAACAACGTTCGGTTACTGTAATTAACATTTTTACTAAATATCAGTAGCTTGGCCTGTATTTGTTATGGCAGGGTAAAAATAATAGTTTTTTTTTTTTTTTTTTTTTTTTTTTTTTCGTATCGTGATAGAATGTCGTGTCAAATGAAGGAGGCACGTGTAGCGTAGTTCGGGCGCCGATCCCGCGGCAGTCCAGTTGTCGTTGGATCTCTTCCAAGCCCCGCGAGCACGTGGCGACCATAGACTAAAGATGAGGTAGACCGATCTCGCTGGCTGCGCACAACCAATCTACGTGTCCCAACATAGAACTGCTTTCCCGCCGATACGGCTAGAAAAATGGCTTGAATTGGGTTTGAGGTTAGAACACTGTTTAGTAAATAAGTGCTTTTGAGATGTTTTTATACTTCCTCTAAGTATGAAGTAATGCTTTTTGATTAAATTCAAACTGGTAAAAGTATTTTATTATTATAAAAGTGCTTGTCATTTAAAAATTAGGATATAAACAAACACGTTCATCACTGTTGACCATGTGACTTTGACAGTTGTGTTCCTTTGGGGTAGGTCAATGTTGGGTACATGCGCAGAAGACGAATAAGCGGTCTACCTCATATTTAGTCTCTAATCGCGTCGTCCGCAGTTTGCGGAAGGAATGTTGAGTACAGGCTGTTAAAGTTAGTGAGCACTTTTGAAATAAACCTTTTAAATATGTCACTGTCTCTTCCTGCATGTGTTTCGACGAGCACACTGATTGACATGTGCCCAGTTAAGTTGGTAACAATGGAGAGAAAGTAGTTCTACGTATTAACGTTGAATTAAAAGTGTTACGCGAACATCTGTGAATACTGAAATAATGTGTATTTCTTTTAAGTTATTTGATGGTACGCAAGATTAAAAACTACTGAATGTGTAAAATATGCACTTTTCTAATAATTTTACAATTTCACTTGACCGACATACGAATCAAGTGATGAGGCCCGTGGCCACGTTAATTTTACGTATGGTAGAAGAAAAAACAACGTGAATACAAGTATATTTTAAGCAGGGCTTCCGTAAGTGCTCAGTTTACCGTGAACAGCCTACATCAGCAGTGAGTGCGCCGCGTTGACAGCATGACCTGAACTTATTTTCAACTTTCACACCCACCTGGCCGACGGCCACTTTGCGGGCTGGGGAGTGTCAGGTCTCACCGCCTGACGGCCGCCACTTCCTCTGCCCAGTGCGATATCTCGATCCATCGCTGACGATACGATAAATTATGTTAACGTGCATATATCCGTAAAATCAGACGAGCACGTGGAGTATCGGTGATTGAAGAGATTTGGGCGGCTCTTAACATCGAGGTCCTGAGAGTCGATGAGGGTGATCGAGGTGAGTATGGAGCAGCGCCTGAATGAAAGGGCGGACTACAATGTGACACACCTTTTAACTATATTCTTCAGTCTTCTATTTCTAATGATGAGCTGGAAAATACTAATGTTAAAGTGCTGCCGTTACTAATATCAACAGCCATTCCTGAAAGGTTGGTTAGTGCCAATGAACAGAATAATATCCCCACTGAGAAACAGGCATGGGGATGATCCACTCGTTCACTGCATGAGGATTTCCATTGGAGGAGAAAAAATTCCAAGTGACGAATTCTTACACAGAATCCTTCAGCTTTTTGTCACTCAAAGGCAAAGGAGAACGTGTCTGATTTGTATGTGGACCAAGAAAATCAACAGACACACTTTACCGGCATGTGACCTTATATATTGCTTTGAACGTAAAATTTTCATTCATCTGAATGTAAGTGAAATAATGTTTTTTTTTTTTTTCACATTCCCCCTCCATTTGCAAAATACCACCCTGCTCCTCCGGTTTTTTTTTTTTTTTTTTTTTTTTTTTTTTCCCCTGAAAGAAACACTACCAGATTAGAAAGGGCGATGTAACGTTTGCTGGGTGATCCATTCAGGCACTATAACTCCCGTGACTAATAACACGTCTGAAGTGAATGTGGCCTCGTTCGGCACGGGTGCCATCCCTCCCTTAATGCTGTTCACGATACAGTGAGCACTTCTGAAACTAACCTTAGAAAAAGTCACTGCCCCTACCTGCATGTATTTTAACGGGCACAATGAGTGAAATGTGTCCAGTAAAGTTGGCAACGATGGAGAGGAAAGTAGTTCCATATATTAACGTCAAACGAAAAGGGTTAGGTAATAATTTGTGATAACTTAAATTATTCCTATCGCTTTCTGTATTTTTTATACATCGAAGTGTACAACTGAGCAGATTTTTACAATATATGCTTTTCTAATAATTTCACAGTTTCACTTGGCCGACGCACGAATAAAGTGATGAAGCCCATGGCAATGTTAATTAACATAAGGCGGAAGAACACACAGCGTGTATACTAGTAGATCTTTAGCGGGGCTTTAAAAAGTACTAATTTTACCGTGAACAGCCTATACCCCCCTGTGGACATAGGGGGGTATAGACTAAACCCCCGTGACCTCATCAGATACATCCCTCCCAAAGTCGTTTACAGCAAGGAGCAGTGTAAGTGCGGCAATTGCCAGCACATTATTACAATGACTTACGCCAGTTATGGTTATTATGCAGTTGTTCTGCACACTCTGTTAGTTACAATATTTCAAATATATAAACGCATATTATATTTAAATCATTGTGCAGGTCACGTTAGTTCATCCGTCATTGTGCCTAAGAATAGCTATACACTAGAGACAAACAATGGCCATTTTACGCATTTCTGCGAGAATTCCTGATGGTGTTGTCATATCTTGGCAACTCTTGTTCATTAATACGCTTAGTTGGAATAAACTTTAAGGTACCAACATAGTACACTGTGTGAATTAACTTTGTTTCCTTGTTGGCAATATTTTTTCCTTCTGAACGATGATCAGCTCAAGAATAGTCATTATTAAAATCAAATTCAATTTTTACATTATGAATTTTTTCACTCAAAATTAGAAACCAATACAATTTAGTATTTTTTCAAATATAAGTTAATGTCGTACTACGTACTATTCATGATAATTTTTAGAGTATCCATAATTAGAATAAAGTAAAAGACGTAATCGCTAAAAAATACATATATTTAATAACTTCTTTAAATATTACAATACACCATGATCTATTGTTAACGCGATACGCTATTTTATTATGACAGTCATATATTATATATATATATATATATATATATATATATATATATATATATATATATATATGTGTGTGTGTGTGTGTGTGTGTGTGTGTGTGTGTGTGTGTGTGTGTGTGTGTGTGTGTGTGTGTGTGTGTGTGTGTGTGTGTGTGTGTATGTCTATACAGAGACTCTTTTCTCCACAATTTCGTAAAGTAGCACCACATGAAAATTAAAAACTGTATCTCTTATCTCGGGAAACAATTAACTGTTCACAACCAATTTCAGAGGACACGTTACAATTCTGTAGTTGAATTAATTTTTTGTGAATTAAGAGGTTAGTCACATATCAATATAACAGCCGCGTAAATATTTTAGGTTATTATGCCATATGTTAAAAATAATTTCACACACATTTTATATGCTAGCAGTAGCTATGGCATAGTAACATGGGTGTTATTTGTCTGCCATTTATCAAAATGACGCCACAAAAATGTTATATCTCGGAAACCAATCAACCGATTCTCACCAAATTAAGCACACAGGCATTGCCACGAGCGTCATATAATCATAGACTATTTAAGTGTTTCACATACTTGGTTTAACTATGACTAGCCTTTAGATATTTCAGGTTAGTGTACCCTGGTCTTCCAAAATGTTAGAATGATTACAATTGAAGTTGGTGCTCGTAATCCTAATATACTCTGTTTCATATAACTTCAATAAAATTTGACAGACGCTGTGACCAACCTACACAGCATGTAAACAGCAAACGCTCCCTTTGGCACAGTACTGTCAGCTGATGGTTGTTGCAGGGTGTGTGTTATTATATTGGCGCTCTTTGCGATGGTTGTAAAAGAAAATAGTACTCAGAATTAAAAATTATAATGTGGAAAATTAATTATAATTACAACATTTATGGTTAAAATTCCGCTCGTAGACTTATACACAATTTTTCTGAATTATAGAGCAAGGGTTTTAAAAGTATTTAGAAATATTATGGTAGAGCATACGAACATCACGGTTATGTGAAAGGTCTCCACCAATCTCCGTTGAGTCTGTTGTCTATAGTCGCCTCGCCACCCGCCTGGTGAAAAGCCGTTGCCGTAGTGCTATCTTCCGTCATAATTTATCTACGTGCAGGAATTCCTTGCTGGTGATCTCGGAATATTTATGCAGTTAATTATTTGCGTATTTTATTAAGAGTACTTAGTCATAGGTGTCTCCTCGGTGTAATGAATTATCGACACTTGTCTGCCGCTTTGTAAAATAAGTATGTTGTGTGCTGTGGTCCGCCATTTTCTGTGGACATCGCTAGGCGCGAGCGAATAATTATTTAAGTTGTGAAGTGTGAATTTGTTGGTTTCAAGAAAAGTTAAGTGTTTTATTAAGTCAGAAAATAAATTATTTCGTATCAGTAGCATACAAGTGATTTTAGTGAATTAATCATCGAAAGTTCAGCACGTGTTTAGGAATTACGAAGTGAACAGTAAGTTTTTGTGTTTTATAAATAATGTTTTCTTAAATTGTTTTTAAAATATTTTTGATGTATTTGGACATTTATTTGATTGAAACACTAACGAATTTTACGTAGGAGTTAAATTTGCTTAACATGTTTACAATGTACATTTCGCACATCGGTATTAACAGTGGCGTATTTATTGCGTTTTTTTTTTCTTGCGGGAGGTTATCAATTGTACGTGGCGTAAATAAGCGCCCTTTTAGTTTAGTTCATTATATAAAAAATGCAATTAAATTTATCTGTTGAGCATTTCTCGCATCGGTACAAACAGCGACACATTTATCGCACTTCTTTACGAGAACTGTTCAAATTTATTGAAGTTATATGAAACGTCTGTAATATAATTCGTTGCATCCCAGTTTACAGTACGGGGGTTCTGGTTTAAGGTCCTGGTTAAGACACGCGTGTACATGTAATTGTCTCAATGTTGGATATGTTTCTGGCTCCATCTCTAATGTTACCTCTGTCAACAAGAAGTCAAAGCCTAGGCCTACTTACAAGCTTTGATTTTAAGAAATCCATAAACTCTATTTGCATCCATGTAGAGGAAAGTAGGTTCATTAGTTATTACGATAGCCTCTTGTTTTATACTACAACCCCCACGTGGCAAACAACGTTCTCTCAGTACACCATGTTTTGCGATATAGGCTATTCACCGTAAAATGAGCACTTTTGAAAGCCCTGCTTAAGATCTTCATGTATGCCCGTTATGTATTCTACCGTCTTATGTATGATTAACACTGTCATGGGCCTCATCACTTTATTCATCCGTCGGTCAAGTGAAACTGTAAAATTATTTTTAAAAATATATTTATCAAATCTGCTCATTTTTACACTTCGATGCATTTAAAAGCACAGAAAGCGAAAGAAATAATTTAAGTTATAAGAAATAGTTGCCTAACACTATTTATTCGACGTTAAAATACAGAATTACTTCCCACCCAACGTTACCAACTTCACTGGGCGCATGTCACTCAGTGCACCCGTTAAAACATATGCAGATAGGGGCAGTGACTTTTTTATAAGGTTGATTTCAAAAGTGCTCTCTTTACCGTGAACAGCCTCTATTGCGAAGTATGGGGATAACAGTGCTATACGGATGATGTTCTAATATAGTTCAGCATTGATGAATTTGCGCATATAAGCGATTTTGATATTGTTTTATGCTTGTAGCTACGTAAAATTATAATTATGGCATTTAGCATTATTCTGATTTGCGACCATCATTGATAAATGACGCCAAGGTGCTATTTGCGACCAAAAAATTCCTGTTCCCAATCTTGGGTAGGTTAATTTAGCATGCATTCCTTCTTCCACCCTCTCCCTATTGTAAACCGGAATAAAAGTGGAAGTATTAAAAGCCGAGTCAAGTTTTAAAAAATTATTCTGATACGCAGGCCTACACTGCATAGTGCTCTTATTTTCACGATATGCACGACTGTTAACTTCGGTATTATATGGGAGTAATGTATTAAACAACACTGAAAAGTGAATATCACACAGCAAGATGGAGTCGTATACTGCCTTGCTGAGGCCTTGGTCGTTGAGACTTAGCTGTCACACTCGAGAAAGGTTTATTCAAAATAACCCGAACTTTAAGTAGCGCAGACCAAATATAAAACAGTTATTTCTTAAAAAGAATTTTTTCAGAACTCAGATTTTGTTGTCCCAGCAACAGTTCAGTCGATTATAACAAAATAAGTTTATTTATTTTTGAAGCTTCTAATTAGGCATAGCCAACAATGCATTTCGTAAAATTAAATATACATTGATCTGTAACTATTTCAATAAAATATTTTTGTCGACCCAGAAAACTTTCACTCACAGTTTTTCAATGGATTGAACACAACTTCAGACACATACCCAACGCACTCAAGCATACTCGCGCGCGCGCACACACACGCGCGCACACTCACGTTCTCACATTGCCTTTCTCTCTAGATTCGAACTCGACCTATATAACGAATATCGTTCAGTTCAACATACCGACCAGTGGTTATGTGGCTTTCAGTTCGGCGACCATGTTTGTTTCATGTTTGGGATGGTAGTTTGAGATATGACACGGCTAAGCGAAATTTGTTGTAAATCAAATAAAGTGGTGTAAGGTTTCTCGACCTGTTTCCATTTCTTTTGAGACTATATTTCGGCCAATGGTGTTCCTTGATCATTGTCACGAAAACAGTTCCTGTTTCGTTACTGCAATATGTCTATTCAATCTTACAGGCGCCTTTCACGTAATGAGTCCCACTTATATTCCCAATGGCTCACTGCCAAATGCAGATGTTATAATGAACAAACCAGCATTCATAGTCGCACCAGAAGCTACGTAAATTAATTTTTTTTTTTCGCTACTGACTGAGCAGGTGTTTAATTAACTGTACATGTGAACACTAAACGTAAAATACTGTAATGTGCTGTTAAGAAGCCCATTTTGTCTTATTTTATTGCGTGGAATTGACACGGTAACAGTGGATGCCTACATTACACTGCGTTTGAATTCGCAGCATTCTTGTAAGGCTGTTCAAGGTGAAATGAGCACTTTTGAAAACCTTGCTTAAGATCTACTTGTATGCACATTGTGTATTCTTCCGCCTTACGCAAAATTAGCATTGCTATGAGCCTCGTCACTTTATTCATGCTTCGCTCAAGTGCAAATGTGAAATTATTGCCAAAGAAAATGTTTTGCAAATCTACTCATTTTTACACTTCGATGCATTAAAAAAACCAGAAAGTGAAAGAAATTAATTAAGTTATCACAAATGGTTGCCTGGCACTTTTTATTCGACGTTAAGATACGGAACTTCTTCCCATTCATCGTTACCAACTTTACTGGGAGCGTGTTACTCAGTGAGCCCGTTGAGATATATGCAGGTAGGGACAGAGATATTTTTCTAAAGTTTATTTCAAAAGTGCTCACTTTATCGTGAATACATATAGGGGGTCTTCTAAAGAAATTCACGTACACAGATTAAGCCTACTGCAGATCCTTTAGCAGTCTGGAACGTATACCAAGGATAATTCTACGTACGCTGTGACCTCAGAAAACACGGAGCTGAATTGTTAAAAGCTTAAATTTCTCCAGAGGCCGAGGTGTTATAGTGGTCAGACTACTAACATCCCAATAATTCGAACTGGGATCGATTCTTGGGCAGGGTCGCTTCCGGATTTTTGCATGTGGTACTCGTGCCGGACGATGCCGCTGGTCGGTGGGTTTTCTCGTGGATCTCCCATTTCTTCCGCCCTTACATTCCGTCACTGCTCCATAGATACCTCATTTCACCCTGATAGGTTCTCAAGTCCTCGATGTTAAGAGCCGCCCACACTCCACTCCACTTAAATTGCTAATATTAACGTGGTAAACAACTTTCGTGTCTTCAAAATGGTTTGCTTTAAAAAAATTGAATTAAATTAAAAAATAAATGACCGCCAAAGAAACGAATAAATAGAAGATATGTAAGCCCTACTGCAGAACCTTCGCACAATGTAACACTTATCTTATTGGAAGATTTTTTCAAGTGTTGTTTCTGTCTCACTCCAGACTTAAAAAATATATATGTAACTGTTGCATATTTGTTCCACACTGAAAAAACGCTGTACAAAGAAAACCACAAATGCAATTAGTACATATTTGCAATTCAAGTCGTCGCCATTATTATCCTTCCATTGTTTGTCCAGTGAACCAATTTGACATCTGTATGAAATGGCTTCCGTTGTTTGTGGCTTACTTTTCGTTTTCCCTAAATCACTGTGTCTCAAGACACGAACATCCTATGCAATATGTATATATTGTTGTTCATGCGAGACTAAGCATAGATTATATTTTTAATGTTATATTTAAGCTATTTCTTGTGTCTTCGGCCAACTGGCGTACACTATGTTTGTCAATTAGGTATTCACAAGTCTTTCAGGACACTTGGAATTACACAAACCATAAAACGTATAATTAGTCGTTTAACATTACAAACACTTTCTTTTTCGAACCATTTTGTTTCACGATACTGTGTTTTTTCGTTTGTCAGTTGTTTTTCGGAAGCCATCTTGATTCCGTTTGTGATTTAGTTCCACCTGTTGGCATTGGGGGCTCTGTTGTCGCCGATTGCTAACTCTCGCTCTGTGATAATTGCCCTGGAGACCATGGTAAGGACTTGGCTATGGTACTAAGTACCATGTATTAAAAGTATGTGTGCTATGGCATTAATTTTTTGCCAGTTATACAAGGAATTTTTATACACACTAAGGAACTGTATTCCAAATTATCAGCCTGATCACATATGTGCTTAAAAGGAGGTAAACTGTATTATTTATTTATTTATTATTATTAGCTCTTATGTAGCATATACCTAACTTACTAAGTGAAACACTGTTGATAGATTACATATTTGTGATCTTTGAATGAATAGACCAATTGGGGTGAATGACTAGATGGCGATTGTTGTACATTCGCCATTACGAGGCAGATGTCTGTAATGGAAAAACAGGACTGAGCACGAAAAAAATACTTTAAAAAAAGACATGTACCCTATGGACGAGAAAATAAATATAATTATACAACACTGGAAAATTCGAAGAGGGAATGCAGTCAAAAAACAGAACAGCAGTTAACTACGAAAAATATATGTGTATAAACACGACCAACAGATAACACATAGAAAACGACGCAGGCTAGAAACCTTATTTAAAAAGATAGAACAACACTGACAAAATAATTAGGAACAAAATGGGACAACACAACAAAGAAACGCATTCAAACACAGCAGTTTTACCAAACACGACAGAATGCAAGCCAGGTATGCTGTAGTCAAGAATATATATGTACAAAGCCAGACAATCCCATGAGGGAATCGAGTCAGGACAGCAAGCTAAATGCGGAACACTAATATACGATATATGCATACGAAAAAAAAAATATATATGACCAACAGACAGCACACCGAATACGACACAGGCTAGTTATCTACATACACAAATAAAACATTTGTGTTCTCGGACCCTGTGTGTCACTGCCTAAAGACGGGAGCAGATATCAGTTCCCAAAACGTCGCATTCTGTCGGTTTTGGAAAAACTACTATGTGTGTGCGAGTTTCTTTGTTGTGTTTGTTTTATTTGTGAGTAGATAACTAACATGTGTCGTCTTCGGTGTGTTGTCTGTTGGTCGTATATCGTTTTTTTCGTTTAGATATATAGTGGGTATATTAGTTCTGTTTTATTTGACTGAACTCCTTCATGGAATTTTCTGGCTTCGGGCATATATGTTCTTGACTACAGCATACATGGCTTGTATTCTGTCTTATATGGTAAAACTACTGTGTTTGAGTGCATTTCTTTGTTATGTTGTCAAATTTCGTTCCTACTTATTGACTTATTGAACAACACTGACAAGTGTTGTTCTAACTTTTTCAAGCAGGTTTCTAGCCTGCGTCGTTTTATATGTGTTATCTGTTGTTCGTGTTTATATACATGTAGTTTTCGTAATTAGTTGCTGTTCTGTTTTTTGACTCCATTCTCTCATGGAATTTTCTAGTGCCGTATAACTTACATTATTTATTTTCTCGTACTTGTCTTATTTAAATATTTTTTTCGTGCTCAGTCCTTTTTTCCACGACACACATCTGTATCGCAATGGCGAATGTTCAAAAGTCTCCATCTAGGTGACATTTCAATAAAAGAGCTTTCTGAAATAAACACAGTTGTTCACAAGTTAACGTTTGGCATGTTATCCAGTGACGTCACATAAAGGTTAGTGCTTAGGGCACGTCCAAGATGGTGATACGTGTAACCTAATCTAAGATGGTATACGTTATCTCACCACCTCAGCCCCCAGCCGTTGTCCTAGACGCCTTTTTCCATGTCTGCTCATATTCTCATGACTCTTGTGGAGTGTCTCGACAAGCCTGCCAGCCTTCACTCGCCAGTATTTGGTAACAGCCACAGATCCGATGTCAACCAATGTACGCCCAGCAGAACAAGTCCCGCCGATATTCATACAGATCGAATTTCTTCACGGTGAAATTCCCGCATGAGCCCTGATACCGCCTGACTGTCAAGAAGTGGATCAGTTCACCGCTATGCCAAAACTAAGGCGATTGCGCGTGATTCAATTATAGCCTGGAAGGCAAATATCCCTTTCGAAAAATCAGGTATGGGGACCACCAGTGAGTTTCCTACAGTTTGTTGATTTTCCCGCATTTTATTAACCTCTGTACAGCGGGATTTTCCAAAGTTCCCATAAGGAGATAATATGTTCTCTTGGATTTAGGAGAGGCTACATGATATTTACCAAAAGACACACCACTTGTCTTTCTTCAACCATGTTTTCACTTTATGTAAGATACTAGGGCTGGTGATAGCCCCAACACGCAATATATAGAGACATGAAGAATTCGCAAATTAAATTTAAGACAAGTTATAGTTCAAACCACGTGTGTTTATATGACTTTAGCCATTGGTCCACACGGTGTTTGATAGCTCCTATAGAAGGCTGACATAATCTTCGCCTTCCACTGTGACTGCAGACAACAAATGCACAGTTAATATCGGCATATTTGTACATCAGACTGTAGCGTCTAGCCTGCAGGTCATTCAACTCGCGACATTTCAGGTCTCTAGCTATAGATAGCGGCTTTCTTCCATATCCATACAAGTAAATACCTCGGCGAAAGCAGACCAGGGATAGGACCATGCTTCCCATAGTTAGTAATACCCGCACCATGCGGAGCGCCAAGGACGAGACCGGACCTGCTTCCCATAGTTAGTAATGCCCGTACCATGCGGCGCGCAAGGACGAGACCGGACCATGCTTCCCGTAGTTAGTAATGCCCGTACCATACTGGGTGGCAAGGAGGAGACCAGACTATGCTTCCCCTAGTTAGTCATGCCCGTACCATGCTGGGCGCCAAGGACGAGACCGGACCATGCTTCCCATAGTTAGGAATGCCCGTGTCATGCTAGGCGCCAAGGACGAGACTGGACCATGCTTCCCATAGTTAGTAATGCCCGTACCATGCTGAAGGACGAGACCGGACCATGCTTCCCATAGTTAGTAATGCCCGTACCATGCTGGGCACCAAGGACGAGACTAGACAAGATACACGTTTCCACACTTTAAGTTGGAGCAGCGATAGAATCTAGTAGTGGGGATATTAGACTGTCCCGAGGAAGCTCACGGTCAAGTGGCAATGTCCGCCACGCTTCCCACGTGCGACAATCCGGTTTTCACGGCGCCGAAAGTCTGTCGTCTCTTGGGCGCCATTCTCATTCATCTTTACACTTATCGGGAATACAGATAGGCGAGCATTGCATTGCTAGCCGGGAGTAGATGATAGTTTACAATCTTGTGATCGGCAGGTGACCAACATACTTCGTGACATGGCAACTTACACGCCACTTATATTTTCCACGACGTGACTCGACTCCTGGTTGCGTGCAAAAGTAAATAATAATGGCATCCACTGTTTCACCGTTTGGGGGTCGAGTATTCTAATCGCCGACTCCACTAGCGATCTGGAGTACCTGCACTGGCGTGGCAGGAAATTCTTACTTTAACCATTTTCTCCTACCCCCTTGATTACAAAGACACATTAGATGCCAGATTTTAAGTGAAAGCGGATCTCAGGTCTCTTCGAAACATATTAGCGGACAGTATTTCTGCAAGTGCGCATTGTTATTAAATCTTATTTTTAAGTTTATTTGGCCTATTTTAATAGTATGCACTCACTATATATTTTTATACATTGTATAACATTTTATAATAATTTCTGCGCGTGATCTTGTGTACTTCGACCAAATATCGTAATGTTTGCGCATTTATATTATTAGAAAACTATGGCAAACACATGCATTTCACCTGTCTTCAAACTGACAGCATTCGTGCAGTAACACAATACAAAACCCAACTGAAAGTCACGTTATGTACAGTTTGTTATTCTTTCAGTTTACAATGTTTCTGTGAGTAGAGCACTCACCTGCCTACTCGTCAGCAGTATGAAATTTTAATATTTATTGCAGCTGATGTCTCTGTGGCACTGTTACGGTTGCAGTACTTAGTACGTTTCTTTGCTCCTCTCCGTGCGTGTGTCCCGTCCGTCCCGCTTTCCGTACATGATGCTGCTGCGACATAGAGTAGAAAGTATGCAGAGATGTAAATGCTTGACGGTTCCTTTTGATGTAGGCGTACTCATTACCTGATTGGTTTGTGCGAGTCTCTGGGAACGGGACTTGTGTCTGATTGGATAATGCGTGCTGCGAAAAGTTCCCTGTTGGTTGGGTTGCCGGGTGTCAAGTAGGTTACCAGGACGATGTTAAGCGAATGACGTTCCAATATATGAGTGTACATTGACGCCGTTTTGCTTTCACCCTTATTATCTTATGACTGCGGCCTCCCGCACTGTTGGTAGGTAGGTAGGTAATGGGCTTAACGTCTCGTCGACAGCGAGGTCATTAGAGACGGTGCAAGTTGTACAGGGAAGAGGGATCGGGGAAGGATTGGCCTTTGTTAGAGACCCAGCCTAGCACTCGCCTGGAGTGTTTTCGGAAAACCATGAAAAACCGAAATCAGGATGGCCGGACCGGGAATCGAACCCGGGTCCTCCCGAATGTCTCGCACTGTAGCAGCACGAAATGTTCTAGCATTCGTAAGTCCAAGTATACTTTAAAGATACAGAACTTAAACAGTCGCTAAACACTGCGAACTCCAACTGCACATGCGGGACCCGCGGTGGCTGAGCGTTTATCCTGCTCACCTCCCACCAAAGCGACGCGGGTTCAATCCCCGACCGGGTCACTCCCGGATTTTCGCATGTGGAAGTCGTGCACTGGTCGACGGGTTTTCTCGGTGATCTCCCGTTCTCCACGCCCTTTCATTCCGGCGCTTCTTCATACTCGCCTTAATCACCCTCATCGGCTCTTAAGACCTCACTGTTAAGAACCGCCCAAATCTCTTCACTCACTCACTCAAATTGTTCACGCCAACAACATGCATGTACAGGCCAGCCAGCAACATGTTGGGACGCCCGTCAGTCAATCAGCGTCTCGCAACTTGCTCATCAGCCGACAGCCCGTACGATAGACAATCCTCCGTAGCACATAGTAACCAATCCGCGCAGCCACAATCGGCAGATGGGCACACCTACATCAAAGAAACCGCCAAACCCCTTTCTACTTCTATAATAGTCTTTCGCAGTTTCTTCACACTTTTTGAATTAAATCTTTAAAAAAATCACCCCATGTATGAAGTGTTTGGTTGTTTCACACACACACACAGAGAGAGATATATATATATATATATATATATATATATATATATATATATATATATATATATATATAAGTCGTATCACAAGCGTTTTATACCTGTGTTAACATAAAAGTTCCTGATTTTTGGTTAAACTGAATTTTCACTTATATTTTAATCAATAAATTATAATATTTCATTTGTAATTAATATGAATAAAAACAGAGATAAAATAGATGTGTTGGTAATGCTAAGTAAGAACTAGTTCTTATGCAAAATTTGATTATTCACGGTAAAGTGAGCACTTTTGAAAGCCCTCTCATTTGGAATAATAGTCAACAAATATATTTTATTTTAGACTTAGACGTTAACTTTCGAGTGCGGTGGAATATACACACTGTGCATATTACTTGCACGGAAATATTTATCTAAAAAGATCGTCAAAGGACAAACAATGGCTGAAAGGAAAAAGTAACTAGGGCCACAAAAGTGGTCACATTATCGTGAACAGCCTATAATTTTCAAGACTCGGTTAAGCTTTGTTTGCATGAGGCGGAGGAATATCCTGAAGTAGAACTTGGGCAGGGATTCATAAAAAGTGCGAAGTAACCGTGAATGACCTACACTTACTGACTCGGTGTCCAAGTGCTGACCGAGATGGGCGTCTCTCGACCGCACGGGTCGAGCGCGGGCGGAAGCGACCTCAAGCCAAGGTCGGCGGGATCCCCGGTCGCTCTGTTAATCGAGAGCTCGTTGGGCAACCCGCGGTGACCGACGACCGTCAGGAATGCGCAGGTGCGAAAATGGGGGGGGGGGGGGGGGGGGGTGGGACGCGTTCTCCGTGAGGCGGCGTGTGGGAGGCGCCTGGAATTTGGCGGTGTGCCCAGTGTATTCTGCGGCGGCAGGGTCTGAGAGAGTGCCTCCGTGCTGACACTTGCTGGTTTCAGCAACCCCCGTTTACCACTCAAACGAGATATGCGTGCGCACTTGTCGCTCTGCTGTTCACTCCCGTCCGTATTTGTGTGTCCAAGTTGCTGTAAGTAAAGTCGTGGCTGTTACAGGGGGGCCACGACATTAGAAACACACCGTCTATAACATTCAGACAACAGAATAAACTAACGAGACCACATAACTTAGAAATTTCACATCTTATAACAGTCATACAACAGAAACACACAACTAAGAACTAATATTCGTTAGAAACACAGAAAACCGAACAGTCACACCAGAGAAACACAGGTGTTAGCACAGTCATACAAAAGAAACACAAATGTTAGAACTATCGTACAACAGAAACACACATTTTAGGACCATATATGTTAGAAACGTCGTACAAACGAAATTCACAATTTAGAACGATCTTACAGGCGAATCACAGATTTTAGATCGATAGCACATTATAAACATACGCTTAAGAACTATCATACACTAGAAACACGCATATTAGAACTGTCGTACATTAGAATCACATAACATAGAACTAGTTCTCGTTAGAATTTTCTGTCTTGTGTGGTTCTATTGTGTTGGGTTCTTGTGTATGTGTTTCTAAGTTGTGACGGCACCCCCGTAGACAGAGCATTAGTTGTAGAGGCCTAGTTTCTTGCTCTTGGACAGCGACATTGACCTGCCAAGCAATCCAGAATTATTTCCAGGGGACCGCGGTGGTGTAGTGGTTAGACTACTCGCTTCCCACCAAGGCGAGCTGGGTTCGATTCCCAGCGGGGTCGCCCCCAGATTCTCGCATGTGGGAATCGTGCCGGACGATGCCGCTGGTGGGTGAACCTCTCGGGGGCCTCCCATCCCCCCCCCACCCGCATTCCGGTGTTGCTATACACCCACCCTCATCGACTCTCAAGACCTCGATCCTAATAGCCGCCCAAATCTCTTCACTCACTCAACTATTGCTAGAAGCTTCTAGCCTGGGATGAAATCATCGAGTGGCTTCCAGACTTACTCAATTCTTTTAAGAAACTTTAGCATTGCTGAAAGTCACGTGAAGCCACTGTCAGACCACGGGACTTTTACTGCTGCGAATTCTAGCAGACATCTGTATGGTCGAATATGGACAGAAATGATTTAGAGACTACCATATTCCCGTATCTATTTGAATTTAAAGAGTATAGAACGTTCCATTAGATTGTTTCCAATCTAAAGATTTTTTTTTTCATTTCTAGAAACAGACGGGTCTGATGAACGTAATTTTACATATTCCTATGACGTCAAATAACTGCACAGTAATTACCTCCTGGTCATATTTTTGCCTATTGTAATTTTTGAAATGTTTTCTGGAGTTCTCTCATTTAATCTGCCCAAATTGCCGTTTTCAATTCTCTGTAAAGTGTTGAAACAGGTTTAGCATTGTTATAAATTTTACACGATCTCACGTTTTTCTAGTGCTCTTGTGTTCGGCAAGTGCCTAACAATGGACAGGCTTGGTTACCCGAATAAACTGAATTTTCTCCCTATGTAACGTTGAAGCCTTAAACGTATCCTTAAAAGCAAGCTGATAAGTTAAGTAACGCTGTTTTTTCTTCAGAATACACATAGACACTGATAATTTATTTAAGGCTCAAACGGAAAGTTTATAGGATGGCATTATTAACTTACCTCACAAATATGTAAAAAAATTTAGAAGTTCATCATTGTAAGAACTCTTCATAAGCAGTTTTACCAGACGAAAAGCAATCTCAACTCACTTCGTATGTACTGTACTTATTGTAATGTAGTTGGTAGCCAGTTAAAAGCTGGCACGCGGAAAAAAAAATCGCGAAGGTGTTTTAACATGCAGCGAGGTCGCGGACTGCTTATGGTTACAATCCTTCTGTGCATGTTGCTCAAAGGCAGGTGTGAATTATGCTTATCGTTGTTGTTATAAATAGCGAACTGGTAAGGTGACCGCCACGCAGGTAAAACCTCTTATAGAACATCATTTTTGAAATCGTCCTCGTAATTCTTTACTATTCGAGAACAACTCCTCAGCCATCCATTTAGTTTAAATGCCTGTTTCTATATTTATGACTCACGTCTAACTTCTTATTCACTATTCTTCACCAATCACTAATTATTTAATGGTAATATTATCTAAGTTTTACTTTATTTTTTCCCCATAAATCTCTAAAATAATCAACTGAAATTCACATTATTGTTGTGTTATCTCTACGCTTTCCAGTTTTCCGTTATATCTCTTCTACAAGACAAGCATAATGCTCGGGATATAAAATATATGATTATTTTCCAGAATGAGTGATACTGTTCTCGAACCAAATAACGTGCTTCAACAGTGAATTCTACACATTATACGTTTATGATTGTTTATAACAATTGAATATAACATATGTTGTAATTATTTATAACATATATATAATTTCATTGCACTCAATATATACGTACTATGTCAAACATATAATAATTATTTATAATATGATATATATGCAAGTAAATACAACATTTAATATATTCGACAGTATATTGCATAGTGTGTTATATATATAGTTATTAATGGACACCTTGATGCACTGGCTAATCATACAAGGCCAGCTACAGAATGACACAGACTACTGAGTAGAGAATTGGGAAAGGCTGCGTAAATACTACCAGCTTTTGCTTAGATTTGTTGACAAAAGCCACGAAAGAAAATATACATACCCGTAAGACATTTGGCAGTAATAAAATCCACGACTTTCCAAATGGAAGTAATTCGTACTACCACGTAATCAAACATACTCGATGTCCTATGAGCATACAATTGTTTTTGTAGTTGCGAAGGAGAAATTTAAAGTTGGCAGCCTTGGGCGCACTTCATTGTACCATGTTCCCAGCATGCCAACGCACACACGCTCAAGCTTGTCGTATCGTCTGACGTAATGCAACAGAATACCGGATGGGCGATGAGTAATGCAGTTCATTTCTCAGCAGGGGAAAATGCAAATTTTGCATTGTAGAAACTTTTCTTTTTGTTATAAAAATATCATTATATACAAACTAGGGGTTAGCCCATGGCCTTTTTTTTTTGTATTGTCACGGGGCTAGAACAGTTACCATGATAAGAAATTTGTTTATCATACAAAGACTGAAAAAAATATTGCATAGATATATGTAGGTAAAAATGAAATGATGTGAAATTAACTCAGTATTGAAGCGACTGCGTTCCCATTTAATATGTATCTATCCACTTGGCCACTGCGGTCCCACTTAACATAGTTCTATCCACTGAGCCACTGCGACCCCACTTGGAATCTCTCTATCCACTAAGCCACTAAGCCCCCACTTGGAATCGCTCTATCTGAGCTACTAAGGTCCAATTTGATATATATATCCACTTGGCCACTGTGGCCCCACTTAATTAACTCAACATTGAAGCGATACATTCAAAGTAAACAATTCATTACCTTCATATCTCTATGCAATATTCTCTATGCATTAATACAAAACTTTTCATGAGGAAAAAGTGATTAAAAATGAGTTTTTGGGGTAAAGTTAATGATTGAATAATCTGATCTTGCTGAAATTCGAACTTGGCCTGTATTTTACCCTGAGGATTCGCTCTGCAAAATTTTAAGAACTTCTGTTGAGTTTCAAGGGACTTAGAGGTATTAAAGACGGACAGACAGACAGATATCGTCTACTTATTATATAGGATTCGGTTAAACTTAAAATATATTCATAAAAAAACATGTGAACAACAAATATTTTCATCAAAATGCCTCTCCCACATTTGTACTTTTTGATCTAAAACTGACACATCGTACTATGGGTATACCTTTGCTTTGACAGGTAGTTTATAATCCCTTCCCCCTCCTTCTATTTTTCTTCTTAGTCAGTGTTATTTATGCTTGTAAAAATGTCTGCAGTTACAATCTAAACTTGAATCAGTGAGAATTGAGCCAAATCAGTGAAAACAGTGAGAATTGAGCAATTGAAAATCAGGGCCATATAACTAATTAATATAGTGGTTGAATTTCACTGACTTATTTGCGATTTCCCACTGAATGTCAACAATTTCACTGCTATAAATCACTTGTTCCCCAGTTAATTTGCTTGATTCGTCGGTCAGCAGTAGCTTATTAACTGACTGTCAATGAACGTTATTTCACTGATTGGTATCACTTATTCGGATTTAAAGTATAACTACGTTATCTAACGTCGATGTTAATGAACAAAAATGATGATGAGTTTAAAATGCGGCGTTAATTGCAACTTTCGGTAAAAAAATACTGAGGGCCGAAAAGAAATACGAAAAAAAATTTTTTTAGAAGAAACAAGGCGTGCGTTGGAAACGAGAAGTTGTATTAAAAGTGCTACCCAATCCATACAAAATAACTAAAATATCTAAATATCTAACCTGTAGTGATGATTATTCAGATTTAATGGAGACCAAAGACTGAATTTACACCTGGTAACCAAATTAGTGGCGAGAGTTAAGTTATACAGAAAGACTCCGTGTAAGAGTTGCCATCCCTCTCACTACTTTCGCGTTGCTTTGCAAGGCCGTGTAGCCACTACAAAGACTTTCGTTGGTCCATCCCAAAATAAATAAATATAAAAAATGCGTTTCTTCTCAAAATGTTGACAAAATACGTGTTATATGTTCAACTTGATACAACACGGAAGGTGTCGTGTACAGTAGTCCCTAATCGCCCTCCATCACCTTTACTTCTGCTCTGTTCTGGAACTACCCAACAACACTGGATGAATAATTGTAGCGTTATAGGTTTTTAACTTTTGCAATATAACTTATCTTTATCAAAACCGGAGCAGCCTATACACCAAATTAAAAGCTACGACTTGAAGCTAAAATCACCGACATGGCTTGCACAGCACTCGGAATGTAGGCCTAACAGAAGTTCCGATTCCCACATACAGTAATTCGAGTGAGCTAAGAGATATAGGCCAACTTGGGGCCTAGACTTTCTAAGTGTGTGTGAATGTGGAGAAATGTAATATATACATCACTTGTAAATGCGTGAAGTGCATATATGTACACTATCTGAAGGAAAAAAACTAGTAAGAACCTATGTATAGTATATAGCGTCATGTTATTTTATATACATATATAATACCTTTTTACTATCCTCGCAAATACTGAGCGAGTAAATAGTGCCTAACGTACATGCTCTGAATACCTGCCACCGAATGGGGCAGAGCAGTGGTAACGGACTTGACCCACGTTCAGTAGGATCATGGTTTGATTCGTGGTCCGGCCATTCTGATTTCGGTCTGTGATTGCTTTCCAATACCACTGCATGCGGATCCTGGTAGGTATAGTTCCTTCAGGGCGATGGCCATCATGTACTGGTCAACTCGTAGACATCTGTGATTATTTTCTTATCAGATTTTTTTTTTTTTTTTTTTCCGCTGAATGGATCGTCAACGACAACATTTTAATGTTTTTGTAACGTAAAAATAACATAAATTAAACAATTTGCAGAAAATTAAACAAGGTCAACCAAGAGGTATTTTCTTATGCTTAGTTGAAAAGTTATTTTATACATTTTAGAAGCAGCCACGTATAAAAATAGGTATGCAATAATTTTCTTATTTCAGAATTATATTTTTTAATTGCTTGAACAATTTCATAAACGTCTTGAAGTGGCTCTTGGCAAATTCTTTCAGTGTGAATTATCTCATTACTGTAAGTTAGTTAGTTTTCGTTATTTGTACATTTCTAAAAGAGTAAAATGATGATATTGACACGTATTTATGCAAAAACTACCCGCTCGATTTTTTTTGTGAGAAAAGGGTTATCGCTGATGTATAACAGTTGAACAGTGTATGGTAAAAAATATAAAATAACAATATTTCTCGCGGCCAACGCTCTTAACACAGGTCATGGACGATCGTTCAAATATCGCGATCCGATTATACGCTACGCGACACACAAAAAATAATCTGACAGTCAGCAAGGTGAGTGAGTGAAGAGATTTGGGCGGCTCTTAACATCTAGGTCTCGAGAGCCGATGAGGGTGAGGCGAAGTAAGTATGGAGCAGCACCGAAATGAAAGCGTGGGGGAGACGGGAGATCCCCGAGAAAACCAGCCGAACGGCGGCATCGTCCGGCCAGATTCCCACATGCGAGAATACGGGGGCGACCCCGCCGGGAATCGTACCCTGTTCGCCTTAGTGTGGAGGCGAGTAGTCTAGCCATGACACCACCGCGGCCCCTGGTCAGGAAGGAGTTTCAGAAGAGAGCGAGTAAGCGGTTCCTCCTCCGCGCAGACACAAGACGGGTCCGGATGGATTTCGTGGGCCACTCAATTATTAGGTACAATGACTTCACCAACTGTTGAAAAAATTAAAATAATGCTCTTTAATAAAGAAAGCTGTATATTTTATAAACAATATTATTTTATTTTTAAATATACTGAACTCACAAGTAAATTAAGTTTAATTATTCTCATCATCATTCATAAAATATCTAATTTTTACGTAGGCATGCACTGTCAGCGCCTGAGCGTTGAGTTGTTCGCTTGTTTTGATTCCATTGTTATGTTCGTTTGTGGAGAAGGTTGAATTGATGTTTGCAACCAATTGCAGGAATTGGAATAATTTAACTTTATTGAATTTTCACATGCGGATTGCCTAAGAATAAATGGTACAAGAGTTATCAACGAAAATGCCTTTTTAACAGAAATAAATATGTACAGTTAGCATGTTAATAAACGATTGTGCAGTTAACAGAGTAACCAACCTATATATTATCTACCACCTATTGTTAAACACGCATTTAGTTCCATTTTACCGTTTATAAATAAATCATTTAATTATAACATTTTTACCAAATTGTTATTAACTGTAACTAAAACGTCTGTCTCAAAATTGAAATAATTATGTTTAAGAGTTGTACGGTTGGCAGCAAATTCTACCTAATAGAGGAAAATAACGGTCCACCAAAATAGCATTGAGCTTTGTCTCTTTACCTTACTTGATTTGTGACGCCGACATCATCAGGCAGGTCCGCCGACGGGCGATGATGCCGGTAGGGAAGCGAGCTGTGCGCGCTACAACTGCGCAGTGACACAGCCATGACGTCACCAACGTGGGCGCGTGGCTTACCAACGTCTATATGCGGGAAGCATGTGAGCCACTCCCCCCCCCCCCCAATCACTAACAGACTCAGTTTGTCAACAAGGACAATTACCCTCTCCTACCCTTCTCCCTCCCAGCTACTGACGGCGAATGTTGGCTTGACCCGGTGAGCTACAGACGGAAGCGACGAGCTTGCGAAAAGACATCTAGCGCTTTCAGTTTATACACAAGAAGGTTACTCAACTTATGTAATATTTATCAGAGGTGTGTAGAAACATATGGAAACAATTTTTTTAAAATCTACGAATTTGCAAGGGCAATGCTGCAGAAGGTGAAGTTTTTCTCGCATACTTTACGGTTGAGCTTATCACAACGAGGCACTCGGAATCAAATTTCTTGCATATTTGTTTCATTTTTCAAGAAAATACAAAGACAAGCTAAGTAATACATAAAATCAAGTAATCTTTACACTATAAACTTACTAACTGTTAAAACACATGTTATAATTAAATGTAGTTAGCAAATGCAGTGTCCTAATAAACGTGCAGCAATGAACAAAAGGATTTTAATGATGAGGCATGCCACCAAAACAGTTTAACTCCGCCACTAAAATTTATAAACAAAAATGGTTACTGCCAATTTTTTTCTTGCTACTTGTATGAGTTAAACTTACACGTTCGAAATTATAAAGTGGAATACCTGTCTGAAAATAAATGGAAACAATAAATTATGTACCATTTGTAGTATCATCCCTATGCGTCTTCTGCGCATGTACCCGGCGATGACGTACCCCATACCGATACAACTATAGAAGTCACGTGTTGAACAGTGATAAACGAATTTGTATATATATATATATATATATATATATATATATATATATATATATATATATATAAATAAGCACGTGTCAAAATTAAAAAAAGTATACCAACCTCAAATCCTATCCGCACGTAGTTTATGATAGTCGTATTGGAAGAAAAGCAATCCAGTGTGGGACACAGAGAGTGGTTGTGCGCAGCTAGCGTGATCACTCTACCCCATATATTCACTCTACGGTTGGTACGCTCGTAACCGCCAGTACTTAGCAAGAAAACTTGGGGCCATATCTAGCGTCACCCCACTGGGCGGAAGCGAGTTCCAGTTGGTCGTGGACTGCAAGTGTCCTCGGTTGTCGGACGGTCAGCACCACAGGGTAATAACGGGATACACCAATCTTCGTCTCCTACACGTCCCCAGCATTAACTCATCGATCACCAATACTACTGTCAAATTCGCATGTATAACAGTGATAAAGGTTGTTCACGATAAAGTGAGCACTTTTGAAATCAACCTCAGAAAAAAGTCACTGCCCCTACCTGCATATATTTTAACGGGCTCCCTGAATGACATCCATCCAGTGAAGATGGCAATGATACGTGGAAAATAGTTCCATAACTTAACGTCGAATAGAAAGTGTTAGGTATACATTTCTGATAATTTAAATTATTTCTTTCACTTTCCGGTTTTTTTTTTTTTTAATGCATTGAAGTGTAAAAATGAGCAGATTGGTACAATATTTACTTTTCTAGTAATTTCACAGTTTCACTTAACCAACACATGAATAAAGTGATGAGGCCCGTGACAATGTTAATCTTACATAAGGCGGAAAAATACAAAACGTGCATATAAGTATATCTTAAGCAGGGCTTTTAAAAGTGCTCATTTTTCCATGAACAGCCTATAAACGTACTTGTATACGTTCAGTTTTCCGATAGGCACACTCTTTAGTATGAGTAAAATATTTTGAGAAATTTGGGTAGATTCTACACTGTAAAAAAAATGTAAATTTACGCATACAAATTTTTGGGGATTTTACATTTTGTATGTGTAATTTGAAGGAAAAAAAAAACTACTACAGTAGGTACATGTATTTCACACAAATGTTCGTAATAATCCAGTACTACATGTCTTTGGTGAAAATACATTAATGTGTGGCTTAGTAAACACAATGTTAGTGTTAATATACACATTTTGAAGTATGTGTAAAAATACACCCACTCACTGTATTAAAACCTTAAACTAATGTATTTTTGCTACTACATAGTCGTTGTATGGGTCAGTATAGTTGTACATCTTTAATTGTGCAAATTTACAATGACCATATGAGTGTAAACTTGCATTACATTCTGGAGTATCTGCACATACAAATTTTCGGTAATTTGATATTTTTATGCGTAATTTGCTAAAACGAGTACAGTATTTGTAATTTGACACTAATGTTCGTGTGAATTCAAATATAACTACACTTATTTGTTTATTGGAGACTAGCTGACCCGTGTGACTTCGTTCGAATGAAAGTTAGGCCTTTTTTAATATTATTTTTTAAATAGAAATTTCGCTTCGCTTAGGTTCTATGAAGTTATTAAAATAAAGCTCACCATCTTTTCACCAAGGTTTATGCTTAAAATAGTATTGCTTCTTTCAGGTTTAATGGAGTTATTAAATTATACCCTGCCATCGCTTCGCACATGTTTTATGTTGTTAATGAAGTAGACACCTATATACCTAGCCACTGAGCCACTGCGGCCCCACTTGGAATATCTCTAGACACTGGGCCACTACGGCTCTTGGGAAGGAAAGGAGGATAGCCCATGGACAAAAAAGAAAGGTGAAATGACGGAATTTTTTTTAACAATGCCTTTTTTATGCAGTAATTCTAAGAAAAGTTTAATCCACTACTTATGAACATCCCTGATCATCATCACATTTTCGGAACCGTTTGAGATATCTCGATAAAACAAAGACTATAGACTATGTAAATTTCATGTCAATACGTTCAGTAGTTTTTGAGTTAAATCCGGTCGGACAGACAGACAGACAGACATGAAAAGAATTGACATTAGATATGGCTTAGTAATCAATTATCCTTTATGAAAAAATAATTAGAAGTGGAAAATTCGAAAATCACAGACAGGCACTTCTACTTTATTTATTTGTATAGATAACTTTTTATAAGTCTGTTAAACTACCAAGTTCCAAAATGAGTAGAATAACATGAAAATTATAGAAAAATACACATACAAAGTATGTGAATTAACATGCCACAGTTGTAAAAGAGCATATGCTGACGGTGAGATTACTTAGCAAAACAGCGAAAAATTTACAGAAAATGTGTAATTACAATTACAGTGAATCTGCGATTTTACTTTTTTGTTAGTGAGAAAATAAACATACGCAGTGGTGATATTACAATTGCGATGTCTGTGTAAATTTACTTGCCATGGAGAGAAAATACATGAATGTTGCAGTTTATTTTCTGCTACACAGTAGTGGTAATTTTACACCATTCTATGTGAAGTTAGCTGTACAAAGTTTATGTCATTTTAATAATTTGTAGGGTAAATTTACTTGGACGTAGAGTAAAAAGACATTGACATATGTAGGTGTAAAATTACAGCGATGTCAGTGGAGACACTGATGCAACATACATTTAGTGTAAAATTACAAACAATTTTTACAGTGAAATTTGTGTTAAAACTAGGTAAGAGGAGGAGTAAAAACGTTACAAAGCACTGACTTCCATGAACAGTTTCCCAAACTCAAAAGCTATCCGCGTTTGTATAGATAGTGCTGTAGGCAGTATGTTCGGAGACAGAGAGTTGTTACTGTGCACCTGGCATTCGCACTCTATTTCGCGCTTCCTCTACATTCAGCACGCTAATATACTCACCATCATCACGATCCTAATTCGATCCTTGGTGGACCTGAGTCAGAGCTTTCACTACAAATGCATACAAAGCTGACTTCCAGTACTGTTTAAGCCTTTTCAAGTGGCTAAAATTATTTTCTGCAAAATCAGCATAGTACATACTTTTTGTTATGATATGAAAAAATAGTCTGAAAATATGTATGACACTAGAGGGAAATTACTATTCAAAAATGAGTTAAGTAAATTGTAGGAATTTAAAATTATCTTCTTTTCGTACAAATATTCAAATTTAACAAAATTAAAGCGTTAGTATAGACCTCAAAATAATTGTCCATGTGATCAGAATGTCTTGAAATATAGTTTTTGGAAATTTGTTATGCGGCTCGCCTGTATATAAATTTTTTACTTCTGAGATGAAATTTAAAGTTAAAACAGTTAAAAGTTAAGCCTCAAGTGTACCAAGTGTAAGATTTCAAATAAATTATAACATGCCTCACATGGAGATTAACTAACTACTTTAGCTGGAACCAAACTTTTAGTTAAAATACATTTTTTTGAAATTCGTGAGAATCAATATTTTATGTTAGAATTCTCGTATTCATGTTGCCGGCGGCTTCGCCCGCGTGCAAAATCAAACCTTAATTATAATGACCAAGTGCTCTATCTTAATTGTTCTTCTTTTAGTATGTTGACATTTCTATCACGTCGTAACAGCTCAACGGATTTAGATGAAATTTGGTACAAAGGTAGACTATATTATGGATTAGCACATAGGATACTTCTCATCCCGCAAAATCGCACATTTCCTTAAGGAATATAACAAACAGGCCACCAACCAGCGCCTACGCAAATGGTTGATGGCATATTTTATATATTCCCTGATAAACTGTTCGTTTTTCCGGGATGAAAAGTACCCTATGTGCTAATCCAGAATATAATCTACCCCTGTACCAAAATTTATCCAAATCACTCAAGCCGTTACGTGATTGAGTAACAAACAAACATACAAACTTTCGGATTTATAATATTATTAAAATATATATCTTCTTCTTTATATATAAAATACATTATGCGTGACTAAACCGCATCATCACTGACAAATCGCTGGACCAATTGAGACCATATTCACACCATATATTATTGAGGTGGCGAGAAAGGTTTTTAATTATGTTTTATTCCGATAGGTGGCTCTGGAGTCTAACTTCTATATTTATGGGCCGATTTTGCTCATACTTGCAGGAAATGTTTGATGATAGAAAATTAATTGTTTAATTGTGCTTTTCATTCGGTAGGTTAGGTTCCGATAGGTGACGCTGGAGTCTAATTTCTATATTTATGAGCCGATTTCGCTCATACTTGAAGGAAATGTTTGTAGATCTAAAATAAATAGTTTTATTATGCTCTGCATTCGTAGGTTAGGTTCCGATAGGTGGCCTTGTATTCTAAGATCTAATTTATGGGCCAATTTTGCTCATACTTGAAGGAAATGTTTGTCGATCTAAAAGAGAAAAATTCCAGCAACACCACGGTCAAACATAGATCTACGCACCCGATGTAATAAAGAGGACGCATTGAGAAGTCAAAATAGAACATGCACACGTGCTGCACAAACTGAAGATGCACGAACACAAAATCGAGAAGCACGTGCACGCAAAAAAAAAAAATTCTATTATACAATTGTGCGCAGAAATAATACAGTTCAAACCATACAAGACAAAAATCGATCATACGACGCTTTACAATATCTACTTATATTCTGGGAAGGAGAGGAATGGATATAATTTCAATTATAAATAAATAAATCCAACAACGGGTGCTGAAACTGAAGGGAAAAAGTTAGTGCTATGAACTTCTATGCGTATCGAATAATTACAACATAAACAAATAAAAAATCAGTGAAAGAAGAGAATGAAGAGGAGGAGGAGAGGAGGAAGAGGACGAAGAGGAAGAAGAGGAGGTGTATGTGTAGTAGGAGGAGGTGTAGTAGCAGGAGGAAGAGGAAGAAGAGGAGGTGTATGTGTAGTAGGAGGAGGTGTAGTAGCAGGAGGAAGAGGAAGAAGAGGAGGTGTATGTGTAGTAGGAGGAGGTGTATAGCAGGAGGAAGAGGAAGAAGAGGAGGTGTATGTGTAGTAGGAGGAGGTGTAGTAGCAGGGGGAAGAGGAAGAAGAGGAGGTGTATGTGTAGTAGGAGGAGGTGTAGTAGCAGGAGGAAGAGGAAGAAGAGGCGGTGTATGTGTAGTAGGAGGAGGTGTAGTAGCAGGAGGAAGAGGAGGAGGCGGAGTATATAGCCAATTAAATGTAATTATATCATGTAAAATATAATACTTTTATATGTAAAAACAATTATCTTTACGAAACACAATACACATGACATCTGCGCCTTTGCGAGGATCAGCATGCTGGCTGTCTTCTGCACGGATCATTCACCCGCAGGTAGCGAGAGGAGTGAGTGAGTGAAGAAATTCGGGCGGCTCTTAAAAGCGAGATCTTGAGAGCCGACTTGGGTGATTGAGGTGAGTATGGAGCGGTGCCGGAATGAAATGTCGGGTGAAACTGGAGATCCCCAAGAAAACCCGCCGACCGGCTACATAGCCCGGTACGATTCTCACATACGAAAATCCTGGGAGTGACCCGGTCGGGGATCGAACCCGGTTCGCCTTGGTGGGAGGCGAGTTGGCTAACCGCAATAGGTAGCGCGTCTCGTGTAGAGAGTCGAAGCGGTGACCTATTCGGAGGTGGTAGCTGCGTCGAAGCGACGACGCGGGGTTATTTCGATGCGCTGCGCGGCGTCTCAGCCCGCTGGGAGACTGCCCTGCCGGCTCTCGAGTAACACGCCGGCTAGAAATAGTTCTGCTTGTGAGGAGGGGGCAGGCAGGAGTTGGTCTCTGCTATTGGGGGAGGAAAGACGCTTCATTCTTCCTGCCCGAAGCTCGTCTCCTCTCTTCGTGCGACAAGTAACCCTCGTTTGCGTCATTTTCCCAGCTGTAATGTAAAGGGGACTACGTAGCTGCGCGCTCAAGGTCAAGAAGCGAGGGAGCGATACGGGCGACAGTTTCACGCACACCTAGCGCCTCATCGTTCCTACGCGCATGACGTGCAGTGTTTCCGTCGGAACCCTATAGTGTGCAAATTAGATCTGTAACATGGCGGTTTTATTACACGCTGTGAAAACCCGCAGATTGAACTGCGTCCGTATTCTTGTGCTTTTATCTTGCCGCATAAGGAAATTGCATAGGCGAGCTTTAAAAATGCGATATTTGACCATTTTGAGGATTTATTTTTCTCAAAGAATACATTAAATATGACAAAAGTAAAAAATGAGGGCCATAGATTTTTTTTTCTGACAAAATGTCATATTTCCAGAACTTTCATTTACCAAGACACGCGTTCATGCGCAAACAACGGTTTCACAGAAAACGTTTCGGTATATAGGACCCTTAAGGCTCTCGCCTACCTGGACATTTTTCCCGTGTTTGGGTCCGAGAAGCGCGGGTCACTGCCAGGTACTTCAAGTGCCCCATTGCCGCTAAGCGCAAGGCTCTGAACTGGCGTGTAGTGTTCTCGTCGCGCTGCGTGTACCTGTGGGACCATCAGCTGTGGCCCTATCATTTTATTGTTGGAAAGTCTGTAGTTAGGTTCAATTCAAGACCCTTGAGTAGTTTAATATGTATCTGACACGTACATTTTGAAATACAACGCTTTGAAAAAGCCTTCTTTTGTCATTTTGACAGTAGTCCTCGTCTGAAGTATGTATTCCTTTCTTATATCAGCACATTGGACTCACGTTTAATAGTTCGGTGGAAATACGTCTAGGTATTTCAAACACTCTGCGACGCTAGGTAGACGGGAACCTTAAGATGTCCGCTTACTAAAGCGCAAACTGCATTGCCGACTAGTTGAAATACCTGTTTCTCCTCGGAGTACTAAACATGCGTCGGATACACTAATCTACGTACGTAAAGAACACACACTTAGGACGAGGCCTTTCGAGTACTTTCAAGACGTCACGCACGTTAGAAACGCTGTCCCAGAGCTCTCAAACATATGTAGAATACACTAAAAACCGTCTTTTCAAAGCTTTGTATCTCAAAATATAAGCGTCAGATACGGGGGAAAAAAAAAAAAAAAAAAAAAAAACTGCTCTGCTTTGAACTTTGCAGCAGATTCCCCACCCATAAAATAATAGTTTCACCGCTTAAAAATCCCATAGGTATTCACGCAGCACGGCAAGAGCACTGCACACACGCCATAACTTTGACCATAGTGGCGATGGCGTGCATGATACGCGTAACAGTGTAGTCCTTGTCACTCACCTGCTTCTCGGCCTAGAATGCAAAAAAAAAAAAAAAAATAGCTTCAGGTAGGCGGGTCCCTCAATGAGAAATTGTTAAAAATAATATAATTATTTTTACATCTGAATCCACAAAAATTTAGTGGCTCTACGAATGTTGTATACGTTGCCTAAAGCTTAAATGTGTGTCAGAGAAAATATAACAACAAATTACCTTGCTAATACTCTACTATTCTTTTGCGTTACACATCTGGAGAAATTGACATTTAGCTTAGCCTGAGTTCGTGTACGATATGGGAAGTGTCCATTGAATTCCCAGATATTAAAGAAAAATATTATTTTACACTAAAAGAATTTACATACTGGTGTTTGTAGTACTTTTCTTTGGGATGGTTACAGTTTTATTGGTTACGCTACATTTTATTGACGTGTAATCAAATACCTCATGTCAAAGAATTGGTGTCTCTTCAAAATTTCGCTCACGCTCCAATTACTCAATGTGCATAACAGGCTTAACATAAAATAATTACTCTTTCCTGCTTGAAACAAGGCCACCATAAACGACGTATGGCACGTGCTTATGGAACCTCCCTAGTAAAAAATTTCATACTCCTCGCGGTAACGACCAGCTGTAAGGAAACGTTGCAACGGCGATGAGAAATAGCACAGACAAGCTTCGAAAGTGTTGTGTTTCCCCAGGGCTTTAAACGGCGACTAAAGGCTGTTCACTATAAAGTGAGCACTTTATACATGAACATTAGAAAAAAGTCACTGCCCCTGAATGCATATATTTTAACGGGCGCACTAAGTGACATTCGCCTAGTAAAGTTGGTAACGATGGATGAAAAGTAGTTCCATATCTTAACGTCGAATAAAAAGTGTTAGGTAACCGTTTGTGATAACTTAAAGTTATTTATTTTATTTTATTTTATTTTATGCATCGAAGTGTAAAAATGAGCGGATTTGTAAAGATTTGACTTTCTTAATATTTCCACAGTTCAATTTGACCGTCGCATGAATAAAGTCATGAGTCCCATCGCAATGTTAATTTTACATAACGTGGAAGATTACACAACGTGTATTTAAGTAGATCTTAGGCAGTGCTTTCGAAAGTGCTCATTTTACTGTGAATAGCCTATATACAGTTTCAATGCAGCAATATGATGAGGAAAGAAACAGCATTTCCGCTATAGTTTAAGAAACTGTTTTACAAGCGAATAGAGGGCTACTTATAGCGATTTTCCCTGACGTCACTTTTTGACATCCACATTTATGTTTCAGTAAACGAATTTATGAATTTGCAAGGAAATATCGACATCCATTTCTGCCCTGGAAAATGATTTGCATTGAAATATTCCATTGTAATTGTTTTTAAATTAGAACAGGCACGGCTGTTTACAGTAACAACCCTACCGAGCGAGGAAGCACTTTGGTAAACTTTCGGCGTTGCATCCGGGAGGTCATGGAATCGGATCCTGGTCTGGCCACCCTGTTTTCGGTTCCCCATGATTTCCCCTGAGATCACTCCAGGCTAATGCTGGCGTGATTCCTTATTACAAACCACGGCCAATACCTTCCCCGTTCCTGTTTATCAGAGCAACTTGCTCCGTCTTGGGGCCGCGGTGGTATGGTGGATAGACTACTCGCCTCCCACCTTGGAGGACCTGGTCCCATTCCCGGTGGGGTCGCTGCTGGATTTCCGCATATGTGGACGATGCCGCTGGTCGGCGGGTTTTCTCGGGATATACCATTTCCCCCTGCCCTTTCATTCCGGCGCAACTCCGTACTCACCTCACTTCATCCTCATCGGCTCTCAAGACCTCGATATTAAGAGTCGCCCAATTCTCTTTCCTCACTCACTTTAGTGACCTCGCTGCCAGCGAGACGTTTATCCCTACCTACCTGAAATGGAACCCAGGGTTTATATTCTAACTACCTCGGCGAGTCTGTCGTAAAGTTTCGATGTCTTTCCCAGCAGTGTTGTTGCCGATCGCAGATACGCTCCATAACGTTCAAGTCAGATGAGCGAGGCGGCAGACATATCAATGTCATTTCAAGAACTGGAACGAAAGGGAGAGAATTTTCGGGGATACTTAAAAACTGTATAGAGAGCCGTTGACGTAGCAAATTCCATACTAAATTCAGCGTTGGTTGGTTTTTATTTAAGCGCTTTTGAAAAAGAATCTTTGAAAAAAAAAATTCGTTGCCTCAACTGCATACGGAGGATTAGTAGACATACGCGTAGTCAATTTGTAGTCGAGTCGAATTATAACCTCGCACGAAGTACTACCCATCCGAGCAATATTTTCGGACAACTGAGAATTTAGCACGTCTTTTGTAGTATTTAAGCTATCATTCCACTTAGAGCTGACTACGCTGTATGACTCGTATTCCTCACCAAAGACCTTATTGTGACCTCTTGCGGGGTACAGTATGTTTTAATCGAAAAGTGGGACAAGCGATTTTTTTTTTTTTTTCATTTTCTAGAAATGTTTGATAGTTTAAGTGTTTATGAGTGTTACAGACGCCTGATGCTATTTATTGGTGTTTGAGAGAATACGTCAAAGTGGCGTGGATGTCCTAACTTCCGCGGGAACTATAATTCTCCGGTTATAGGAGGCGAAGAAAGTTCTCGTGTAGACTCGCCAACTAGACGCTATACTAATTTACGGTGTTGTTCCGTATTTCATATTTACGTAACTGAACTCCGTTAATAGTCATTACGGATTCCGATTTCATAAATAAACTGTACATTTACGTAAAAAACCAAGTACGTGAATTTACGGATGACGGCAATGTTATTTTTTACATGTGACGAGAGAATAAAATTGGCCTTAAACATGAAACTGAGCATAATGTTGAAAGTTTCCAGTTAACCGCAATAAAACTAGAGTGACCACGTAGGTAAAAATAAAAGAACAGTGACTGTACCAGTTACAAAAAGAGCTTGGCCGAGTGTCCGGCAGACGGCAGCAGTGTTGTCGTCATTTAACGAAATTCGCAGCGACAGTGCCGCGCTGTCTCGAGCGTGACGCCAGGCTTGATCCGGGTCTTGAGAGAAGGCGAAAAAAATTAAGATGTTCCTCATCAGAGTGCTACTGTAGGTTGCACAGTTACGTTTGTGAAGTGAAGAAATTTGGGCCGCTCGTAACAGCGAGCTCTTCAGAGCCGATGAGGGCGATTGAAGTGAATATGGAGCAGCGCCAAAATGAAGGGGTGGAGGAAACGGGAGATCCCCGAGAAGACCCGCCGACCTACGGCATCGTCCGGCACGATTCCCACATGCGGAAATCCGGGAGTGGCCTCGCCGGGAATCGAACCCGTTTCGCCTAGGTGGGAGGAGAGTAGTACTACTACTACCTTATGTTCATGTGTAATAGGTTACTGCGTGTGGTGAAATGTTCCTTATTGGTTGGACTGCCGGCGGCCGAGTAGATTACCAGGCGCTGATTGGCGAATAGCATTTCAACATGTTGCTATAATCAGTATCTGAATGTGGCTGGAGTTCGCGGCATGAGCTGCTGTTTCGCCTCTGTACTCTTAAATACTATGTGGCCGTAACTTAACGTCTCTTTAAAAGTGCAGTAATTTTCAAATTACTGACAGCTAAAGGCTGTTCACGATAAAGTGAGCACTTTTGAAATCAACCGTAGAAAAAAGTCACTGCACTTGTCTGCATATATTTCAACGGGCGCCCTGAGTGACATGCGCCCAGTAAAGTTGGTAACGATGGACGAGAAGTAGTTCCGTATCTTAACGTCGAAAAAAAGTACTAGTTAACCTTTTCTGATAACTTTAATTATTTCTTTCACTTCCTGTTTATTTTTTAATGCATCGAAGTGTAAAAATGAGCAGAGTCGTTAAATATTTGCTTTTCAAATTATTTAACAATTTCATTTGAGCGACGCGTGAATAAAGTAATGAGGCCCACGACAGTGTTAATATTACATAAGTCGGAAGTATGCACAACGTTCATACAAGTATATTTTAAGCAGTATTTTCAAAAGTGCTCATTTTACCGTGAATAGCCTATAACTAATATTACTTTCTTGAGGTATGCACATTGCATTAGGAATTGGCCTACGTAATATTTTTATACCCAGAGCAGTTTTACAGCGACTCTTGTTCGGCGCATAAAAATAAGTCACCAGGTTCGCGTCAGTGGGAGCTTGCAGTGTTTAGAGCGCTAATGCAGCGCTTGACACTTCATGTCCTTCCACCGCAACGCAACGCTCGTACAGTTCTTGGTTGTTATAGCGAAGAAATACTTGCTACATCTCCGCCACGAGCGAACGACAGTCATTACACGAAGTGACGCGACGGTTTCAGAAATAAGCGTATATTATGTTGTTCGTGAAATTGCGTTCACTGCTTTTGGATTCACACGATAGAATTAATGATACGCTTAAAGTATGGCAACATTTCTGTGTTATTAATACGTAAGGTGATCATCATTTTACGATTTGCAGATTGAAAACTCATATCTCGATGCGTTAGATAGTATTCACTTCCAAAGTCATAAACCCACTTAAAAGATACTATGGTTTATTCGCGGTTTATTCACACTTTTTTAATCAAGCCTACGAAAAATCATCCCAAGCATGAAGCGTTTGGTTGTTTTCTAATTATGTCATGTATCGCAAGCGTTTTGTACTTGTGTTAACATAACAGAATTTAAAAGGCCTTATATTTGGCTAACCTGAATTCATAATAATATTTCATATAAAAGGAAAAACTGACTGACACTTCAACACCCAGTCTCAAGGATGAAATTTGGAGGAAACATTAATGTAGGCAGCCACTAAGGAGGGTTTTTTTTTATTCAACCCCGAAAGGTATGAAAGGGGGGTTCAAAGTTTATATGGAGAAAAAATATATAGCCTCATCAATTCTCTTGTTTTTGGACCTGCATTTCATTCAAATTTCTATTTTACAATATTTATTCTATTTTAAAGGCATACTTACCATTTGAAAAATATTGTAACGAAAATACGAATTCCTCGCGGACAAAGTCGCGGGCAAAAGATAGTAATTAATATGAATAAAAACAGTCAGAAAACACATGTGTAGGTAATGCCTAGTAATAAATAGTTCTTATACAAAATATTATTACACTGAGTGCACACGAATGCGGTGCGTTATCCCTTTAGTGTAATTTTGTAGACTTGTTTACGCTTTGTTTGCATGAAGCGGAGGAATATCCTGGAAGTAGAACTTAAGCACGGCTTCAGAAAAGTTGAAAGTAACCTTGAATTGGTTATACTGTCGCTAGCAGCAGTTTATTCAGAAGAACCTGCAGCTCTTTCCCCACTGATCGCGTCCTTAGCTGTTACTTTTGGATTTAGGATACAAAACAGGTCGAAAGCCGAAGTCAATTAATCGCTGTTACGCTGAAGTAGTCTATAGGTTGGGGCTGAATTTGACCAACAAACTTTGCAAGGTTATTCAATGTACCAAATCAGGTGGGAAATATATGGGACACTTTCTACCTAAATCGAATATAGGGGAAAAATGAGCTGCCTGTTTTTTTTCTAGCGACAGTCGGTTTGTGATTCCCTGCAGGAAGTATTGGTATAATCAATTCACGGTTACTTCACACTTTTCTGATGCCCTGCTAAAGTTCTACTTCCAGGATATTCCTACGCCTCGTGGAAACTAAACTTCGCTAAGGCCGGGAATACACGGCAAGCTCCATGGACCGTATCCAGCCCGTCCAGTTTTGATTATACATGTGGAGGCATTGGGCAGCACACACGAGCAGGGTGCAAGGTTAAAACAGGCCCGGCCGGACGCCGGCCGTTATCCGGTGCCGTGTGTTCCCGGCCTTAGTCTGAAAATTACACCAGGAGGACAGTGCACCGAATTCATGCGCACTCAGTGTAAAAGTATTTTGTATAAGAACTATTTCTTACCAGGCGCTACCAACACGCATGTTTTCTCACTGTTTTAAATCCAAATTATTTATAAATAAAGTAATACATTTCATACATAAAATATTAATAACATTTCAATTTAACAGAAAAATAAGTAACTTTTATAATCACAAGTATAAAAACGCTTGTGATGCATGGCATATGTTGGAAGTAAATGGGGAGATTTTTCAAAGCTTTGATTCAAAAAGGGCGAAGAAATCTCGAATAGACTATATTGCCTATGCGCCTGGAACTGTATCGCTGCAGCCAAAAATTTTGTGTAATTTGACACGAAAGCGGTGGTCCTGGCCTGGACTGTTGCAGTGAGAGGACCATTTTTGTTCATTAGGTCACACTGCTCAACAAATCAGCATCAAGTGTTCGCAATTCCCGATAGTAGAAAGTTGTAAGCAAGAAGAGTGTGGACAACCCTGTTATTTTTATTAAAGTGAAATGGATTAAAGAAGAATTTGCTCTTCGGTTGAAAATCCTGAAAACATAAAACAGGTTTTGAGGAATGTAATTTAATTGCACTTCGTTTCCGATATTTCGCAAAGGTACATTTTAAAGACTGGATTTTCAAGGGCTTATATCTTCCTTAATATTCAGTTTAGGTATAAAGTGTCCTGAATATTCTGTCCTGAATATTCCCCATTTTATTTTGTATAAGGAATCACCTCACGAAATCTGGCGGCCGAATTCAGCCTCAACATGTACGTTGACATAATCTTAGTTTTCGTAAGTTAATATATATTTATTAAACCCATAAATATTTCAAAATGCTTCCACGATCGGTTATGAGTTTGGCTTAAGCGCCATATACTCAGCACTGGCGAATTCCTTGGTCGAGATCTAAGCACGGGGTTCCGGGTGCAAATCCGGAGCAACGCTCTGTTCACGATAAAACGTAGTGAATGTGTACGTATCGAAATGAAAAAGAGTGTATTCGTTGCGACACGTTCCAAGGTCACATCGTGTAGGAAGCATCCTAAACGCGTGGACGTATACGGAATGCCGATAATTTAATTTCGCGTCCGTGTGGTGTTCAGCCAGTAAGAACTGCGGGAGGAAAGAAGAACAAGAATTAATTAACTGTAATGGTCACCAGATTTTAAATGGAAAGAGAACTCGAGTTTTTATTTTACATTGCGCATTAAAAAAAGTCTAAACTGACATAGCTGCTATATATGCGACCTTTTTAAACAAAATAAACCTCACCTAAAGAGTATAGGGCCTTCCTTGTGGCACATCCATGCTCCTACCGTCTCAGCTACTAAAGGCTGTTTACGATAAAGTGATAATTTTGAATTCAACCTTAGAAAAAAGTCACTGCCCCTACCAGCATGTATTTTAACGGCCGTACTGAGTGACATTTGCCCAGTAAAGTTGTTAACGAAGTATGGGAATCCGTTCAGTATCTTAACATCAGATTAAAAGTGTTAGATAACCATTTGTAATCACTTAAAATATTTCTTTCACTTTGTACTTTTTTTTAATGATTCGAAGTGTAAAAAAGAGCGTATTTGTGGAGTATTTACTTTTCTAGTAATGTCAAAGTTTCACTTGGTCGACGCACGAATAACTCATGACAGTGATAATTTTTCATATGGCGGGATAATACATATCGTGCATACGAGTATATCTGAAGAAGGGATTTAAAAAGTTCTCATTTTACCGTGAACAGCCTTTAATAAGCATGCTGGAGTACCCACATAAATGTGCAGGAGCTCACGCTGGTATGACGGGAATTGGGAGCCTGCAAGAAAAAAATTGAGATGTCAGTCGGGGCTTGGTATTTGAAGAAGAAACATCTCTGTATGAACACGAAGTACTCTAATTTGTACTGAACAGGATTGGAGTAAAAAAAGGATTTACCGTACGGGAACGGAATACTCTTGGTTCTACTGTACCGGCGCGTAGTACACTAAAGCCGTGTCCGAAACGGCTGCGAGGCCATGATTTAGGTTACTAAATCGACCACGTGACCAATTTTAGGTCCAAAATATTTGGAGATTTAGGGTTGAAATTTACTGAGGTGAAGTAGCTCACTAAATATTCAAATATGTCCGTAAAATCGTCTGCTGTTGTTTATTTACGTTATATTTCCCGCCTTGTGGCGGAAACGGCGGTATTTTATGGTCTTGAAATGCTGCATAAAACATGTACGTGAAAAATGGAGAATCAGAAATCTACATGAAGTCATTTTAAAATAAAAGTTCGTATGTTGAAAAAAAGAGAGACGATCGGTTATTTGAAATAGAATATTAATTGCAGGGAGCGACGAAATAGCGAGAAGATTGATATTGGTTAGAAAGAAATATAATCAGTTATTTACAAGACGTGAAATATGCTTGGGAGTAAGTTATTTATTGATAGTGTGACAAACAAAATAACGTCGAAATTCCACAAGCCTGCAGTTTCCAACCTTGTTACATGTAGTGCTGTTACCAGCCGTTCGAAACCATCCACCCTAAATTCCTAAAACCTTATTCCCTAAATTTCCCATTTCGGACACGGCTTAAGTGGTACTGTAAAAGCACTTTTCACTACTGCGACGTCAGATTGCAGGGAAGCCAGCGCTAGTGCTGTGCGGAGATCTGTCGTTATAGGCTGTTCAAGGTAAATTGAGCACTTTTGAAGCCCTAGTTACTATTTTCTTTCAGCCAATTTATATCCTTCCGCCACTTGTTAATATAAACCCTGCCATGTGAGTAATAAACACAGTGTATACATTCACCATACCCAAAATCAAAAATCCGAGGCCACAATGAAATGCATTTATTGGTTATTATTAGGGATAGGAAAAATTCACGAGTTCAATGACTTGTAGGCTAGACTCCACACTCCTGTGTAACTCGAGCCACAGATGTTTGTTGATTGGCTGCTGCCCCAGAGAGTAGCCAATGTTACTCCACACCTGGCAGTATGGTTCTCGCTACTTGTTTCCTCGCAAGTCTGCTATTGGCCCAGAGTCGTCCAGGGCGTGTCTAACGAACTGTTATCCAATTTCCAAGGTGACTTCAGTGTACACGCGTTTGTCATGAAATGAATTCGCGAAATTGTCCTATCCCTAGTTATTATGTCTTATGAAACAGCTTCAAAAAGTGCTCGCTTTGCCGTGAATAGCATATAACTTCGTTGTGTATCGTGTGCGGGGACTGTCGTTGTTGCAGAGATCGACGCCAGCCCAAAAGGCGACGCCGACGAAGATCTCTGGCGTGGCGTTATCGGCTTCTTACCCCGACCACAAATGCCTGGCTTCGTTAGACTGCTAAGTGCGCGGGACGTTTCGCGGCCTTGTGCAACCGGGCCGTACTTCGTTTTTGCCGCTGCCCCAGCACAACCGCTTCAACGGCGGTGTGTGGACATGATGTTGCAAGGGAAGCGGTATTTTGATCGCTGCTGTACACTTTAAACTTGTGACGTCCGCGTGTAGCCTACTGTTCGCCGGGCCAACATAATGAATATGTTTTCTGCGGTGTCCGAGGTCGTGTTTACTAGAGAGTTCTGCCCTCGTCTCTTGCACGATACTTGGAGGCTGCTAACAGTGTCCGTGCATTGCTTTCTTTGAAATAGTTTCGCACCCCGACACACGTTTACATGGGTGGTCGGTTTTATTTGGCGCTCAGCCACAATAAAGATGGTCATATGCTTATATAAACGTTTCACGGTAAAATTAGCACTTTTGAAAGCGCTGCTTAAGATCTAGAAAGCCCTGCTTAATATCTACTTGTATGCACGTTGTGTATTATTCTGACTTATCTAAAATTGGCATTGCCATGGGCCTCATCACGTTATTCATGCGTCGGTGAAGAGAAACTGTGAAATTATTATAAAAGTAAGCAAATTAAGATTTTGCTAATTTTCACACTGATGCATTAAAAAAACAGAAAGCTAAATAAATAATTTAAATTATCACAAATGGTTACCGAATCCTTTTTTATTCGACGTTAAGATATGGAACTACTTTCCAGCTATCGTTACCAACTTTACTGGGCGCATGTCGCTCAGGGAGCCCGTTGAAGTATATGCAGGCATGGGCAGTGACGTTTTCTAAAGTTGATTTCAAAAGTGCTCACTTTATCGTGAACAGCCTTTAAGTGGGCTAGAGTTTATTACATACTTATTTGCTTCTATCTATAGAGTTATGTCAAGTGTAATGAGAAATGAATCCGTTTTCTTTAGTGTACTGCCGGAAAACGAACATAAATATGTCCCTTTTTGTAATTTATGAGTCTCGGGAATACGCAGCAGAAATAATTCGGTCAACGACTATCGAATTGTGTATTAAAAACCAGTACGCAAAAGTTTTTTAATAACTTTTATATATGCCTAATTGTTGTCGTAAAGGTTACTGGTTTCTGGTTAAGATGTTTAGTTTTTCGTCCAAGGTACTAGAAAATTGTACGAGTACACAGATGATGTTACTTTACAAATCTGTTGAACACAGATCTATGTACAGTTAGTTGTCACTTATATGATGAATTTTTCACAGCGCAGCTACTTTAGTATTGCACTTATTCTTACGTCATGTATATAAAACTGAAGAAAGCTACTTCAGTAGCTAATCATAGACACAGTAATTAGAAAAAACACTCTGAGACATATCACTGTTTTCTAATTATTTGACAACATTACTAAAAGAACTACAGTAGGTATTTAGGTAAAAATTTATTTAGATACAGTAATGGATTTTCTAAAGGTTAGTTTTAAAAGTTTGTAATTAACAATGAACCAGTTATATAATCATGTACTTCCCAAGCCGACGCAAACAGTTTCTCCGTCAGCGATGTTTGCAGTAAACCCAAAGCTCTTTCCTGAAATCTAACTGCAGCTGAAGGGAGAAGTTGAAACTTACCCGTACTTACGGTGAGGTAAAAAAGACGACGAACTCACCAGGTTGTATGTGTCTGCAGGCAATTACTTACATATACAAGTTTTTAAATTTGAGAGCATCCGTTCTGAATACTAATGTTTTAGTCATCACTTGCTCTTTCAGTGTTGACGTTAGAAGTTTGCCAAACATTAATTGTTCTTCCTTTTGAGATATGCCTGGACATCCTCGAGTTTCTTCGTCACGTTTCCAGTTTTACAGAGTAAATAAATTAACCATCTTGCTTTCAGTACAGTACACTATTTTAATTTTAAAGTTTCGAAAGAAAAAAAAACAATTTTTGCTGATACTATTGCAGTACTGATAAAAAACCAGCCAACAGACCCTACGTTCGCAGGGAGTTGTAACAATTTTAGACCGTATTCCGATAGAGTCCTATTTCACTGGTCATTGATTTCAGTGGCACCAGCTGGTGCTCCAGTATTAATGATGATCGCTGGCAGTTATTTTGGATAGTACCCAGCGCGAGGTTAGAACGATCGTTGTAAACATTAAAATTTACTTTGGCTTGGCAGAACTGCAGTAAAATCAATTGCTGGAGGGCTGATTTGAGTAAGAAAAAAAAAGTTAAATAAAGAATATTGTTGTGTAATCCATGCCGAAATAATTGCCTCAGAATTTAGTTTATGAACTTTATAAAAAATAATTTCTTAAATTCTGCACAAACCAGTTATTTAAGAATTAAAATCCACAGTCGAATCTGGTTATAAATTTTTCTGAATATCACTGCGAATCATTCCAAAATCTTATTTGGCTTATTTCTGATGTATTGTGACATTGTTAACAAACATAATGTTTGCATCACAGTACTGGTTTGCAGTTTTGGAATACAGCTTAAACTAATACATATTGGCTAAATTTATTTCAATTTTAGAAACTCCTTCGGAAATAATGTTTTATTTAAAATAATGAATTGTATGGAAATAATGATGCCAAACAAACTCAACGGGGCACTTTTGTCTCGTCTATTTTGAAAATATTTTTTGTGCTATAGTTTTAGAACTGACTTCGCTAACGGTACCTCACGTGCCGGGTTTGGCGTCCTTATTTTACAATACACTTTCTAGTAGAACATATATTTTCTCTTTTTTTTTCGCAGAAAAGCTTCCCGTTTGGGTATTTAATCTATTTAATTTGTATCTTCCAAAATCAAATTTTTCAGGTAGTTATTGGGCTCAGACTCGTACCAGGTAGTTATTCTAATATATACTTTTTAATTGATTAATTACGCCTATAAAATAAGGTTGTTGCATTTTGTTTCGTTTTTACGTGGCAGTTTTTATATCAGGGAAGTGTGATTTTTGGTACCTTAGATAGTTATGACGTTGAAGCATACTGACTCAAAGACATCTGCCAATATGTACGGTTTTAATAATAAAGATAATATAAGTTACCTTTTGGCTAACTGGAAAAATGGAAGTTGAATATAAATCATATTGATAAAATATAGATGATCACATAGGTATCATTTAAATAGCTGTTTGTCTATTAAAAACCCAAGAGGATAACATGAAATTATATATATATATTTATTTATTTATTTACTTCTTCTGACAATCGCCTTAAACTTAAATCATATAGATGAAAGTCGTCACTCTTTTCCACATATTGAAGAAATATTACGCATTTTCATGCTCGTATATAATTTTAAACAATGACGCATCTCTAGTGCATTCACAGAGGTTACCTTCCGTTCGAGCCTTTTGTATTTAAATGATTTCTCGTGGGAAATATGCAAACGAATTATCTTGAATGTTGCACGCACATATCGTGCATAATTAAGTTCTATCATTTGGCCACGAGTAGTTGTAAACACGTCAAAAATATGCAAAGTTTACAAATTTTATTTTTCGATACTTTCTTCGTGAATAATTTGTAAAAGAGGACAAAAAGGACAATTTAAGCGACTGTTTATTAGTACAATATGAGGGCTGACTTATTTTTTCCAATACTGATTCGTCAAAAATAATTTTATTAGTAAAAAAGGTTACAACTTGCACCAATGTACTATCCGATGTTATTGATGTTTTTATTAAGTTTATAATGTCTAAAATTAAAGAAACTTATGTTTCGGTTCAGTTAATTATGTTATACTCTGTTTAATATACCTTCAGTAAATTTTGACCGTTCTCGAAAAGAAGTGCGGCCACCATGTATCCCCCCGCCACAGCTGTACTGTCCGTGAAGAAAACGATCTTTTTAAACAAACTACTAATCCAATGGCAGGCATTGAAAGACCGACAACTTATGTCCAGTACTTGGGCTACTATAGCTGGTTGCCATTCCCAACTGTTTTATTTTTGTCATTATCACATAATATAGGCTACTAGTTAGGGTTGCTTTATTTTATTGGTGGGTTGGGGAACTATATATTAGCGTCTTTCGTGAGACGTGATTTTCTTTTGTGGTTCTTCTGAGATAGTGGAGATTGGAACTTGCATTGATTTGATGATGCAGTAGAAAATTTTGTTCGTACGGAAATAGCATTCTATTGACAATAACTCAGAAGTTTTAACATCATCGAAAGAACTAAATGCGATAAATGTGTCGCTGTTCGTACCTATGCGAGAAATGCTCAACAGATAAGTATTATTGCATTTTTTTATATAATGAACTATACTAAAAGGAGCTTATTTAGGACACGTACATTTGAAAACATCCCGCAAGAACAAAACGCGAAAATTACGTCACTGGTAATACCGATGTACGAAATGCACAAAGCAAACACGTTCAGCAAATTTAACTTTTACGTAAAAATCGTTAGAGTTTCAAGCAAATAAAAGTCCAAATACATTTCAAATATTTTAACAACAATTTAAGAAAACATTACTTACAAAAAACCTCAAACTTACTATTCACTTCGTAATTCTCCCCTACCCCCAAAAAAAGCGTGCCGAACTTTGGATGATTAATTCACTAAAATCACTTGTCGGCTAATGATACGAAATAATTTATTTGCTTACTTATGTAATTAACAAAACTCTTGAACTATTTTTTAAAACCAACAAATTCACACTTCACAATGAAAATCAATTTTCGCGATGATCACAGGAAATGGCGGACCACAGAACACAACAAACCATTTTACAATGTGTCGATAATTCATTTCACTGAGGAGACTTCTAAAAAGGCACCTACGACGAACTACACTTCATGAAATATGCAAATACAAAAATAATTAACTTCATATATAGTATTCCATCACCAGCAAGTAATTATCGCATATAGATAAATTATGACGGAATAGAGCACAATGACAACGGCTTTTCACCGGGCGGGTGGAGACCATAGACAACAGACTCAACGGAGATTGCTGAAGGGAGACCTTTCACATAACCGTGATGTTCGCATGCTCTACCATAATATTTCTAAATATTTTTAAGCCCTTAATCTATAACTCAGAAAAATTGCGTATTAGTCTATGAGCATAAACCATAAATGTTGTAATTGTCATTAATTTTTGACATTATAATTTTTAATTCAGAGTACTATTTTCTTTCAGTCATCGCAAAGAGCGCCAACATAATAACACGCATCCTGCAACAACCATCAGATGACACAGTACTATGCAAATGGGAGCGTTTACTGTTTACATGCTGTGTAGTTTGGTCACGTCTATCAAATTTTATTGAAGTATATGAAACAGAGTATACCAACAATTACATATGTAAAAAAATATGATTGTGTAAAATTGAATAGATTTAAAATACACGATATTGCTTCGTGCACAAGTTGTTCAGAAAAAAATACGTACAGAGTTTGAGATTTGGTGGAGTATGACCGACTAGTCACGTTTGAACGGGCAGTTAATGGCCTGAAGAGCGCGTTGTGCCACCATAATGCGTTGAAAGTGGGCCAAGAGCTACTTTAACACGTATGCCACGCCTTGTACCGGCTATTTGGATGGAGTACATGATGCACCTGGCATATACGCGACCCGGCCAACATTGCTGCGAACTCTGTGGCGATGTTCCAGGTATACAGTGCTGTGTATCGGAGGCATGGCAGCAGATAAACAAAAAACCAATTTAACCAACAAATACTAGACGTAAAACTGTATCTCATTAGAACTAAACCTGATAATTACTTGAACGAAATAAATTTCTGCTACTGTCGTTCGACCTAGCAAACATGCCCTACCGAGTAGTCTCAACTCAAGCGTCAGATAGTAAGTTTTTAGGAAGCAGAACTAAGATCGTTACAGCTACGAGTGTAATTTAGCCTGTATCAGTACGCATGAAGTCTTTTCACGTGCTGCATGTGATGGGAAAGGTTCCAGGTCTATTTATAATCAATTTGTCGCCCTCTTTCAGAGCGCCAGTGACCTTTTTTTCCAGCTCACTGGCCAGATTCTCGCTAAACTTGGGATAGTGGAATGTGTGTCGCGGAAAATATGAAGCGCCAATTGTATTTATTTATGCAAAATAACAGCTCACACAATCTTTTTTTTTTTTTTTATGTTAGTCGTATGTTTGAGGTAGCTGGTCGTGGGTTTAGGTTATAATACAGATAACTCATTCATCGATCAACAATTATGCACGGAAGTTGCGTGTAGCTTGGATCCTCTTGCTACAATAGATTTTGATGCAGTTAGACGTAATTTCAAAATTGTAATATAATAATTACCGACAGGTTACTTTTACTCGCCCTAATTTTACACTTTCCGGCATTTTACATAAATATTTTTCGGTCCCATTGTTTTACAGAATAAGTATCCCTAGTGTTACTCTTTGCAGTATTTTAAAACACTTTTTTTTCTCTTTTGAAGAGTGTAGAAAGGGGTTTCACTGTAATTAGAATGGGACAACATTTTTGTTACTGAATATCTCATAATGGGTTACACGTGGGTCGGTTCTTTATCACATAACTACGCCAATTCATTTGCAACAGTACACACTTTTAATGTGGTCGCTAGAATCGCTTGTTTGGCGAATTCTAACATGAAACTTCTTTTCAGAAATCTTGTTATTTGACACAAATTTGTAGCGAGAGAAACCATTGACTTTATAATTTTCCCCATAGCAGTTATTCTAAACTGTATGTTGAGCTGGACTTTAGAATGGGAATACAGCGCGCAGATGAAGATAAATGGAAAACACGTGGCGAGATGCGGTTATGATGGGCGTGCAAATACTGTTCCGCCTCTCTCAACCTATTTTCCGGCACCCACTTGATATTTTCCTGTGAGTGTGTCGACAGGTGACGCAAACAGGCGACCGGACACATGCACAGTAGGTTCGCAGGTAACCGAGAACTTATTTAAGTCTTGCCTAGTTACTTCTTTCAACTACAGTATTGTGTACCATTCCGCCAAATCTAAAAAAAAATAAAGTTACCACGATCGAGTGTACTCTTAAGTGCCGTTCGGGTCACTTCCGGATTTTCTCATCTGGATATCGTGTCGGACGATGCCGCTGGTCGGTGGGTTTTCTCGGGGATCCCCCATTTCCCTTGCTCTTTCAATCCAGCGCTGCTCCACACACACCTCAACCACCCTCATGGGCTCTCAATACCTCGCTGTTAAGGGCGGCCCAAATCTCTTCACTTCGCTCACTCTTAGGGAAGTTATACAGTGACTCAGACGTGGGTACCAGATCCTGACGACGTAAGACGCATTCAGTTTAATTCCTAATGGAACTCATGAGTACCCAGACGTACTGAAGAACGTAAGAAGGCTCGTCAACACTCAGCGTGAATTCGTTTAGCCAATATAAATACGTTATTGGTTTCGATGATCTTCGTTTTCGTTACCACTGTGGTTTGCAAGAAAACATGGACATGGAGTGAATGTGGTTTTCATCTCTTTTGTTTCGATAATCACACGTGCATGAGCAAGTCTGTTTGCATACAATAATAGTCAGTGAATATCAGCTAAGAATTTGTTACGAACTAGTGAATCAGTTGAATTAACTGAGAACTCGTGTCTTATTGTGGTGTTCGTAGTCATGTCTTGCAAACACGACGAAAGATCTTTTTTCCTTCGTACATTCGTGCTTTAGATGAAGGCTTTGATATTCGTAAACAGTACACCACGTGAAAAGTATTTGTTATTATTTGCGTGGTTATTGCTTTTCAACGGCATCCGCTATTTTACAATACAACGAAGTTTGTCTCAACGAATACCTACAGGAAACATACAGATAAGAGAATTTTAATCGCCACTGATTCACGGTTGGTTATTTTCAGTTTCTTACTGATTTGGCTCCGTTTGCCATATGCTAACCGTTACTCTGATGTTTTTGAAACAAAATTAATACGACTTCAAGGGCCATAAATTCTGAAAAATACACTTTCAAGAAGATGTTAAAACATAGAGCTACTGCAAGCGTTGTAGTCAGTGTTTACTTGTGTGTGTGTGTGTGTGTTTGTGTGTGTGTGTGTGTGTGTGTGTGTGTGTGTGTGTGTGTGTGTGTGTGAGTGCGTGCGAATGAGAGGGTGTCACAGGATTATTGCGACGAACCTCTAGGGGCGATAGTTAATTTAATGAGGAACAACTTTTGCCGGAGAACGGATGTCCGGAGACGCTCCGTTGAGACGCCAGGCGTCGTTGTAAAATACTTCCACGCGCCTGGGAGGTAGGCATTCCTCGGCGTTCGTATCACATGCCTGCTGCTGACCATGCAGTAAGTCATCTGTAGCTACAGTAGTAGACGTGAGGGCCGATTACAGAGCCTTGCCTCTGCTCTGAAGAGGTAGGCAGTTTCAGAAGATCTGAGAACCGCATTGGACCGCATGTGCTGTTCGTTACGTCCTTTCCTCGCCACACTACACTACACAGACCTGCGTTGTTGTCGCTGCCTGAGTCGAAACAGTTGTGTGTTCGCCGTGGCTGCTCTTCGTACATCAGACTAGTCATTGGACGCTTATTCATTGTCATAACTGGCATATATGCATACGTGGATGGTGAAGCTAGAAGCTGTGGGAGCATAGCTGCTCGTCTTTATCAGGAACTATTCCCTGACAGACGGCAGCCACAACTCACTGTCCTAGAGATTAGATCAGCGCCTGCGCCAATATGGGACCTTCCATCCACCGCATGAGGACGTCAGGGCAAGAGGTGTTCGTACGCCGCATTTTGAAGAAGTACTGGACAGAATTGAAGCGAACCCATCCACAAGCACACGTGCGATCGCTCACGATATGGACGTCAGCCACACCTCGCTGTAGAGAGTGTTCTGTCAGCACAGACTACGTACATTCCACCTGCAGAAGGTACAGGCACTTGGACCATCTGACTTCGAGCCCCGTTTGCGGTTCGCACAGTTGTTCATGCAGCTGTGCATTGCCGGGCCAAAGTGTATTGTTTACAGACAAATCGTTTTTCTTTTAACTAGAGATGGCTATTTCAATACCCACAACAGCCCTATGTGGGCAGAAGAAAATCCATGTACAGTGGTGGCCACATATCGTCAACAACAGTTTGCGGTGAGCGTGTTGGCTGGCATCGTCCACGAACAAGTTATTGGATCCTTTATCCTTCCAGCCCGTTTAGACGGCCAGGTGTATAACAACTTTCTGGCAAAATAGCTACCCCAGCTGCTAGAAGATGTGTAGTTGAAGGTACGAGTCAACATGTGGTTTCAACATGATACCGCCCCGCCGCGTTTCAACCGTCGTGTTCGCCAACACCTCACCGACACGTTTGGTGTTAAGTGGCTTGGGAGAGGCGACCCTGTGCCACGGCCATCACGGTCACCCGACCTCACGCCAGTCGATTTCTTTCTGTGGGGCGACATCAACGCCTGTGTAGAACCACAACATTCTCTTACGACGAATACAGGCTTCATGCAGCGGTTCAGACCACTCCTGGCATCTTCAGGAGGGTCCGCCAGACAATGCATCGGCGTTGCAACGTCTGCAGTCAAGCGAAGGGCCGCCATTCTGAGCGCCTGCTTTAGGCTAACGTATGTAAATGTTTGACAGGCAGTTAATAAAGTACAACAACCTACGAACGTCTATTTGATCTAGAAATGTAGGAGCTACAGTGCTACATCAAATAACACTGTTTCTTGGAAGGCAGGCAGCTGGTGTCTGTTGTGTGGAACGCTAACTGCCAACCTACCAGACGTTTATAATGTGTTGTACGAAGACGCCTAGCATCTAAACGGTACGTCTCCAAACATCCGTTCTCTGGCAAAAATTGTTCCTAATAACATTCCCTATCACCCCTAGAAGTTTGTCACGACGATCCTGTGACATCCTGTAAACGCGCGCGCGTGTGCGTGTGTGCAGAAACGGGTGCGGATTTTTTTTTTTTTAAGTTTGATATCAGAAGTGCTTACTTAGCCTCGAATCTTCGAATCTGCTTTAGCTGTCCTCCAGTCTACGATGGCTACGGTGTCTCCAGTGCACGCTATCTGTACATACAATTACCGGGCTGAATATTGGTTGTACCACAGACGTTTCCGAACGCTAAAAAGCCGTCGTTTACGCAAATGAGTTACCAGTAAAAGAAAAAAAAAGTAGGCTCTTCGCCCTTCACTGCTGTCTTGTGTTTTTTACTGAACATTATGTGTAAAGTATACGAGATATGCTGAAATTCAAATCTTCCAATGCCTACCGAGCGAAGAAGTGGCACAGTGGGAATGAAAAGGAGCAAAGACCTAGCCATGTTCAAGACCCAGTTCGGCCTTCCTTATTTCGGTTTCCCCTGATTTTCTAAAATCCCTTATTAAACATCGGCTATGGCGGCTTTATTTTTCGTTTTCAACCATCTGAAATTCTTGCTCTGTTTCTAATGACTGTGCTATAGACTAGACGTGATGGCCATCTACCAAATATCTCTTCTCCTTCCCGCTGAAAACATATCTATTCAAACGTGCTTATTTTGCAAATTGCATTGATTTAAGTTTTTTTTTTATATGTTTTTTTAACTTCACAATCTCGGGTATCGATTTCCAATCCACCCAACTATTTCGCCAATCATTAGCTTCTTTGTAACGGCAGTTTCAAAGATAAGCATTTCACAGATTGAAACCACTGCTCCAAATCTAGAAAGGATGTCACACTTCTGTTCATTAGTATCCGGCCCAAACTGTGTTAGAGTTTTGTCATAGGACTATGTGAAGATCGGAAAACGTTACAGTAAAAATTATACATGTTCATCGGGCAATAGCGTGATCGATTCAACTCGAATTTTTAAGTAATAAAAAGGGCGAACTTATACCACCTTCAGTCCCAAGAGATCCTCTCTGTTCTTGCACCGAAACATCTTTCTCACTTTGGCCTCTGTCTTTTCGTGCTAAACATCGACCATGCAATGAAATAACGAAAATAAGTACATATTTTAGAGTTTTACTTTTTAATAATTACTTATTTAACATTTCTGTTGTTAAGGAGTAGCATGATTGCTATAGTTAATGCGTTCTGTTTTGTAATTTTGCTTCGCTTTCAACAAAACGGAAAATGCAAATAGAAAATGTACCAATGTGTAATAGGGCCACTTAATGATTTTGTTACAAAAGGGAGTTTTATTAGAACACAGCCTAAGTTTCAGGTTATCCCAAGAGTAAACGCATTGAAGTGTACTGTTTGTGTGCTTTTGAGTTGACCAGTACGTATGTGCTTAACTGTGATAAAACAATTACTGCGGCAAATAGAGGCTGGTTCTGAGAGCTCGTATGTAGCTATATTGGGGTAGGAGGGGCATTTGTGCCTACTTCCGTGTCAAAGATAAGTATAATCGAATTGTAGTCATCTTAAAATAAATGTATGTTCCATAAGTATAATAACCTTACGTTTCACAAATTAATCTTAATAAGTTTTTCTTCTGTGGAAGTGGAACACGAACATAGTAAATTAATCCAGTAAATCTGTTAAAAAATAATTTTTTTTCTGTGATTTTGGTTATTCCCACGCTCGTTTAAGTTGCAACAGGAGTCAGTGGAGAGGCTCTTCGATGTAAGTAATATTAGCCACTCACGACTGATTGGGCACTTTTGAAATCAACCATTAAAAGTATCTCAACCCCAACCTGCATATTATTTAACAAGCACGCATACGGTTGGCAACGACGGAAGGAAATAGTTGTACATCTGAACGCTGAGTTAAAAGTATTAGGTAAATATTTGTCACTGCTGAAACGATTTATTTTTCTGTCTTTTATTTTAACGCAGACTATTTTAAGAATTAGCAAATCTATAAAATATTTTCTTTTGTAACAATTTTTCAATTTTACGTGACCGATACATGAATAAAGTGACCGGGTCCATGCCAATGTTAATTTTACATATACGGTGGAAGAATACAGTACGCATATAATTAGATCTTGAGCAGGGCTATATACTAGCGCTAAGATGTATTGGTGTTGACCAGTACGTAACCTGTCGACACTGGTATGGCAATAAGTTACTGCGGCAGAAGTAGGCCGCTGTGTGGAGCTCGCATTCACACACTGCCGCGGGTGAACGCCCTCACACAATTGAAAATTTTAACATTCGGCTTTACGATTTCACTTTACGCTTGTTTTCCGACCTGCCATTTCGTATGGAACCTGACGCAATGTAACTGTCGAAAGTAAAGTCAAGTATCCTTTGATTTTACGATTTCGAAAAGTTGAAATTTAAAGTCAAAGTCAAGCAGCCATTTTGCCGAAAACATTATAGAGATTATGTGGAATAAGTTTCATTTTATTGTAGGGCGAATTTTATTTCGGTATATTAAACCAAGCTCGTCTAAATAAACCCATTCAGACCAGTGTACAAATTTGTGCACATTTCGCACGTGTAGGTAATTTTTGGTCTGTACTGCATGCACACTGTGAAGCTCAATAACCAATGATTTTACCTGTGGCGAAACTACATATTCGTGAACCGTCTTACTGGAACAGGTAATAATTGGTTCATATAACTGTAGCCGAACATACAGCCTATAACTCATTTGCTGTGACAATGAAACAAGCTTTGTGTCGACATGAGTACACCACGCATCATAAAATATTTTGTTTGCAACACCTGAAACCGTGAATTAAAGTAGGTTTGAAAGGATTAAATAAATGGCAAATGGATGTAACGCGAAGAGCAAATATATGAATTAATATGTTTTAATAAAGTAAACAAATGAGTTTTTTTTGTTTAGAAATTAACTTTTGATATCATTTTTAAGTATATTAAAAAAAAAAAGATACGTAAAAATGCATTCCTGGATAATAAGATAATGATTTACGTAACAAGATAAACATTTTTACAAAGTTCGCAGAACCGCTTTTCTACTGTCTGAAATTTGACTTTACAATTGTATACTGCATTGGCAGAGACCTGCAAAATTCGCGTTATTATTCAAGGACAGATTGGACTGCAAGTTACTGTGCGTTTGACCGACTGCAGTCATTGGCCGGAAATGTGTCTGCCTCGCCTCGGAGAACTCTTGAGCCAATAAGATAAGATCAGCAGTGAAGTGGCCAATCTCTTTTAAGGATATCAAACTGGTAGGTGGCGTTGATTAAAATCCAACGGCCAATGAAACCACGGACGGTGCTCACTCGTTTATACGGCACTGGAATCTATCCTGTCACCGAAAGATAACGCGAATTTTGCACGTCTCTATACGTGTAAAGTCAAATGCTGAAAGTTATCAGTTGTTTAAGGCCCGTGTCACACTGTCAAATTTTTCTGTCAAGCTGCTTCCAATAAGTTTGGTCAAATAAAGTTGGACAGTTATGACGTCAACGAAACGTCATAAATGCCGTCATACTTGTCTGAAAAAGTTGGGTGTCTTCAATTTCCATCAAACATTTGAAAATTGGATCGCTTCTAAAATTCCTTCGATGTTCGACTGTCTCAGCCAATCAGAATCGTGCACGACAGATATGTACGCCAAGAAACTTTAAAACGAATTATTGCTGGAAACGAAGTAGGTTATGAAGATAATTAATTTATGTAGAAACTGTATGGGCATGAATGCTATATTAAGTGAATATTGCACATAATGTTACGAGCTCGGAGGCATTAAATTCCATTGTGCAGGAAACATCTCTGATAAATAATATATTAATTTACTAAAGAAGCGAAAATTAATTACAACATTTCTTACATATCTTCCTGTAATGGACCGCATGAAAAAACAAAAGCAATATCCCACTATGAAAATAGTTTTGAAATAATAATTCAAATTATATTCCCCAAGTAAAAAAATGTGAGAGTGTGACCTATTTTCATACACATTCAAAATTATTTGATAAAAAAATTTGTTGGAAGGAAAAATTTGATGGCCGTATTTTGTCTTCAAATTTTATTGCCAAATATATGTAGTTGAAGGCGAAAATTCTACAGTGTGACAGGGGCTTAAGAGCCCTATGTGTTGAAACGTTTTCTGTGAAATAGTTGTTTGCGCGTAAACACGTATCTCGGTAAATAAAAGTTCTGGAAAAATGACATTTTGTCAGAAAAAAATAAAAGAACCATTATCTTTGGCTCTATTTTTTTTCTTTTGTCATATTAAGTGTATTCTTGGAGAGAAAAAAAATCCGTGTACAGCAAGAGAAAAGTACAAAGAGACGGACGTAGTTTAATCTGTGGTATTTCATCGCGTGTAATAAAACCACTATGTTACAAATCTAATTTGCACACTAAAAACGTTAAGGCGGAAACACTGCACGCCTTGAGCGTAGGAGCGATGAGACGCTAGGCATGCGTGTAACTGTCGCCCGTATCGCTCCCTCGCTTCTCGACCTCGGACGCGCAGCTACATAGTGCCCTCAAAGGGGCCTTAACAGCGGCACGAGGCAGTGCAGGCTAGGCGCGGCCAATGACCCGTGACCGCACAGCGGCTCACGTTGATGCCGCCGCGCCGGGGACACTCGCGCGCGACCTTGACACGCTGGCCCGTCGCGCATTGCGGTCGGCTGCGTTCGCCACTTGCGCCGGGGTGCTTGAATTCTCTCCTGGTGTAATCCACTCTCGGTTACTTCCAACTCTCCTGAAGCCCTGCTAAACTTTCTGCTTCCACAATATTCCTCCGCCTCATGCTAACAAAGCTTAACCAAGAGTAGAACATTACACCAAACGGACAATGCACCGCATTCGAGCGCACTCGGTGCAATAATATTTTGCATGGGAATTATTTATTAAAGACTGTTCACAATAAAGTGAGCACTTTTGAAATCAATCATAGAAAAACGTCACTGCCCCTGCCTGCATATATTTTAACGGGCACACATGCGCCCAGTAAAGTTGGTACGATAGAGGACAAATAGTTCCATATCTTAACGTCGAATAAAAACTGTTAAGGTAACCAATTGTGATAACTAAAATTATTTTTTTCGCTTTCTGAATTTTTTCAATGCATCGAAGTGTAAAAATGAGCAGATTGTAAAATACGCACGAATATGAGGCCCATGGCAATGGTATATTTTACATAAGGCTTAAAAATACACAAGACAATGGCGTCTATCCTGCATGTTGTTCCTGTCCATAATTATAATTTTTGGGTAGAATATAAACAAAATTTCAATTTAACCAAACATTCGGTAGTTTTATGTCAAAAATATAAAATGCTTGTGATGCAATGTATATTTAGGAAACTTTGGTGCTTGTGGGAGGGGGAGGACGCCCCTGCTGGCTGAAAAGTGGTGGGGCGATCGCCCTCCATGTCTCTCCTTATGCTTCTTACACAATGGAAAACTTTAGCATTTAACTTTACATTTCCTTTCCTCTGACCAAACCACAAATACACAAAACAATTGTAAAGTCAGATTTCAGGCAATTGAACATCGGTTCTGCGAGCTTCATACAAATGTGTATCTTGTTATGTAAATAATTATTTGTAAAATTAGGGCAATGGAAATAACAAAAGCTTGAAGAATCTCATTTAAATATAATATGTTTTAAGAGTACGCCATTTACTCTTTGAAGTTTTTCTTTTCATCAACAAACCTCTTTTATTTTATCAAAGCATTACATACTGTAATGGTTAGAGCTATCACATTTGACATTTTTTATTGTTATTTTAACACCCTAAGTCAATGAAAAAATATCAATTCCAGAAATAGAGAAACAGGAAGTTTTTATATCAGTCCTACATTCAGTCCTACGTATCGACAGAATCTTTCAAAAGAAACTTTGGATACTGCCTTAGTTAAACTGTCAGCAATCTTGTCGTTAGTGTTAATATATTTCAGATTAATCACTCCACTGTCGACTCTTTCTCGTACAAAATGAAATCTGGTGACTATATGTTTCATTCGCCGATGAGAGCTTGGATTTCCAGCCACATAAATAGCAGCCTCGTTGTCTTCGTTGATGATTACAGAACAATTGTTCTTCACATCGATGTCCTCAAGTATCTTTTTAATCCAGCAGGCCTCACATACTGTACTACTTAACGCGATATACTCTGCCTATGTAGAAGACAAACTGACACACTTCTGCTTTAATGAGTTCCATGAAATGGTACATCCCAGGACTTTAAACAGGAAACCTGTCGTTGACCTTCTGTCTGTGGGATCACCTACGTGGTCAGAATCAACGAAATCTTCTACAATAGGTGCGTCAGAGTTCTTGCTGAAAACTAACTTGTAATTGATGGTTCTTTAGACGTCCCTCAAAATTCTTTTGAGAAAAGTAAGAAGATCTTTACTTGGCCAACTTTGGCATCTGCTAGCAAAATTCAGACAGAATGCCAAATCTGATCTGGTTCCTAAAATGCATACACTAATGACCCAATGATACTCCTGCACGTGTTACCCAAACTTTCATCAGAAGTAGCAGAATCAATCATTTTAAAATTTGGGTCCATTGGGGTTGGCGTTGGTCTGCAATGTTCTATGTCGAATCTTTCAAGTATTGATTTCAAGTAGTCAACTTGATTAATTTCAATTTATCCGTTCGAAAGATCTTGAATAATATTTAGTCCCAAATAACTGATATTTTTATAATCTTTCATATGAAAGGCAGATTTGAATTTTCCTTTTAAGGTTTCAATGAGAAGCAAATCTTGGCAAAGATTAGGATAGCGTCAACATAAACCAAGAAATAAATAAACTTCCCTCCATGGTTCTTGACATATAAGCAATCATTTACTTTGGATCTCGTAAATCCTTCCCTCAGCAAAAAATTATTACATTTTGAGTTCCAATTTTTCGGAGACCTTTTTAATCCATATAAGGATTTCTTGAGTAAAAGAACCTTTCCATCTTGGACCATTCCTTCTTGTTTCTTGAGGTAGACTTATTCTTCGATTTCCCCATGCAAAAAACGGCATTCTTCACGTCTATTTGATAGATATTCATGTCCCTGTTCACAGCAATAGCTAGCAATATTCTTAGTGTAGGAAGTTTTGCCACTGGAGCAAAAATGTCATTAAATTCAAAATCTTCATCTTGTTGGAAACCACGAGCAACAAGGCGGGATTTCAATACGATATTCTTTTCTTTCTGCTTCTTTTGGAAAACCCGCTTTGTGTCATTTGTTTTCTTTCCTTCTGGTAGACTTACTTCAACCCATGTTCCATTTCTTTCTATCGCATTCAGTTTTTATTTTATTGCAAACTTCCATTCTTCCCGATTATGGTCTTCTTAAACCACAATTCATATGGGGTTTTCCCTTTGGCTGAGCTTGTACCTGTCAAGTTAATTGTGTAAACAGCCGTATGCACTTCCTCAGCCCAGAAACACTTGTCTAGTCCTGATTCTATTAACATAGTTCTTGCTGCTTCCACTAAGGTCCTTATTTCCCTTTCAACTCGCCCATTCTGCTCTGGGCAATATGGAGCCGAAAGTTGGTGCCTAATTCCCACATATTAAAAGTAATCTTCCATTTCTTTATTTGAAATTTCTGTCCCATTATCTGATCTCACAGCCTTAACTCTTTTTCCGGTGTCCCTTTCTGCCATTTGGATGCATCTTTTAATTAAGTCAGAAATTTCGGACTTGAATTTAACAAAAAAAACAAAATCTAAAATGAGAATAATCATCCTTCACTAAAAGGAAATATTTTGATCCACCAAAGCTTGAGGTTTCAAATGGGCCGCAGAGATCAATGTGCAGAATCTCACATACATCTAATGTTTTTTAATCACTCGGTGGAAACGATGAACGATGCTGTTTCCCTTGGATACAAGAATCACATGAGAATAGTTCGTCCTTAACAGAGCATTTAATATTTAGTTTAGATAAAATATCTCTTACCTGCTTGATATTTTGATGAGCATGTTTCCTGTGCCATATTTCAAGAGATTTTAACTTAGATACACTCATTGCCGCTGTCTCGATTTTCTGAACATCCAAATTTACAACAAAGTTCTTTCCTTCCAAGTTTGCTTCTGCTATTACTTCATTATTTTTAATTAACCTACACTCATTTCCCTCTGCTATTAATGTATGTCCTTTAGCCAAAGTTTAAGAAACTGAGAAAAGGTTCAATTGAAAATCCGGTACAAAAAGAACATTTTTCAGCACACTCTGAATTTCTTTATCAGCTACATGGCAGACAACATTTATTTATATCACCAACACCCAATACCTTCAGAAATATTCAATCTCCTATTTTAATTTCTTTTGAGCAATCTCTAAAATTTATAAAATAATCTTTGTAAGGAGACATATGCTCACTGGCTCCACTGCCCAAATAAAACTTATAATTTTTGACCAGGCCTACTTGATTAATAACACTGGCCATGCTAACAAAAGCATTTTTGCAAACCTTGTCACCCTTTGTATTTGTACTTCCAGATTTTCCTGAGGTAACTGCACTAGCCATAGTGTTGTTCAAATAAAAACGACAATCCTTTTTAAAGTGACCTGGCTTATTACATAAGTGACAAGTCAGAGTCTTTTTACTATTTGCTGCATTAGTTTTATTTTTAAAACATTTTTCAGATGTGTGGTTCCTTTTATTGCAAATAGTGCGATGCGTTTGAAAAGCAGCAAAAGCCTGATTTTGTGAACAAGATGTATCTTTCAGCTTACTTTCCTCTATAATAAGTCGTGAAGTCAACTCATTTAGCGTTTGTCTGACAGGATCCTTAGATTCCCATGAGGACACAAAATGTCTGAATTCTCTGGGAAGGGACATTAATATTTTCATAATAACGCGGCAGTCTGAGATTTCTTCCCCAAAGGTTTTTAGTTTTGTCACAATATCCATAGCAGAAGATATGTGAGCAGCTACCCCTTTTCCTTCATATTGAAAACTAAAGAATTTTTCATGGAGCAAATGAATTGATGTTTCAGGCTTTCGTTCGTATATGGACAAAAGCTTATTCCACATTTCAGCAGAAGTTTTGCAATTTAAAATATGAACAATAGTTTCCTCCTCCATTCTAAAGACAATTAGTTCCTTGGCCTTGGAATCCTTTCTCTTCCAAATATCTTTTCACTTACTTTCTTCATTAGGCATGTTAATTGTTAACCTCACCGTCGTGACATCTAAAAAGCCTTTTGCTTCTGCTGCTACCAAAATTTGAAATTTCCAGATGTTCCAGTTGACTTCTCCCTTCAGCTTTGTTACCTGAACTTCCATTGTGTTCATTCTTTTTGCGTATTACCGTTTGGTATTTACAATTTCGACTGCGTATCCTTCCGTCAAAAATAAAAGACACATTTGACATAAAAATCACTTTCCTCAAAACCAAACATCACTGGGCCCATAACCTGATAAAATTAAGGCAATGGAAATAACAAAAGCTTGAAGAATTTAATTTAAATATAATATTTTTTAATAGTAAGCCATTTACTCTTTAAAGTTTGTCTTTTCATCAAAAAACCTCTTTTGTTTTATCAAAGCATTACATGATTATTAGAGCTACCACATTTGACAGTTTTCATTGTTATTTTAACATTTTGATATTATCCAGGAATGCAATTTACGCACTTTTTTTTAATAGGCTTAAAATTTATATTAAAAGTTTATTTCAAGACAAAATACTCATTTGATTAATTTATTAAAATATGCCAATTCATATATTTCCACTTCACATTATATACATTTGTCATTTATTTAATTTAAGACGCGCTTTGTTTAATATACCGAAATTAAAATTGCCCCACAATAAAATAAAGAACTTTCCACATAACCTCTGTTAGAGTCTCAGCAAAATGGCTGATTGAATTTGACTTTAAATTTCAACTTTTCGAAATCGTGAAGTCAAGAGTGCTTGACTTCGCCTTTAACAGTTCCATTGTGCCAAGCTCCATAAGAAACAACATGTGGGACTGCAAACGTAAATTAAAATCTTAAAGTCAGATGTTAAAGTTTTCAAATGTGTAAGGGCATTTACTCGGCGGTTATGTCTGGGCCACTATGAATGAACAGAAACTGGATCCCGCTGGCCTGTTCTCATGTGAGGGACTGGCCCGCTGTCTCTCTTGGACGGCCTGATGAGCGAACTTTACATCATGAAGTTGTAAGTACAAAGGCTAAATGTTATGGGACTTACTTATCTATTGTTACGCCAGACCAGTGCGCACGGGAGGGATTTTAATAATTAAACCCCTCCCATAAAGTTGCAAAAAATAAAACAAAACTAAACTGCATTTAAAAAATCAAACAAACTGTACTAATCTAATTTTTAATTATTGTCTACAAAGTGGTGATATTTCGTTGTCTCTCAATTTATTTTTATAACTGGGCTTTGCCAGAAAATTATGTTAGTTGAAAAACCGAAGGCAGAATCTGGTTTTGCCCCTATACAAGAACAACAACTCCTATTTTCAAATCCTGTGCACGAACCTGGTGTGCGTCTTTTACGAAATACTTGCCACAACAAAGTACAAGCTAAGTCTTCATTAACTACTTTAGCTGTGCTACGGGTGAATTTCTAACCATCGCCGTATGGGTTCGGCATCCTCGTCATATCTTTTTTTTTTTTATGTTTAATGTGGTAATTAAAATCGCGAAATCAATTACATACACATTTTAAGTAACTGGAACGGAATTATAAAACATGCTTATAGGCTATTCACGGTAAAATGAGCAATTTTGAAAGCCCTGCTTAATATCTACTTGTATGCACATTATGTATTCTTCCGCCTTATGTAAGATTAACATTGTCATGAGCCTCATCACTTTATTCATGCGTCGTTCAAGTGAAACAGCGAAATTATTAACAAAAGCAAATATTTTTAAAATCTGCTCATGTTACACTCCGATGCATAAAAAAAACAGAAACCGCAATAAATACTTTAAATTACCAGAAATGGTTACCTAACACTTTTTATTCGACGTTAAGGTATGGAACCTTCCCATCCATCGTTAACAACTTTACTGGGTGCATGTCACTCAGTGTGCCCGTTAAAATATATGCAGGTAGCTCCCGTGACTTTTTCTAAGGTTGATTTCAAAAGTGCTCACTTTATCGCGAACAGCCTTTAGCAATATTTAATCTCATTTAGGTAATAGGCACACCATAATTATGCATACTTTATTATAATTGAATCTTGTGGTCAGTTCGTAGTTCCACGAATAAAATATTTCTGTATGTGCGTTGCCAGCAGATCTCCATATCCTAAGAAAGATGTTCTTTTATGCAAGAGGTTGTTGGTTTGCAACCGTACTATGTCATTACTTTTTCGTTGTAATTGGAAATTGGAAATGGCTTATTGACGTCCCCCAGGGTTATGCCTGAAGGCTTATCAGGAGACTGCTTACAAACTAACTTATGATTTAATTTAAACTAACACCCGTGCCTTACTTGGGATTCGAACCCAGAACCTCCCACACCCCAGACCGGCGGCGCAAGGACAAACTCCACCATGGGAAGTTGTTTTTTTTAATATTCGTTGTAGTTGAGTTCGTAACTCACTCTCGGTGTCCTGTTTTGGGAAATAAACAAGAGGATTAGAATTAGGCTTCGATAAAAACAGTAGTATATTTCATTATGAGATAAAATACGCCATGCGCCATGTTGGAGAGGTATGTGGTTATCTTTTCAGCTGGTTAGCTTGGATTAGATTACTTTGGAATTCGAATAAGAAGTCAATTTATCGTCATTCTTTATATGGGCAGTTCTAAACTCCCGTGGTAATGCAGCAAAAATTACAGTTATAGGACGTTCACGGTAAAGTGAGCACGTTTGAAGCCCTAGTTGCATTTTCTTTCAACCAATTTATATCCTTCCACCACTTGTTAATGTAAACCCTGCCACGTGAGCAATAAACACAGGTATACGTTCACCATACACAAAACCAAAAGTCCGAGGCCACAATGAAATGTATTTGTTGGTTATTATGTCTGATGAAACAGCTTCAAAAAGTGCTCACTTTATCGTGAACGGCCTATAGTAGCACATATTTCAGTGCAAATTACGACAGTATGGACAGATTTGTGAATATGATATTAAAATAAACGTAACTATCAGATAACGGTTGTGAAGGAGTGTAGTTATAATTTACAAACTGGGTCAGACTCAACCAGCATGGTTATTATGGAAGAGTCTTATTTTCTACTTCCAATTTTACATACCTATTCTTAGGATTGACACACGTTTTATTTTAAAACGTATCAAAAATGAAGGCACGCAGTTGTAGCACTAAGTAGTTGATTCTCAGCATTTCGGACGCAAAACTAATACTTACGAAATTGTATGGAAGGAAGATCTATCTTGGCAAGAAGACTGTTGAGCTGAAACTTAACAGTCGTTGCTTAAAACCGAGTATTTTGGAACTGGAGCGAAGCCCGCTGTTTGCATTTCCTCGCCTCTGGTGTTATGTGACCTTGACAGCATCTAGAGGAAGGCTGCAGTAAACCTGACTCCTTTATGCTGAGATACGCAGTTGGTAAAAATTTTTAGTCTCCTGAGATTTTTAAAATTTTTGCGTAGTTAATGAAACGTAGAAATTTAAAGTATAGACCATTCACAGTTACTTAGAACTTTTCTGAAGCTCGGCTGAAGTTCTACTGCCAGTATATTGCTCCACCTCGTGCACATAAAGCTTAAACCGAGTCTAGAAAATTACACCAAAGGGGTCACGCGTCACATTCGTGCGCACTCAGTTAAAAAATACATAAGAACTATTTCTAACCAAACATTATCAGCATGCCTCTTTCCTCTCTGTTTTTATTCATATAAATTATAAATGAATTATTACAACAATTAGTCGACAAAGTCCAGGGAAAGTTTAGTTAAACAAAAATATTGTACTTTCATGTTTACACAAGTATAGAACGTTTGTGATACATAGGATGCTAAGCAAACAGCCAAAATCGTCATATATGGGGTGGCTTTTCAAAAGTTAGTTTCAAAACATGTGAAAAAACCACGAATAGACTTAATTCCAAATTTTTTGCCTTAAATTTTGAAACACGAGAAGTATTCAATTCAAATTCTAACAAAAATGAGTCTGTATGCACACAGAGAACGATTAACTGAAGTTTTCAGAAAATGGATTATGAATTCCTTTAACTGCTAGAAAGATTACGCATTATTTCATAATCCATGTCCATTTTCAATAGCCTAGTTAAATGTAGTCTTTGGCCTGCAAAACAGTACTATAGCATTTCAGACCGAAAAATAAAGATTTTAGGAATGATATTAGTTGACGAAGTCTATATAGTACAACTGCTATGTTTACTTAGCTACCACACACACACATATTTTTAATCTAAAAACTACTAGAAAAATAGTAAATAAGTGTATCCACGATCGTTAGCAAACAACGAAACTAAAATTTCTCAAGACGGTGCATAATGTTTTCGTTTTAAAAAATAAATTAAATCATTTAAGATACCTATTTTAGTTATTTGGGTAGCATTCTACTTCATTGTGATAGTATTACTTTGTATGGAGTGTTTTGCAAATTTAAACAAAAAACAATAGACATTATGGACTTTTCAATTAGGGTCAACTCATGAAACAAGATAGTTCTGAGATTGTTTGCAGGCCATGTAATTTTTTGAGCATTGTAATAGCTTATAATTTTTCTTTAACTTAGCCTCTTCAACTGTGATTTGAGTTGATGATTGGTCTCTACGGTTGATCTAATGCCTCGAGGTTCCGTGCCAACGCATTTAATTGTCCTCTTTTTTGTAGTTAGTTTTCTGTTATTTCATTGCTTTTTATCTATAGTTTCAATTTCTATATCAAAGTTTCCACTTTGGGGCAGCATAACTCAATGGAACAATACCGTGTATCTATGTAAACTTTTTCTGGCATGTGCAATAATTAGAAACCTGAATGAATTCGCAGACTCATTTTGAGATGAGCCAAAATTGAAAACACGTGTGTTTACATAACTTTAGCCATTGGTCCACATGGTGTGTGACACCTCATGGAGAACGCTGGCCCAATCGTCGCCTTCCACTTTGACAGTAGACAACCAATGTGCAATATCGGCATATTTGTACATAAAACTGTAGAGTCTAGCATGTAGGTCATCGAACTCGCGAATTTTTCAGGTCTTTATCAATAGTATACAAAACTTCAAATATATAACTTGAGCAATCGTTCTTGATTGTGTCCTGTAATATTAACTTTGATGACCATGAACCGAGCGCTAGGAAAGTTTACGTTAGGGTCTTATTCACTGGCCAGGGTAGGGTGTCAATACCGTTAGCGGTCATCGCTCGGTAAGTTGTGCCCAAACCTCAACTGCGTGAGTGCAGTTTCTCATTCCAAGATTCACTACCTCAACGTTAGGATTTCTCTCGTTCAGTAAACATCTTAATTTTGCCACTGGTCCTTAGAGTTGCCATGATAGTGACTGGGATGGAAGCACTGCTTGTGAACGTCACTTGCAAGACTTCATTTCGTTAAATCAAACCTAAGTTCGGCAATAACATATGTTTTGTTGTTTAACGGGAAATCAGAAATTGACAACTTACCCATACAAATACAAGCAATCATGTATATAGTTTATTCGCGGTTTCTTCTGACTTTTTGAATCAAACCTTTGGAAAATCTCCCCATGTATAACGTATTTGGTTGTTTCTTAAATATGTCACATAACTTATCACACGCACTTTATACTTGTGTTAACATTAAATACATCTGTTTTTAAATTAAACTTTTACTTATATACGTTATCTATAAATTATAATATTTTATTCATAAATAATATCAATAACAGCAGGGAGAAATAGGCGTGTTGGTAATGCCTAATACGAAATAGTTCTTATGCAGAATATTATTACACTGAGTGCCCACGAATGCGGTGCGCTGTCCCTTTGGTGTAATAGCCTGTGTGCATGAGACGGAGGAATATCCCGGAAGTAGAACTTAAACAGAGCTTTAGAAAATTTGGGAGTAACCGTGAACTGACTATATCGTGCGTTGGGTTGAAAGTAACTGTCTCTTTACGTACACCCACCGATCTGGGCTGCAGGAAGCTCTGGGTTCGAATCCCGGATAAGGCATGGGTGTTAATTTAATATAGATTATAAGTTAGTCTGGTCTGTAAGCCGTCCCCTGCTAAGCTTTCCAGGATAAAACCGGGGGACGTTAAAAAGCCTTTTACAATTACAATTTATGTACTCATATTATGCAGTTTTGTGAAACACCTCCCTGCCTGTCGCTTGAATTGCATTGCAGTATTCGAAATCCGCGTTTTTAAATATGAAACCTCTTAAAGTGTTCCCATTGTACCGATATACGGAAATAAAATATACTTCAGATGCGGTACGAATAACACATTACGAACATTAAAAATATTACTCCCGGGACCTCCAAAATAGCTAACGACTTTTTCACACTTCTTTATTTCAAAATTTACTGATCTGAAACATGCGACACTATTATAGAGACCGCACTGAACTATGCTACAGACTCCCCAACAATAAACGTATAGAGCCACCGCTTACAGTCTCGTAGGAAAGCGCTGCACAAGAACACTGGGGGGCCGTGGTGATGTAGTGGTTCTATTCCCGGCGGGATCGCCCCCGGATTTTCGCATGTGGAATCGTGCCGAACGATGCCGCTGGTCGGCGGGTTTTCTCGGGGAACTCCCTTCTCCCCCGCCCTTTACATTCCTGCACTGATCCATCCTGACCTCGCTTCACCCTCACAGGCTCTCAAGGCGCCCGTTTTTTACGTTCTCGGGAAAATCCCGAAGTAAATCTTGATTTTTTTTTTGCCGCTGCAGCCATCTCGCGGCGTGGTTTCCACGTGGCAAGCACGTGTCTGTCGCGAAGGGAATCTCCGTCTCGGACGGACCTCGAACACGATCGCCGGGGCATCCTCGAGACGTCAGAAGTGACTAGAAGGTAGGGCCAGCGCGGCGATCCATATTTCGCTCGGCTCCGATGCCTTTGGCAAGGGGGTAAAGCGCGCGCCAAGTGTTTTAGTTGCTGGCCGGCCGCCGCGTGGCGGGGGAGACTACTCGTAGTTGCGCGCGCGGCCGCCTGCAGGCGCCACCATCGAGTCCGCTGCCGATCGCGCCGGGTCCCGGGCAAAGCGGCGATAGAGTTTCGGCACAGCTGGTGGCGGCGAGGTTTTGTGCATGCGTGTGTGTGTTGTGACGTCACGTCCACGAGGAGGGGGTGTTGTCGTAGGCCTGTGACCTCCACGAGCAAGCAAAACAAGTCGATCTAACGTTTCGAACTTTTTTTCCTGTCCGTGCGTGTGTATGTGCGCGCTCTCGAGTGTGTGCGTGTTCGCCGGAGGATCGCCAGCGGGCGCATGTCACACGGGCTACAAGAAAAACTGCCAGCACATTTCCAGATGGGTACGTACCTTCTGCCATTTGTTATGTTAATAGGCGGTGACAGCTTGAAGTAACACTCGGTGACTTTCGTACGAAAGTCTTCCTGTTTCCCGGAGTATGTCTGAGCCCGCCTAGAAAAAATACGCTGGTTGATCGACTTGAAAAGTGACGAAAGTATGTGGAAAACACACACTTGAAAGTCACTTCACTTGGAAGTCACTTATGTCATGTGTAAAACCGACTGCATATCTCATAATTTATTACGCGTGCGTGTTTGCTCCGGCATTTTTTTAGCGTGTAAATATTCGTATGTATAGTAATAAAGGCTGGGTTATTCTTACGTAAAACTGTCAGTATGTAAGCCTGGAACTACCCCCAAGAAAGCTAATACTGTATCTGTAGTTGAAACGAGACTGATTACATACAAAATAACGTTGGCGGCGTGTGTAGGTCGAATATGTGTAGTTCTGTTCTACGCTGTTTCTATTTAAAACTTAGCAGCCCAGGCCAATGCCGAGAAAAAAAAAATTTGAAAAGATGTAAAGCGGTTACTATTCCCGGGACCTTGTCAAGCTATTCTTTGATGCTGCGACATCGGAAAGTTAAGTACACATTTTACGTTTCTCATCGAAAAAAAAAAATCCATATTAGTTGTGCCTAAATCCTTATATTTTGATTTTAAGTTTTAAAATAGTGATAATCAGGTAAAAGATGTGCCAAAATAGTAGATCATAAGAAAACCACTTTTCGAATTATATACGAGACAAATGATGGAAAACACGATTGTGAAAGGCTAAATTGTATACATTTGTAAAGTGAAATGAATAAATTAATAAATACAATAACTCAAATTAATGTCGACTTATATTCCTCAAATGCCTCATACAGAGCAGCGTGCTCTTTGGCATGCTGAAATTCCAGAATAATAAATAAATTTAAACGACCACAATTTTAGATTAATAAATATGCTGGTCAATAGGGCGTGTCTGGGCTCACCTCGTGCGTACGCCTATGGAAATGCACATGCTCTGCAGTTGCGCATTGCATCTGCGTAGACTAGATAAAGACGCCAGTCGGTAAACCGGAACCTGTATATCGAGGTATTTACGTACCCCATGTTTTCTTTGGCAGAACTTTAAGGAAGATGTAAAAATAGATCCAGTGACTACGTGGTATTCCAACAGTATTCAGAGAAGTCCCAAGTTGTCAACAAACTACAGTGTATATTCCTAGGCAGAATACAATGCGTGTGTTTGCTTTCATGGCGATTTTAAAACTACACCTACTTTAAGAGTGGGATGAACCCGCGCGTTTTTTGTGGAATAGTTGTTTGCGCGAATATGCGTATCTCGGTAAAGAATTGTTCTGCAAATACGACTTTTTGTTGAATAAAAAAAAATCTATTCTTTAATTCTGTCATATTAAGTATCTTGGAGAAAAAATTCCTTGAAAATGGTCAACTATCATATTTTCAAAGCCTGCCTATGCAGTTTCCTTAAGCGACAAGAGAAAAGTACAAAGATACGGGCGCAGTTTAATCTCTGAGCTTTCGCCGCGTGTAATGAAACCCCACTGTCACAGATCTAATTTACACAGTACAGAGTCACGACGTAAACACTGCACGACTTGCGCGTAAGAGCGATGAGGCACTAGGCGTGCCTGTTAGTATCGCCCGTATCTTTCCCTCGCTTCTTGACCTTGGCCGGGGGGGGGGGGCGATCCATTCCACTCTTTTAAATGCAGCGTACTTGTAATATCGTGTTTCAGTTCCTCGTAATAAGAAAATATGTTCATTACAAATTACATCCTAAAATATTTGTATTTCTTGACAACCGCATAGTAAAACGTTGCCAAGCATTAAATTATCTTTGGTTTTGGTAGTAACTGCTGTTCGTTACACGAACTGCAGAACCACATTGCCAGCCGCAGACAGTAGGTTGTGCATGCTCTGTTGATATGCGCTTTTTCTTTAGTTCTTGCATTATCTAACTGTTCCTTAGATTATCACTAACCAACTTTAACCCAGAATTTTGGATTACTCACGAGATATCCTGCATATGCGAAGGATTCATAAGTGAATCATGTGTTGTATCATAAACTCAGCATTTAATGAACGAATCTCGTTGGGTTTCGTGAACTATTTTTTCGTAGCGCACTTTGTACGAGGTAAATGAACGCCTCAAATAGTTATGTCGTAAGTTAAGTAATGGCTTTGTATTGTAGTTAATTTGCCTTTTTTTTTTTCACGTAACGTGTTTAAGTATATCGTTATCCAGTGAATAGTTGCAATTTTTCATTACAAAACAATTGACTGAATCATACATTGAGCGAAAGTGGGGCGGGACTGAGCATAGGTACCGTCGCAGACAATCAGCTGATTGTGTTAACTCGCACCAGATGTTTCTGAACGATATTTATTTTCGTATCTCTCAAGAGAACAGCGAGGTTATCTGCCAGAGGATAATTAATTTTTACTTAAGCAATGTTTACTATCAACAAAAGTTAGTCACAACAGTAGTGGATAGGTTACAGTTATAACTAATATCCTCATCCGTTTACTCCGGATAACAGATTTTCATTCCTTGACGTGGCCATAAAAGTTATTTTTTTTTGTGGTTACTTGCACTAAGTTTAACCAAACCAAAACATTATTCGCTGCGCAAGAGTTCTTTGAATAGGTTTTACATAGGCTGGTAGAGGTGTACGGGCCCAAATATGTAAGTAAATATTAACATAGCAGTGGCAGGAATATATTATCTATACTTGACTCAATACAATGTCAGTTAATTTATTTTTAGCAGTTGTCTTTGATTTCTTTCCACTGGAAACGATGTGTGCATTATGCATGAAGTGTATGTACAGTACTGTAAAATTGTGTTCACTTTTTGCCACAATTCGTTGTATCACTAAACTTGTTATCGTTTGCTGATGCAGTTACCTACGCTTTTTCTTAATTTGTTACACTGATCATAACCAGATTCGTGAGTGATGAACATAATCAAACACTCACAAAAGCTCTCACTTCATGGTGGTACAATTTATTTCCCGTACATAAAATAGTACGTGTTCGTTTGTCTGCTGTTGCATGAAATTGGATGATGTAAGACAAAAAAAAAAATTAAATGCAACTTTTTAAATCTGATATATGTGTTTATGAGTTTGTGTTCGAGTGCGCACGCATGTTTCTGTGCAAAATTGCCTTTCTCTAATTGTTAGTGTAAAACACGAGGGGAATGTATATAAATAAATACTTATTTTTAAATATATTTATTCAGAGTTGTATAAACTTTTGTTGCTTAAAGAGGTAGTTTCTGGCATGAAATAGAATCCCTTTTCCTCTCAGATTGAGGAACTTTATTAAAGGTTTTGCATGCGGTACCTACATTTCTCAGTTTTTCCTCGATGCTTCGAGTGCCTCTATTAACGGATTAGTTTCTGAAAACACGTTACGAGGAGCTCACCTCGAAAAATTTTACTCGACCTATCCAGAGACGTTCTTTCATCCCGAAAGATCTCTTTTCGAGGTAAAAACAAGCACATACCCCAACATTGTCCATCAGACTGGTTCAGGTAACGCTGGAACTGTAAGAACTGCGTCTATCAATGCTGCAGTAAGCCTGAACCGATCACTCGCCTGCTGTAATTAATATGTTCCCCTTCAGTTTAAGTGAAAGTCCGTGCGAAATGTTCGTAGTCTCTCACGAAAGTATGTCACGTTGTTCACAGCGTTCGTTTGAAAAATAGCAGACGGAGGGGAAAGGAATGGTTGTTCATTGAACTCGTTCAAAAAGTATCGCCAAAGTCTCGGTAATTAGAGGACTATGCACTGAAACATCTTCTGTGAAATCGTTGTTTGCGCGAATACGCCTATCTCGGTAAATAAATGTTCTGGAAATGTGACTTTTTGCCAGAAAAGTTAGAAAAAAACTATGTCCCTAAATTTTTACTTCTATCGTATTATATTAAGTGTATTCATGGAGAAAAAAATTCGTGAAAATTGTCAAATGTCGAATTTTAAAGGTTGTCTGTGTAGTTTCATTAAGCGGCAAAGTACTATAATACGAACGTAATTTATCTGTGGGCTTCCATCCCGTGTAATAATGTTCCACTGTTACAGATCTAACTTGTACAGTACAGCATTTGGACGGAAACACTGCTGGACGCGCAGCTCCATCCCACTCTTAAAATTCTGAGGAAAAAGAACACACGCGAAGCTTGTTTATGATATCTTCCACCGCCATAGCTGTGCTTACTTATGGCTGTAAGTGACCTTCAGGCGTCTAAAATTGTTTACTGGGCAGGCTCCTAATGTACGCTGGTCAGGTATATCTGGAGCAGCTTACGCGCTAAATTTATGTAATACTACACTGAAAACCTGAACGTGGCGCATATATCAATACCTTTTCTTAGATTTGAACCCAGGACCCCTTTTCTTGTAAGATGGCTCACCAACCAGCTGTGCTACGGAGGTAACCCCATCTGATACATCACATGAATCACTGAGGCAGGTAAGGAGTTTGAAGGATTGTTAAAGTCTGTTCACGATAAAGTGAGCACTTGTGAAATCAACCATAGAAAAATAGTCACTGACCTTGCCTGCACATCGTTTAACGCCGGCACTGAGTGACGTGCGCCCGGTAAAGTTGGTAACAATTGATGGAAAGTAGTTCCATATCTTAACGTCAAATTAAAAGTGTTAGGTGACCATTTGTAACAACTTAAATCATTTTTGTCGCTTTACACTTTTTTAATGCATCGAAGTATAAAAAAAGAGCAGTTTTGCGAAATATTTACTTTTCAAATAATGTCAAAGTTTCACCGATGGACACACGAATAATAAAGGGATAAGGTCCGTGACAGTGTTAATTTTACGTATGGTGGAAGAATACACAACGTGCATACAAGTAGATCTTAAGCAGGGCTTTCAAAAGTGCTCATTTTATAAACGCGAACGTGTACCACAATTTTCATAGTTTTTTTTTTTTTTTTTTTTTTTTTTTTTGAAACATTTTCGTAATTTTTTAATTTACTATTTATCCGTTTTTAATAGTCTTACACTCTTTATCAAAACAAAATTTAAAAAATGACTCCTTTACCCCAACTATGATTGCCTAAAATTTCAACCTTGTAGGAAACCCTCCATGGAAAATTGCACACGACCAATTATGAAAACGTCCATAAAACGGCCAGTAGTAGGCCAATCTTCCATAGAACCATCCATACAAACGACTATGCAGGTTTGCTTGAATCGTCCAAGGAATCTTCCGTCGTGGCACACACGCTTAAGGGGAATGGTGCACGAAAGCAGTATATTTACCCGATTTTCGATAAAGTCATTTTCCGATGGGTTTATCGAAATTTTTGGCTCGACAAGACGTAAATAATAATTTTCAACACCTTTTTACGTTGTTAGATTTTCACTGCCTTCGTTATTCTCGGGCACTGATGGAAGAAAGAAAATTATATTTTTCTTACCTTCAATCAGAGCTCCGAGAATAACGAACGCAGAGAATTTCTAAACATGTGATACGTAGTACGAAACTGTTATTTACGTCTGGTTGAACCAAAAATTTCGAAAAATTCTCTTTAAAACAAATTGTGAAAAAAATTATTTTAAAAATACGATTTTCGTGCACCATTCCCCTTACGACACATTTGTTTGATAATATCATAACCGCCCTTATTTTCTCAATGAATGGGGATGACATTGCCCAACAACCGTTCGCAGATTTCATATCTCGGTTCAAGACTACAGTATTCACGGAATGTTCTTTCACCTCAAGTAGGTTTTATAGCTTGATTTAAAATATTTGAAATATCAGCTTTCAAGGGCAGCTGACTCCTTTACTGTAGGACATAGGTCGTGTGAAGTTTTCGATCTCATTCTGCATAGGGAATCACGTCACAGCGTTTGTACCTGTAGTTCAAGATCATCCTGTGTATAGGCTGTTCACGGTAAAATGAGCACTTTTGAAAGCCCTGCTTAAGATCAACTTGTATGCACGTTGTGTATTCTTCCGTCTTATGTAAAATTATCATTTCCATGCGGGCATCATAACTTTATTCATGTATCGGTCAAGTGAAACTGTGAAATTGTTAAGATAGTAAATATTTTACCAATTTTGCTCATTTTTGCATTTCAAAGCATTAAAAAAACAGAAAGCGAAAGAAATAATTTAATTTATCTCAAATGGTTACCTAACACTTTTTATGCGAAGTTAAGATACGGAACTACTTTCTCTTCCTCGTTACTTACTTTACTGGGCGCATGTCACACAGTGTGCCCGTTAAAATATATGCAGATAGAAGCAGTGACTTTCTTCTAAGGTTGAGTTCAAAAGTGCTCACTTTATCGTGAACAGTCTTCATAAAAATTTACTACAGGTCTGTGAATATCACAAACTCATTTCGCAGGTGGAAGGTTAGACATCAAGAACTTATTTAATTCGTGCGTTAATCCTATCATAATTGGACCACTGTTGTTCGGACATTCCGTGGACGACTCTTTAGTGAGTAATGAACAGGAAGAAAGGTGACCGTATGACGTGTAACCAAGTCGAATAAAAAAACTCACAACGGCAGCAGCCAATGAATAGACAGTCGTGACCCGAGTGCGTTGAAGGGGGCCGCGGCGGTGTAATGGTTAGACACTACTCGCCTTCCACTTAGGCGAACCGGTTTCGTTTCCCGGCGGGGTCGCTCCCTATATTTTCGCACGTGGGAATCATGCCGGACGATGCCGCTGGTCGGCGGGTTTTTTCGGGGACCTCCCGTTCCTCCCGCCTTTGAGTTCCGGCGCTGCTCCATACGTCGTTTCACCCTCATCGGCTCTCGAGACCTTGATGTTAAGAGCTGCCCAAATCTTTCCACTCCACTCATGAGTGTGTAAAGAACTGAGAAGTCTTGGCTGCTGTCGAAAGAATTCGCGAAATGCACGTAGGAACTCTAATTATAGCGAAAGATTGCTCGGGGGCTGCAAACCCCTTCCAAATCCCTTCCCCAGTTGTGCCCGCTAACGGCGAGTGTTGTAGAAAGTCTGTTCACGATATAGTGAGCGCTTTTGCATTCAACTTTAGAAAAATAGTCACTGCCCCTGCCTGCATATATTTTCACGGGCGCACTGAGTGGCATACGCCCACCAAAGATGGTAACGATGGTTGGAAAGTAGTTTGTAGTTCCATTTCTCAACGTCAAATAGAATGTGTTAGGTATCCGTTGGTGATATCTTAAATTATTACTTTCGCTTTGTGTTTTTTTTTTTTTATGCATGGAAGTGTAAGAATGACCATATTTGTAAAATAGTTACTCTTATAATAATTTAAGTTTCACCTGACCGACGAACAAATAAAGTTATGAGGCCCATGGAAATGTTAATTGTACGCAAAGCGGAATAATACATAACGTGTAAACAAGTAGATCTTTAGCAGGGCTTTCAAAAGTGCTCATTTTACCGTAAACAGCCTATAGTTGGCTTTCTCTGCGACAGCCGCCTGGCCGGCCTCGCTGACGGTAGGCGTGTTCGGTGTAAGTCGGGGGAAAGTGCAGGACACACTCTCTCTCTATCTCTCTCCCTCGCGGAATTCGTCCGTAATTAACGGTCGATCTCTGGCCCGTTGGTTCGCGTGCCGCTTCCGGTGGCTGCGCTATCTGCAGCACCTCACGCCTAGGCCTCGTTTACAGGTCGTATGACCCTAAAGCCTTTTGCTGTCGTCAGCATATGCGTTGTGCTCTGCTGCGAAACGTGCGCTGCTCGTATGGCAGCTTCGGTATTTTAAGGTATACGCTGTTCACGGTAAAATGAGCACTTTTGAAGGCACTGCTTAATATCTATTTGTATGGACATTGTGTATTCCTCCGCCTTATTTAAATTTAACATTGTCATGAGCCTCATCACTTTATTCATGCGTCGGTCTGGTGAAACTGTGTAATAATAAGAAAAGAAAATATGTTTCAAATCTTGTCAGTTTTATACTTCGATGCGTTAAAAATAAATAAAAATAAAAATAAAATAAACGAAAGCGAAAGAAGTAATTTAAGTTATCACAAATGGTTACCTAACACTTTTTATTCGTCGTTAAGTTATGGAACTATTTTCCATCTTTAATTACCAATTTTACAGGGCGCACGTCACTCATTGCGCCCATTAAAATATATGCAGGTAGGGGTAGTGACGTTTTTCTAAGGTTGAGTTCAAAAGTGCTCACTTTATCGTGAACAGCCTTTAATTATGCAAAATATTTTTCCTCGTATCGAAAGAGTGTATTTTCTCCTTCCTGGTGTTCTGTGTGTTATATATATATATGCATACAAAAATTAATTTATGGAAGTTAGACTCCTTACCATTCACATTTAATATTCGGTGATTTTCAGGTATTATTTTATTTTGTAGGGAAGCGGGATATATACCACGCTTCGCCTTAATTTATAGGTAGCGTCTTTACACAAAAGAAAAAAAGTCTTGGCCTTGTTTAGTAAATGGGTGTATATATATTAGGGAGGGTGGTATATTTGGCCAATGATACGTTCAATATATGGTTTTTCCAGAGTGCAGGCTCGAGCACTCTCGACATTCATTCAACTCTGTCCCAAGATTTTGCGCATTGCAAGGATTCTTTGAATTTCGAAATGGCGACAGCTTAACTCACCACAAATGCTTGGGCAAAGAATTCTTTGGAAACTAGATGCCAAAAAGTAAATGAGAGTAAATGTTACGAAACGCTAATGTGGAATGGATAAAACTTATGCTGAATTTTAACAAGCTAATATTGCAGAATTCAAGTGAAGAGTGAAGATATTTGGTGATTGAGGTATGGAGCAGCGCCGGAATGAAGGGGCGGGGGAAGCAGGAGATCCCCGCTGACCAGCAGAATCGTCTGGCACGATTCCCACATGCGAAAGCCCGGGAGTGACCCGGCCGGGGATTGAACCCGGTTCGCTTTGGTGAGAGGAGAGCAGTCTAACCGTTCAGCCACTGCGACCCCTGTAGAATTCAAGTGTAGTATAATCATGAAGTTAAATAAAAATGTTTTGTATATTTCGTAAAACGATGTGTTGTAAAGATACACTATTCCAATTGAAGTGACACATAAAATATGTGGCAAGTATTTACCAAACAATGTTTAAGTGTACAAAACATTTTACTGTGAATCGATGGTAGAAATGTATCGCTGCTGACGGAGACTTTTGAGTGACGCAAATATGTTTACTACATTCAAAACTGAGTAGTTTCTGTATGGTGTGAAGATGGCCATTTATTTCCTATCCTGGGTTGTTACTTTTATTCCTGCCATTATTCAACTGTGTATTAACGCAAATATACCTATACGTAACGTATACGTTCCGCAGTTAATCCTTTCAGGCATGGTGGTCTGTATACTGGAAGTTGAACAGGAAGTGGATTTGTTAAAGTACACAGCCAACTGCATACAGCGAATTAAATATGGATGTTATTGGATTTAGCCAAGTCATTATGAGAAATGAACTTATTTCCGACAGTCACTAGTGATGTGCAATTTAACGTAATTTAAAACAAGGGGAAAAAATTATTTTACCCAGGTTTTGAACCCGATAACAGTATTCTGCTTCTAGGCTATCACCATTTTCTCGAAAATGTAGCTTTACATTTTATTCAATTTATTTTCGTTTTTAGCTCTATTGGTAACATTAGGACTGTTGATACATCACATTTCATACAGTTCTCCAAACCGAGCGCTTTGATGAATAAATAAAAACTAAATAATAGGCTGAATGTTCATGCTACCGTTAAAATGGCAGGCCTACTATTAAAAACATAACCAATATTTTAACATATATATTTTATGTGTTTAATTAGTTTATGTGCTGCTTATATTTTTATCTCTATGAAAATGTTTACTTTCACTCTTATTACGTACTACCACGAACAGGGCAGTCAAAAACTACGTCACCGAGGGATCAGTAGTACACTTGATTAACACGTCATTGGAGAGTGTCACGTGTTCAAGAAGTGAAGGCTAGCGGGCTATTTTTCGACAAATTCATCATTTAAATTGATTGAAGTGACTGCTGAATAAGCCAGTCGCTGTTAAACTGACTTAACAGTGAAATTATCACTCTTTCAGACTCAATGTGTTGGTTTCTGTATTACTTTGCACCTATGTGGTCCACACCACACCGGCCGCGTTTACTGTACTTTCCAACTTTGGTTACTGGCTGGACGTCAGCCAACGGAGAGCCGGATTGACAGTGTCGCAATGAAATTTCGTCTCGTATGTAAGAGGATACACAACCAGTCATCTTCGTTTAAGCAACCGTACAAAAATAACTTGCGTAGACACGAAAGTTATTTCTTGTTTTATGGCGCGTTCTTGTAAGATTGCGTTTTAAACCCTATCTTACAAGAACACCCCATAACATGAAATAACTTCTGTGAAACATTAAAAATTAACCAGCTATAGTTTTATTCTCAATGGCTGAGAAATTTTCATAGTAGCGTTGCTTTACTTAAGCTTCTAACACAATAGAAAACTTAACATTTGACTTTACATTTCCTTTACTTTGACAAAACCACCAATACACAAAAAAATTGTAAAGTCAGAGTTGAAAACAATTGAACATCGGTTTTGCAAGCTTCGTAAAAATGTGTATCTTGTTATGTAAATCATTATCATATTATCCAGGAATGCATTTTACGTACTTTTAAAAATAGGCGTAAAATTTGCGAGAAAATTTTATTTCAAAACAAAAACTCATTTATTTACTTTATTCAGAAATGTAAATTAATATATTTCCTCTTCGCATTATATTAATTTGCCATATATTTATTTTAAGACAAGCTCTGTTTAATATACCGAGGTTAAAATCGCCGTACAATTAAATAACACACTTTTTCACATAACCTCTGTTAGATTCTCGGCAAAATTGCTGCTTGACTTTGACTTTAAATTTCAACTTTTCGAAATCGTTAAGTCAAGAGTGCGAATAACAGATGTTTAGTACTAGAGAAATATAATTCTGAATGGCCCAGTCATATACGAAATAGTTTTCTCATAAAGAAAAGTGATATCTATGGTCTATTCGCGGTTTCTTCACACTTTTTGAATCTAACCTTTGAAAAATCACTCCATACATGACGTGTTCGGTTATTTCCTAAATATGTCATGTATCACGAAATTTTTTTAACTTGTGTTAACGAAAAATACATTTATATTTTATCAAATCGGACGTTTACTTATTTTATTTATAAACTATATTATTTCATTTATAATTAATATGAATAAATGCTGGGAGAGAACAGGTGTGTTGGTAATGCCTAGCAAGAAATAGTTCTTATGCAAAATATTATTACACTGAGTGCGTGCGAATGCAGTTCGTTGTCTCTATGGTGTAATTTTCCAGACGGTTAAGCTGAGTTTACACGAGGCGGAGGAATATCCTGGAAGTAGAACTTTAACAGGCCTCCGGAAAAGTTTGAAGTAACCGTGAATGGGCTATATAATATCAGGGAAACTACAGGTGTGTGCCATAGGATGTTAAAGTACTTGTTTGGTACCTACTCTTTTGGCGAAAATTAGGTGTTTCAACATATGAAGTGGATAGTGGAGAGGTTGGAGCAGCACCGGAATTCAAGGGTGGGAGAAACGGGAGATCCCCGAGAGAACCCGCCGACCAGTAGCATTTTCCGACACGGTTCCCACGTTCGGGAATCCGATAGCGACCCCGCCGGGAATCGAAGCCGGTCCGCCTTGATGAGAGGCGAGCGCTCTAGCCACTGTTCTACTGCGGCCCCTTCCTCACTTACGGAGATTCTTTGCCTCGCTCATCAGCCGGCGTTGCCCGGGCTAGGTCCTCGCCAGGCGGGGCATTCCAGGAAGTTGCCAGAATTTCCGCGTTACTGCCCGCCCAGCAGGTTCGCGGGCCCCATTTCTCTCTCCCGCCCACCTTGCTGATTTCGCGTGGGAACATTTGGCAGCGCGCGTCTTCGTCGCCAAGTACGTGCACTCAGCTGCTCCTTGTTCCTGTGTCGCGAGTTTGCGACATCGCCGGGCTCACATATACGTATAGGAGGCCGCCCGACAATAGGTCATTAAAGACGTCCCTACACAATACCCAATTTTGCTACCTTCTGTTGTGACCATGGGTAGAGTCCCAAGTATTTCGCGGATTTATGTGGCAGCAAGCTAGGCTTTACAGTCCTTTATACACTCGAGAAACTATCGTTTGCTTATTGGTAGAGGCAACTGTTTTTCGCGAAAAGATTTCAGGACAAACTGAGTTCCTGAACACTTTAGTTCGGAACCACCTGCGTGATTGGATCATTTGAATTGTTACACGTATTATCTGTCTGTCCGCGAATCACGGACGGTCAGTATCGGAGAAAATTAATTCTGATTGGCTCACTCATTTACAGACTCTCTTCCCACTAAGACAAGCGTCCAATAGCCAGAGGAAGGCTGTAAGTGTGCAAATATAATATTGAAGTCCAACCTTCGCGTAAATCTTTTCGCGAAAAACAGATGGCCCTATTTATAGGTTGCTGTGACCAAGTGAGGTCTTCTTACAGCACTGTTCAAAGCTCGCTCACAGTTCTGCTTTCTGGTCATGACTGGCTCACAGTCAAAAGGAAAGTGCATATACAACTGCGGGCCAATCACGGCTTCAGCAGAAAACAAGTGTTTGAAGTCTACCTCGCCACAGAATGAATTCGCGAAATACTCGGGGCTCTACCCACGGGCACAACAGAAGGCGTAAAAGTTTCAACAGCAGCAGAAAAGAAAGAATGTACCAATTCATATCCACACGGTACCTAAAGTCCTAACAGAAAATTGTAAATGGCAGACAAAAACAACTCACAAATGGCAGTTATTCCGCAGTTGGCAGGGGGACAAATGCAATCAAATATTATATGTAGGTGCTTTGTGGTACAGCCAAAAAGTGCGAAGAGTATCCCCCCCCCCCCCCGAAGACTGCATTTATTTAAGTTTCTGAATACAAGTACTAGACTATTAACCCCTTAACGTACACATTAATTTTTCGTTTCAGGTGTTGCCAAATAAGAAATCTTTGGTAGGCCTATGCATAGTACTTACGAGATTCTTATGACAACTAGTGGTTTGGAATTTGCGGAAAGGGTTTCAGTAGATCCATGGCACAAGAAGATACCAATTATAAAACTGTCAGTTTGTCAACAACAACCAGCAGTATCACGCATAGGAAGGAGGAGCTGTCTGTATCGGCGCTGACTTCTGACCTTCCATAGCACCGACCATAGTGTCGCTTATCCTGCAACATGCAAGACGTGGACGAGTATACTCGGTATAATATGTTCAGCGGTTAATGTATGAAAAATGATGTTAGTAACGGCACTGCTTACGTACAAAAAAAACAAGGTACTGCATTCACATTCATGTACAGTACAACGGACATTTACGCGACTAATTAAGACATTATTAAATTATTTAAATATTTATCTTCAACAACCATAATAATCAATCTTGCGCTTTCCGTAATCAAACAAATTTATACGACACTAAAATAAAGCAAAACATCACAATACTAAAAATAAGGCTTTTATGTGTGTTGGTTAACATTACTCATGATATAGAGCTCAAATTATTATTATTATTATTATTATTTTTAAAATCTCCATCGCATAACGATTTTTTTTTTCTATAATTTAAGTTATTGCCAAAAAAGTTTATTTCGAGAATAGCTTTGTCTAAGAGCAATAATACACAAGTAACTGCGCAGTGCAATCGGCTTCCTGCGGTTATATGATTTGGCTTTGGTTTGTATTGTTTGTTAGTATTGTTACGACCACCGGCCACCGGCTCCCGTTATACGTGTCTAGTTGTATTCCAAAACACTTCAGTTCGGATCCACTTTCGCGATTGGCGAGCGGCGTTAAAACATTTTGCTGGCCAGCGGCGCCTTATTGTTAAAGACCTGGAGAATTCGCGGATTCATTTAAGGGACAAGCCAGAATTCAAAACACGTGCGTTTGTATAACTTTAGCCGTTGGTCCACACGGTGTTTGACACACCCTGGAGAACGCTGGTCCAATCGTCACCCTTCACTGTGACGGCAGACAATCAATGCTCAGTTGATTTCGGCACATTTGCACATGAGACTGTACAGTGTAGCCTGCAGGTCATTGAACTCGCGAATTTTTCAGGTCTCTACTTATTACTAGCGTATGCGACTGGAGTTAGTGGTGTGAGCTACTGTTTCATCTCTGTATTCTCAACTACTCTGTGGCTCAGCGATATCACCGCTGGCTTCGCTCACAAGAGTCGACCAGTAAAGTGCGTATTTATTCATTACATGACTTTTAACACTTTGAGTTTGACACGTGTTTGGAGACATTCACAACAAGCCACTGGAGGAACGTTAGGCTGGTTCAGTTGGCCTCTGTATTTCAGCCTACCATTGTCCTACTAGTCCACATAACACGTGGTGCACTTAGGCCTAGTCCACAATAGCTGGTCCACAGTTGAATGGTCCGCGGACCTATCTCGTCCGCGGACGTATGTCCCAACGTGCGTGTCTACAATAACGATGTCTGAAGCTAAGCTTTCAGACACAGAAACTAGAGTCCACCCTAATCGGCGCGTCAGTAAATTAAATGCATTATTCATAAATATTGATCTTTCTAGCTTATTTTACTTTGTTTTCTAATTTGAGTTACGCGAATGATTACGCTTTATTTTTTTCTTCAATTTAACTTCATTTGGATATTATTTTTTTTTTTTTTTTTTTGCTCTATTCAGTGAATTTTTGTATTTTTACTTAATAAAGTTTAGTTTTCGCTTTTATGAGATTGAAGGTTATTGCTTGGAACAAATAGCGAGCTTTAATAATAATAATAACAACTAACACACCCGCAATTTACATTTACCGTTTGCGCGCGATAAAATGTAAACAAAATCAATTTGGGAAACGTCCGCGGACCACGGTCCGGGCGGACGAAAGTTGAAGTTGGTGAACGATCTTGGGATATGTGACGTTGGGACATTGGGGCGGCGAGCTATGACGTCAGAGGGTCACGTGCACCAATCAGCAGTTAGGAGTCCGCGGACCAGTTATTGTGGATTGTGCCTTACTGTACTATACAACGTTCATTACTGGCCAGCTATAGTTTATTCGCGCTTTCACCGCACTCTCAGAATCTGACCCTATGTATGACGTATTTTGTTGTTTCCTAATTGCGTCACGTATTACAGGCGTTTTATACATGTTTTAACATAAAGTACCCTAATTTTAGTTAAATTAAACTTTTGTACTTATATTTTACCTATCCAGTAATTATAAAATTTCACATATAATTAATATGAATAAGGGCAAGACGAAAATGTGTGTTGGTAACGCCTAGTAAGAAATATTTCTTATGCAAAGTAATATTACATTGAGTGCGAACGAATCCGGTGCGTTGCCCCTTTGGTGTCGTTTTCTATTCTTGGCTAAACTTTGATTGCATGAGGCGGAGAAATATCTTTGGAAGTAGAACTTTAGCACGGCTTCAGAAAAGTTGGATGTAACAGTGAACAATCTATATCAGCCAATACAAGGTCGGGTTGACAGTGTCACAATGAAATGTTCCTTCCTATAGTTAACAGACCATCCAGTCCATTTTGTTCATTTGAGCACGTTTCCACTTCCGTGTTCTGCCGGCGCATAATTACGTTGCAGTGGACTTCATGAAAACTGCTGACGAAATAATATTACGGCGTCACTGTGTTTCAAGAACGCAGGACGTCGTAGTGTTAACGAAAAACACAATACAACTCTTTAAATAAAACAAAGCCTGACGTCAATAGCAGTCAGAGAGTTACTGCTCGCAGATGTTCCCTTATTCCCGTAAGCCCTTCTAATTTCAGTTGTGAGTGAGTTGAGAGATTTGGGCGGCTCTTAACATTGAGGTCTTGAGAGCCGATGAGGGTGAAGCGAGGCGAGTACGGAGCAGCGCCGGAATGTAAGGGCGGTGGAAACGGGAGATCACCGAGAAAACCCGCCGACAGCGGCGTCGTCCGACACGATTCCTGCATGCGAAAATCCGGGAGCGACCAACCCTCTGGGAATCGAACCCGTTTTTGCCTAGGTGGGAGGCGAGTAGTTTAACCACTACAAGGGGCCACTGTGGCTGAACGATTAGCACGCTCGCCTCCCACCAAAGCGAATCGGGTTCAGCACCCGGTCGGGTCACCGGATTTTCGCAAGTGGGAATCGTGCCGGACGATGCCGTTGGTCGGCGGGTTTTCTCGGGATCTCCCGTTTCCACCTCCCTTGCATTCCAACGCCACTCCATATTCATTTCAATCACCCTCATCGGCTCTCAAAACCTCGCTGTTAAGAGCCGCCCAAATCTCTTCACTCACTCATACCACTACACCACCACGGCTCCAATTTCAGTGGTGCCGTAGTGAGTTAACACCGGAGAGTAGGAGACCACGTTTCTGTTTTTGCCAGTCATGACTCATTATTGCACTGTGCACCCTCGCCTCCACCCAGTCCTCGACACTTATGCTCGTCTGAAGAGAAAATCTGGCGACTAATTGGATCAGGAAGATTTATACCTGAGCGGTTGTCATCACGCTGGCCTGAGCGATGAGCCTCGTTTCCCAGGCAGACGGTAATTAGAAGATTTCTCCTCGTCAACCGTTCACACGGTGCTGGTTCTATCCGCCGAGCAGCTATTTTTCCTCGTTTTTCCAGTCTGCTGTAGGCTTTTGCCCAGCGCTGACGAAGGCATTTTTGTTACTTTATCGTCTGTGCGCGGTTGTGTACCAGTAAATGAACATACACGTCTGCAGAAAATTCTGTCGGTGTACATAAGCAATACGTAGAGCCCCGGATATTTCGCGGATTGATGTGTCAGCAGGCAAGACTGCACAGTCCTCTATACACTCGAGACACTATCGTCTGCTTATTGGTTGCTGCGATCAAGTGAGGCCTTCGTACAGGACTGTTCACGTTCACAGCTCTCACACTACTGCTTCCTGCTTATCACTGTCTCACAGTTAAACGGGTCGTGTACAAACAATTGCTATCTAATCACAGTAGCAGGAGAAAATAACAAGTGTTGAAGTCTAGCTCGTCACAGAAGGAATCCGCGAAATACGCGGGACTCTAGCAATAGACATTAGATAAAAATTGGCGGTTGCCACCCAGGTGTATCCAGTTGTATTGGATACGAGGGCGACACCTCCGTACTGTATCAATACAAACAATAATATTCAGTATATTGATGTGGAACTACCTACACAGACATCAATAATACAAATATACACAAGAACAAATGAACTGAAGAAACAACACTTACACTATACAACGCCTACACAAACAACATTACACTGACACCAGCACAACACCGACACAAACATCAAACACACGACGGACACCTACCTCACAAAACGACAACAACCGTCGGCCCCTCTGTCTCCGGAGAGGATGGCGAGGTGAGTGTTCAAGGGTGGAGGCAGAGGAATTTTAACTTTTGACATTTTAAAATTATTACGTTACTTTTTCTTTTAAACTTTAACAAAATAATTTTGAGCCTCTGTTTTAAAATTTAACTAGTTTTTAAATGTTATAACGCGACAAATGTTATGTTTCTGCTATTCTATAAATTTATTTTTAATTCAAGTAACTGAGACCAGTTATGGCCTTCAACTGGGTACTGGCGCCATTTTAATATGTTCTGTTATGTTCTGTTCTGTGTGTGTGAGATACTTCTACACTGCACTTACTTTCAGAGGTCTAAGTCAATTTGGTCCCGTGCTGTTCGCAATAAACCTGTCGCTCATTTCCACCTTTATGGGCGTGTGCCATTCTTAGGAAGCGAGTTAATCTAATTGTCATGTTCATATACTTTTCGTCTACATTTATGCAAGGAATCACCTAAAGGAGTTTGTTGGTGATTTTTGTGAACATTCTGTAGGCCTATATATGGATTATTTTACATTATGTTATTTATGCACTCTTAAATCTTAAGATTCCCTGGGAAAGACCAGTGATTTTTCGCGTAAAACCCATTCACGTCTTGTAAACTTCCTTAACTGTAATGGGAGTTCTTAACCTTCTATACATTGTATGGAAATGATATCACGTATAAGACTGCAGATATAAAAATGTTTAGTGTTGTTACTATACAGTTGGAAACGTTCTTACGCATTTGACTCATTTGTGAGTAAATATGGGAATGCTACCGTAGATGCATGGGAAAATAATTTACCATTCACACTTTCTCGCTGTAAGGATACACTGATGTGGTAAATTTACGAATAATTTCGTAGAGTGCATTTGATCGGCACACTCAGAACACAGAGCATATAAGTGTACAGAAGTGAAATGACGTGGCACGGGCGTGCCGGTTACTTTGACGTGGCCGTAGGTATTCGCTCATTGGCTGGGCAAGGCGTTGGATCGAGTCTTGTTTCTCACTGGTAGAGCCCAGAGTATTTCGTGGCTGGACAGTCCTCTGTACGCCCGAGAAATTATCGTTTGCGTATTGGCTGCTGCGATCAAGTGAGGCCTCTACAGGACTGTTCAACTCTCAAACACAATTTTTTTCTAACTACCCTATTTCTAAGTGTTAGGTGTATCCCGAAGGTAGGACGGGAGCTAATTTTCGTCTCAGGGCGAATCCCTTACGCCTACAAGGAAGGGAAATTATGCAAGGAGGCATACATCGCGGCAGAGAGGGATTGGGCAGCCATGGCCAGCAATTGGGGCCATGACTACCTCCCTAAGTGTACTTATAGCTAACCGATAACTAAGAAGAGACTGGGAAGAACTGGCAAAGACACCGTGAAAACCCAGCCGACAGGAAATAATTCAAAATTATTGCTTGCATTAAATAGAAATGCTACGGGAGAAAGAACGTTAGACATAATTCTTTATTACTTGTGGAGATGAAAAAACTAGTAGAGAAATAGGCACTGTTGTTGTCTGGGAATGGCGTTAGCTTAACCAGAGTGATGCTTGCACATCACTCTGATGAGGGAAGTGGCGCAATCATGCCGCTTCTCTCCTATCTCCAGTAGACCTGAAACACTAATGACAAAAGGGAGTGAGCTGCCCGTAAATGTTAGCAGGGCCGACACGTACTAGTTTTTACCAGATCAGAAGGATGGTATGAGCCTGTGGAGAGAATGGAATAAATTATCTTATTCTAAATTACTAACCTAGCATAAATTACTTAATAATAACAATGTCCTCGGGGACATATGTGTCTAAATCTAATGCTGCGCTACCTCGCAGCGGCCAATCTTTGTAGCCATTGGTTGTAACAAAGCATATCTACGGCCATGTGCTGCAAGTGCATGGAGCTTCGCTCTTTTGAGGGGTGTGGGGGTATATTATAATGAACGCAGGGAAGGTCTCTCACCAACTGCTGCAGAGAGCCGCACGACGCCGCAAACCCTTGCAGGAATGCAGAGGTAGCCTTGGAATCGGCGACTGCTTCCTGCTTATTACTGACTCGCAGTTAAAATGGGCGTGTCTAAACAACTGTCGCCCAATCACAACATTAGGAGAAAAGAACAAGTGTTTGGAGTCTATCTCGTCTCCGAATAAATTCGCGAAATACTCTTGGCTCTACTCATGAGTAAGGACAGGAAAATTTCGCGTTTTAAACGGCCTTTAGACTAGACTCCACTGTCCTACGTATTGTAGAGCCTCGGGTTTGTTTTTACTGGCTCCTACCCCAGTGTATAGCCAGTTTGACCTCTGTCAAGGTGACACGGTATTCGCTGCTTGTTTTCTAACAGGTCTCTTATTGGCCCAGAGTTCACCTGGGCCGTTCTAATAAACTGTGATCAAATTGCAAAATATAACAAGAAATGTACAAGTGTTTTAAGTCTAGCGTGTCCTAAAATTAATTCACGAATTTTTCCAGTCCCTACTGATTGGTTACTGCACACTGTAAAAATCTGTAGTTTTTACAAAGAGATATTGATTGTAATTTTACAAATGTTTGTAACATTACAGAAAATTTCTCTTGTAAAATTACTAGTTTGTAAAACTACAAGAGCTTGTTTGTAATAGATCTTAAGAAATGTTTGTACTCTACTGATCCGTATCCACGAGCTCAAGCAAAATGGCGGACACACAATGACGTGAAATCATATATAGCGGTTTTTGCAAAATCTAGGGGTGATGTAAAATTTAGTTCCGTACAAAAATAAATGTTTTGCAAGATTGAGTAACGTAAAACACTTAAAACCACTCAAACAATTATAATGAAATGACTGCTAGTTTTAAACACGTGACACTTCTACTTATTATTTGTGTTGATGTTTCATATCTAGACAGAACTCTCAAAATGAAATTAATGCGTTCTTCTTAACCGAATAACTTCACTAATATTTTCTTAGGTGTTGTTGCTATATTTAGTACAAAAATAACTATAAATTTCGTAGTTTCAGTTGGTCTTGTAACAAAGGGTGTGGGATAATAACGCAAGGGACGTGGGTTCTATCCACCGTGCTTCTAGTTGTAATATTTTTTCTGTTCATTATACTGTATAATTAATTTTTTTTTCCTATTCTCTGTTGTTAATAAATTCATCACTAAGGAAAAGCAAAATTCGCGTTATTTTCTGGCAGCAGACTAAACTACAAGTCGCTATATGCTCATTTGACTTCTGCTATTGGCTAACAGTTCTTGAAACCCTCCCTCCGAGGACAGTCCAGCCAATAACATACGATGAGCGATAGACTGACCAAACTCCTATAAAGCGGTCTCACAGGCAAACTACTTCGTATAAAGCGAAAATATAACCAATGACTTCGCGGATTGTGATATATATAACATATATATGTATTACACCTAACATTATTGATAAGCAGATATAGAATTATTTTCTGCCGGAAAACAAATGTGATGAATAGAAACCTGCAAAATTCGCGTAGTCATTTTGTGACGAATTAAACTTCACTGATATATATAAAATTAAATATATATATATATAAAATTTGTCACAAAATGACCACGCGAATTTTGCAGGTTTCTATTCATCACATTTGTTTTCTGGTAGAAAATAATTCTATATCTACTTATCAATAATGTAAGGTGTAATACAGGCCTATAATTTGTAATATCACAAATACATATGTTTTGCAGATTTCACAAGATACTGCTTGTAGTTATACAGAGTATTTTCTTGCCAACTCCAAGGATTTTTCTTAAGTGCATATTTCAAAATGTTTGCTATTGGCTGGAATTCAGGCTGGCAAGTATATAGGCTGTTCACGGTAAAATGAGCACTTTCGAAAGCCCTGCTTAAGCTCTGCTTGTATGCACATTGTATATTCTTCCGCCTTATGTAAAATTAACATTGCTATGGGCCTCCTCCCTTTATTCATGCGTCGGTCAAGTGTAACTGTGAAATTATTACAAAAGAAAACGTTTAGCAAATATTTTCATTTTTACACTTTGATCCATAAAAATATAAAGCGAATGGAATAATTCAGGGTATTACAAACGGTTACCTGACACTTTTTTTTCGACGTTAAGATAACGAACTACTTTCCATCCATCGTTTCCAACTTTACTCTGCGCATGTCACTCAGTTCGCCCGTTAAAATATATACAGACAGGGGCAGTGTTTTTTTTCTAAGGTTGATTTCAATTGGTTGGCAAACTCGTTCTGGCATGTCGTTGGCCAGCGACGCCATTTTCCTGGCATTTGCGGCTGGAGCTTGCGGTATGTGGGGCTGTTTACACTTGTGTGTACTTGCTTGCTCCTTTATTCACGTGCAAACGTTTAACAACTCCCAGAGCATACATCATTCTGTCTCTCAATAGGGACAGGTGTTTTTCGCGAAAATAATTATGGTCATGCTAGATTTCAATATCCTACGTCCACAGCCCCAACTTACTTTGGTTATTTGCCGCGTGTCTACATGAGAAGATGTGTTCTTATTTGACTGGGCCATTCGTAACAAAGTACTCCGATACTGAACGGCTGTGATTCGCGGACAGACAATTGAGTTACGTGGTATTTGAAATCATCGAACCACGAATGTGCTTATGAACTAAAGTGTTTTGGAGTACAAGTGGTCCTGAAATCTTTTCGCGAAAAACACCTTTCTCTACCTATAGGTTATTCACGGTAAAGTGAGTACTTTTGAAAGCCCTCGTTGGAATAATAGTCAATAAATATGCCTATATTTTATTTTACCATAACGCGTTAACTTCCAAGTGCGGTGGAATATAAACAGAGTGTGTATTACTTACATGGTAGTATTTATTTAAAAAGGTGGCTAAAGGGTAAAAAATGACTGAAATTAAAAGTTACTAGGGCGTCAAAAGTGGTCACTTTACCGTGAACAGCCTATATCAAGAATGGTGAATTACTCTATACTGCTGTGAAGTTTTTATGCTGTATCGAAATTTGTTCACAAAATATCACCGTGCCATGATGCGACTAGCATGAACGAGGAGGTTCTTGCATATTGAAAAAAAAAAAAATTAGAAATTCCGAAGAATATTATGAAATACATTTCCGTAGTTCACATGTTTATTGAATATTTTCTCCAGCCGCATTGAAATCCATATTTTCTACCATGTCATAAATAACTACATAGTCATTAAATGCCTCTTATTAAATTACTTCTTATAAATAGTAAAGCGATTGAAAGAGTTATTTGGCTTAGTTTTCCTGCTTTGGCTTTTGAATTTCTTTTCTGAAGTAGGTCTAAAGTGAAAATTAAAATAGATTAATGAAAAGTGAAGACCTGGTATTTGCTGAAGTTGAAGTACTAGGGATTGCTTCAGCGACCTCTTTTCATGTGTTAACCTGCTGTTTTGACACATTTGCAATGAGTTCGACTTCTCAAAAACACTTATTGTCAGAGACAGTAAAACTATGCAAATTATTCATTCGAAGACAGGGAATAGACGTCATGTACGTGCACATCAAATTTGCTTTTTAATTGTATCGTTGTTTGTTAGACACGCCTCCGAGAACTATGAGCCAATTAGGGACCCTGCGAAGGAACAATTACACTGTCACGTGACGAAGTGGCCACTCGTGCGGCGGCAGTCGGAGGACAAATGCTGAGTCTCGAGTGAACATAAGGACTGTTAGTCTAGCGTACAGGTCACTCAACTCGTAAAGATTTCTTGGCCTTAATTGTTGTTGCATCAGGCGCTGCAAAGGAACCTGAACTTACAGTGTCTCTAGAATGACTAGTGTGACATTGGTGTTTATCTCTGACAGAACTCATTTTTCTGACCACCTTGGCGTAGTTGTAATACTTTTAGGACTATTGCCGAGTGTAGCTAATTGAAAAAAATATAAATATCTCGACACGAAATCGCTTTTCTGTAGTTTCAATGTTTAATGGTTTTCATCGTGATTTTACACGGACACTTCGACTCATCAAGAAACATTTCCGTGAGCATGGAGCAATGCCGAAATGATGGGGCGGAGGAAACGGGAGATACCCGATAAAACCCGCTGACCATCGGCATCGTCCGGCACGATTCCCGCTTGCGAAAATCCGGGAGTGATCCGGCCGGAGATTGAACCCGGTTCGCTTTGGTGGGAGGCGAGCAGGCTAACCGCTCAGCCACTGCGGCCCCGTAAATAATGTTAAGATTAATGTTAAGACCAAGCATAAACGAGCATTTGATTAGAAGAATGTGAACGCAGGCGGCGCATTATTGGCTGTCAGCCGTCCAGTAATGAACGCGCTGTACAGTACGGTATAGTGTCTGGTGTGGCGTGAACCAATATAAGATATTGGTGAGTGGACCAACGGAACTGGATTACCTGTTGTGGTGGATGTATGTGACTGTAGGTGTAGGTTTCAGAGTACGAGTCATTCTGGGTTCGGATTTCGGGTGGGGCATGAATTCACATGCCGTTTTCAGCTGTTAGGGCTATATTTTTTAGATAAGCCGCTCCTGATCAACCTATTACACAAGGCAAAGTAATTAGTAAACGAATAAGTACTTCGCCAGAATGTATTTCCTATATACCGAGTGACGTCCCAGCTGAGTTTAACTGTAGAAAAGAGAGTAGTTGAAGGAATATGGAAACGTTGAAGTTCAGGGCACCGGTTATCCGAAGGTATTTTGTGAGTTCTATTCGCGGAAGTTTCTCCCCTCAGCTACTATTTTATGTCACAATAACAAATGTTAAGATTTTCTATACACTCATGTACTACTGAAGAGCATCTTACCCGAAGTTTGTAAACATGTGTATTATGCTGAAAACACTTGTTTTAACCATACCACGGACGAATAATCTGCATTGCAGTAGGGTGACTGGCGTATGGTTGTATACTGAGATCAAAATATGGTCGTAGAAACCATTTACACTGCCATCTGATAAGTAGGGGTAGGAACATTTCGCGAGTTCATTTCAGGACAAGATAGACGTCAAACACGTGTACACCGAGGTCGACTTTGCAATTGGATCACAGTTTATTAGACACGCCCTGGACGACTCTGAGCCAATAGCAGACTTGCAAAGAAACAAGAAGTGATTGCCATAGTGTCAGGTATGAAGTAACATTGGCTACTTTCTGGGGCAGCAGCCGGCGAACAAACATCTGAGGCTCGAGTATACACATGACTGTGGAGTCTAGCCTGCAGGTCATTGAACTCGCGAATTTTTCCTATCCCTACTGATAGGTTGTAAGCACAATTTAAATTTGTTTACCTTAGATAGTAATACCAACAGAATTGTTAGTTCTATTCCTATTTGTGATTGTATTTGCTATTATACAATACGATTGCTACAGCAGAGCTACTGCGTTCCTGCTAATTACACAGGCAGTGCCTCCAACAGAACTACTTCAACGATATTTGGATTTTTCCCACAACACTCAGAAGAATGATAATTAAATACGATGGAACTCGTGGAATATTTTTGAGCCAATATATATTCTATAACACTCTAACTAGTTTATTCTTACATGATTGGATGAATAAGGTTTCGACTCGGCTAAGTGGTTTGCAGACCAATCACGAACGTTCTGCCTTATAATATCAGAATCCTCACTGGTCCAGTGAAATGGGGTAGTAGCTTCATACATGCATGCCAGCCAATAAGGAAAGAAATCTGTAGGACATGTGTGCAGTACGTTGAATCCTAGCAAACAGTCGACTTTTCCCGCGATAAACCATCACCTCTAATGATAATTATGCTATAGTACTGAACAGTTTTGCAATCGGATTTGAGGGTAGCTGCAAAAGAATATTCAGTTAAGTTATTACAATCCTAGTTGTTATGGGGTACAATCCAAATATTGTTGAAATAGTTCTGTTGGAGGTACTGTCTGTTTCGTAGTAGGAACGCAGTAACGCAGTGTGTGTACAGCAACAAATATAATCACAGACAGGAATAGAACAGACAGTTTAGTCGGTATTAGTTACTATCTATACTAACAATCTTTGTATGGTACGGGGGCCACGGTGGCTGAGCGGTTAGACTTCGCGCATCCCTCCAAGGAGAACCGGATTCAATCCCCGGCCGGTTCACTCCGGATTTTCGCGAGTCGGAATCGTGCCGGACAATGCCACCGGTCGACGGGTTTTCTCGGGGATCTCCCGTTTCCCTCGTCTCTTCATTCCGGCACTGCTCCATGCTCACCTCACTTCACCCTTGTCGGCTCTCAATACCTCGATGTTAAGATCCGCCCAAATCTCTTCACTTCACTTCACTTTGTATGGTACCTATAACCCACCAGATGGCTGTCGTATTTTAACAGTCTAGGTTGTTCCTACAACCATATCTTTTTTCTAAGCGTAGATGCGTAAATTTTCACATGGATAAATACACATGTGTATGAAACTTTTCATTTATGATATATCTAGCTAGAAGGTAGGGCGTTCAGCAGGTTTTTAATTTAAAAAAAAGATTTATAGAGGCTTCCGCAATCGTTACAGACGTCGCCAGTCAATTCCACGCTTGTTTTCAGCACCGCGACGATGTGCACAGGGGCTAATATACCACTTGAGTGGTGCCGACGGCCTCCGAACTAGAGGTAAAGAATAATCGCGCGAGAAATCGAGCATGGCGGTACTTAGTTTCTGTAAATCTCCGCGTGTTAAATATTTCGGCGGTGAGACAGCTTGGCACGTACGTAATCGCGCGCTCTGTCTTCCCGGGACAATTAAGGCTGAGTTGGCAACAGTAGCGCGCCTTGCCAAATTAAATTGGCCCAAGTACATGTGTTGGATGGCAGGAACTACTTTTGAAAATTTCATGCGCACGACGTGCTAGTATTTTGTTTGGTTTTATTTTCGCATGCGAATTTACGTCACGTTACCCGCCTTCCCCAATTAGAACTTTGCCGTCATTAACGTTTCTTCTTCTCTGAAAGAAAATGCGTCATTTCAGAAAATACACTGCCAACAATATCGGTTCGTATTATCACAGAAAGTTTCAAAATATATATTTGTGTTCAGAGCAGAGCGCATTGTTGATGTTTTGTAATAGTATGCTAATAAGATGTAATGCGTGTTTGGCCACGTTTGTCTGTTGGATGCGCCTGAAGTTTCAAGCAATAACTATAGTCATAAAATGGAGTTACTTGTTGGCTTACAAAATTATATTTAAAAAAACCCTGATTAAGTATTGTCACTCAAAGTACAAGACACACACGGTAAACTTTTTGATTATGTTTAATATCCTGATTAATAATACGCCGTTGGGAAACCTGTTGTGCATCTGCGTCGCGTAACTCAATGTAGGCCTAACTTTACAGTAGAGTGAAACCAGGATCCTTTACATGAAAATACGTGTCGAAAAGCGACACTATTTTCAGTGGTTACAGATGATCATTCAGTTAGTTACTAAACGTACACATCCGTTCTATCTTCGTACTTTCTTTTATAAATAGAGACCTGAAGAATTCGCGGATTCATTTTGGGACAAGCTAGAATTCAAAACACATGTGTTTATATAACTTCAGCTATTGAGCCACACGGTGTTTGACACCACCTGGAGAACTCTGGCCCAATCATCGCCTTCCACTGTGACAGCAGACAACCAATGTGCAGTTGACATAGGCATATTTGTACATAAGCGTTTAGCCTGCAGGTAATTGAATTCGCGAAGTTTTCATGTCTCTTGTTATAAATGTAATGTCTTTCTGCTTCAGATCCACTTTGAAAAGCGTAACTTCATATTATAGGTCCGGTGATTTTTTTTTTTTTTTTTTTCGTGAAGGATGTGTGGTCATAGTTTCTAGGTGTTATTCAGTTACACTCAGTGTACACATAATGTAATCATCAGGAATTTCGTTTTTAGAAGAGGGCTTATTTATCACTGGAGTTCCCTTAAGATCTATAATGCATGTTTGGTAGTTTGTGGGCTTTACCTTTGTTAGAAGAAGTTACCAAGTGTAATTATCTTTCTTAAGAGTTGGCTGCAAGAATCTTTTATAAGCCCAGACACTAAAGCAGCACAGGTATAATCTCTTAGCAATTTATAGTGTTTAACCCAGTTAATAGAGGCATCAACTGTAAGGAATAAAATAAAATTAAATATTTCATCTGATACAGGCCACTACCTATAGCAAAACATTATGTTTGTTCATGTTTACAAATTAACCTCAGACCGTTGCTATTGAATTTTGTCCCATATTTTAGTTATGTGTATCTGTAAAGAAAAAAATTATTACTACCATATAAGTTTTGATTTCACATAATGATGCAGAGTGAAATGCAAACTGCATGCACCTTTAATTTATGTTTGTAGCTGATTTATTTCTTTAATCTAGCATTTTGCTAGGAGTAAAATAATGTTATGTTATTTTAATGAATTGAATACTGGATGTGACTTGTTTGCTATGTACAAAAAATGTTTGTAAAAGGAAGAATTAACTCTCCATTTTGTGTTTTGAAAAGGTCTGATTTTTAAGAATTAACTGTTCGTAGAATGGAATATTATTGTTATTCAGATCTGAATAAGAATAATAATCAATTCTACGAACGTGGTTAACAAGTAGGCTGTCCAAAGATGCCTTTACCATTATACATGAGTTCTGTTGTAATTTAAAGGATTACTACAATTTAATATTTAATCCTCTACAAAAGAAGATGGTAAAATGCATTGTAATTAAATGTTGGTAATATCCAATTTTTTCTATGCTTCTAAAGAATTTCTTACACAATGGATGGTAATCACGTTGTTAAATCTAAATAGTATTGCTTATAATTGACCCAGAGGATACCTGATTATGAATACAAGATCTGAAAAGCCGGAGATTACTACTAAGAAAGCTTTCCAAAGCTAAGGAGTAAGACTTAATGCTGGAACTTATAAAATTTTCAGTAAACTCACTATTACCATTTATTGAATGAACCCAGCTTTATACTGTGGTTCTCATCTGCAAATGCGCTAGAGAAGAATTTATATATATATATATATATATATATATATATATATATATATATATATATATATATATAATATATATATACACACACACACACACACACACACACACACACATACACATACACACACACACCTCTGTTTATCTTGTTTTGTTTCGAGATTCCAGGAAAGCAATAACTGATAGATTCTGTGTCTAATTTGTGAAGTATTAGTTGTGCTGTATTGAAGTTAGTATTTTGCACTACTAGTAAAATGCATCATTTCTTGGTTTATGATCAGTTCTTGTCCTTTATGTAGTGTAGAAGTCAGCTTGGTGAAACGATGCATAGTTCATATGGTATGTATATTCGTTTGTCGATTTATTAAATTTCTGTCATGTGTAATAATAGAGTTTGTCCCAGGAGTGCAGATATTTCATGCTCATTTAATTCTCATGAAAGTAGATGCATAAACTCCCGTTGAACCACCGTCCTGCTCAGACACTAGTAAGTGTGGTACACCAAACCAGAGTTGAGTTTACCCCTCACAGTATTTTTGGCGCACAATCGTGGGGTACGTATAAACACAGTTGTGCAGCTAGTAATATCACACTTCACACAACACCGAAGTAATGCATACATGGCGCTAACGAGAATAGGTATAAAGTAGGCTACGTTGCGAATTTAAAATTAGTTACAGTAAAATCACGAATTTTTGAACATTTGCCCAGTTGGTTTACGATTAATGGAATGCTTCTTAAAGTCCTGATTAGTTACTTGTCTTTAAAAAACTAACATTGTTTGGACCTACGTCGATCAGGGTAACGCCTATGTACGATGTGTACAAAACAATGATAAATCTACTCAGTAACCATCAGTTCAAACACTGCACCTTTAATAAGACGTTGACGCATGCTACTACTTTTTATAATTAGGTAGGCTATCAAATAATTGTAAACGTTTTGTTCAAGTACCAAATTTACTGCAAACGTTCTGATCAGGTACCAGTTTTACTATAAACACACTGTTCAGGTATACGCTGTTTACGATAAACTGAGCACTTTTGAAATACCTGCCTAAGATCTACTTGAAGATATGTTTTGTAGTCTTCCAACTTATGCGAAATAAATATTGCCATGGCCCATGGGCCTCTTCACTTTATCCATGCGTCGATCGATTGAAACTGCGGAATAATAAAGAAAGTCGACATTTTACAAATCAACTTATCATTATTACATTTTTTGCAATAATAACAGGAAACAAAATAAATAATTTTAATGGTCACAAATGTCTGCCTGACATTTTAAATTCGACGTCAAGACATAGAACTAATTTCTCTTCGTTGTTACCAACCTCACTGGCCGCACGTCACTCAGTGTGCCCGTCTAACCATATGCAGGTAGAGGCAGTGACATTTTTCAGAGGTTGAGATCAAAAGTGCTCACTTTATCGCGAACAATCTTTGTAAGTGTTACTGTAAACGCTCTGTTCAGTTACTAACATTACTGTAAACGTTCTGTTGAGGTCCCATTATTATCATAAACATTATTCACAGTAACACTGGTACCTGAACACAATCTGTTCTTGTACCAGTAATACTGTAAACGTTCTGTTTTGTAGCATCATTACTGTACACGTTCTGCTAAGTATTTGCGTTTCAATTTATGCATTTACGCAAAAGGACTTTGTTTAGAAGGTTGATTTTAAAAAGCGCTCATTTAAAACCGATTTTCCCAAGGCATTTTGTGCGACAGAGAATAAATTATAGTTCATCAAACTAGAACGTGTTTGCATGTATCAACCTCTCCCCCCTCTAATTCCACACTTCCAACACTCGCACTCTTCGAATCAACAAGAGCTGGAAAAAAAAAAATCCGTATTTGATTTGTGTGTACGACTAGAGATTTGTTAATAGCAAAACCAGTTAGACTTTATCGACTTCAGAAAATTCATTCGGCTAAACCCTGTGTGCCATGCTGTTCTATAAAACATAAAACAAGATCTGTATTACTGGTCACGGCGTATTACCGTTAATCACAAATGGCTGGGATGAAACCATAGGGACAGAAAAATATCTCGATTCCGACAAACCGTATCCTAGACGCCACAGTTCATGTGAACATCACAGCCTCACATATTAGTTAAGTTGTTGTTTTAGATTTGTTGTGCGCTCAAGGTCCTCTTGGACGTGCCTAGTAAATTACGATAGAATTTAAAAGCAACAGACTTACAACGTATTTATAGTTCAGCGTGTTCTAAATGATCCCATCTACGTTCGGTGCACAAGTTGAAATACTTTTTTTTTTCTTTTTGTACACGAAATAACGATAATTGTTCCCAAAGTATTGATCGACGAAAAGTACACATTTCAGACACAGAACACTGAAGAATACAGAGACGAAATAGCGCGTGAACTCTAGTCGCACACTCCAGCAAAATGGTGACACTGTCCAACCAAATGATGAAACGCCAATCGAACGTTACTGGGATAAAAAGTCAGCATCGATCTTTATTACAGACTTTGCTTGGGTAAAGTTGTATTATCAATTATCACTCTCATAGTAGAAACAACAATACGTAAAGCCTGCACGCCAATTCAACGTGCCTTGCATTATAAAGGCGATGGAGCTATTGATGTGCTTGATGGTTTCACCCTTATCGTTCCCTCGCTTCTGCATCTTATAAAATAGCTCCAGGTGGGCGGGATCCTTATTTGAATCCGCTAAATATTTCTGTCCCCAGCTCTGTTTATTCACACGCTTCCACTGGTTGTTCAATGCATCTTCACACTTATTTAGCCTATAAATTATAATAATTATTTCATTGTCAGTATGGTTGAAAAACACCAAGATATAGTCCAGTCACAGTTAAACGTAGGCTCTAGTGACACAATATTTTTTTTTTTTTTTCCGTCCAGAATAAAGGTTCAATAAACGGAGCGGAGCTTGTCACTCTCACTCTCTCATTCTATCTCTCTCTCTCTCTCTCTCTCTCTCCTCTCTTTCGGGAAGTTCGCACCACCCGTGTAGCAAGGAAAGGTATACATTTTGTTATTTATAATCTCAGCACATTTCATACTAATTACAGCTACAATAATGATGTTTGAAATTGTAATTTACAACTGAAACGAGATTTTATTGTTTAAATACCTGTTATATGTTATTTAGATGCGATGACGCGACGCTTACAAATCCAGCAGGTTGGCAGATGAGGTGGAGAAAGGAGAATCTAAAATTTGATCAGCTGTCCCCTAACCACACGCTTGTCCCAGTATGGCGGGTGATTATAACCAGTTTTTATAGTGTCTTACGACTCGCAGTGATGTGGCGACATGTCAATGACATGGCGTGTTTCTGAACGAAGCGTCAAGTTCGTACTCGTGTTTTTGAAACATCATAGGCAAGTTACAATGTTGTGATAAATATGTGTTTCCACGGCGGGGTTGAATGTGTTGTGATCGCTGTGTGTGAAAGGGTGTGGTGGCTGCATTGTAAACGTTACGCAGGCCAGGTGTGTGTGGATTTCAAATATGTGCAAAACTTATACGTCTTAACCATGAACTGATGTTATGGCGATGTTAATTATTTATATTCACGTCTGTTTATCACAACGTTGTACCTTTGCGCTAAGTGTTTCAAACACAGTTGTGTAACGAGCATACGTTTCAATGATTTGACTGTCTGCCACAATCCCAATGAAATACCAAGCCCACCCAGACAAATTTAAATAAATAAAAAAATAAACCTACAAACCAGTAAGTACCAATGCATGTAAATATTAGCGGAATAAATGTTACGGTACGCCTATGTGTTTGCATGTTCACCACTCTCTTTTACGTTTGTCGATGTTACGTACAATAAATAAGCGACACCTGTCGCATGCTTGAATCTACTGTGTCGTTTCGTTGGACAGATTGTCCCTTCGTTTTAATTTTTATTCCAAACACGTATTACTAACAACAGGTTAAATAGTACTATTGTTTCCGCCACAGTTGTAACAAACACCGTCGTAGCAAAATATTAATGTGTATTATGTGTAACGTATTAAATCCTGCATGAAAAGTAATTATAAAGCTGACCTAGATATCGTTATAGGCCTAAATTATGAACATACGTAGAAAATGGTTTCTGCAATATGACACAATTCTTTGAACAGCTGCAAACAGCAACCAATGCATTTGACAGTTATAACTGTAGAAGTCACATGGCAGTGTTTATGTTTACACGTAGCGGAAGGATACGTAATCAGTAACCAAAAGTATAAATTTAGCAGGGCTTCAGAAAAGACCGAAGTTATCGTGAATCAACTATAGACAATAAATTAAGTATGTTGGTAAAGTCTAGTAAGAAATATCTCTTGTGTAAAATATTATTAAAATGACATTTTTTTAAACTTTATAAAGTTTTGACATGTCATAATTAGGTTGTGTTGGAGATCGTTATGTATAAAAACTATTTATTTTTGGTGGTCCATCCAGCGCACAAATACGGGAGCGTCGCTTTCTCCACGGCGTTTTCTAACATTCTGGTTAGTGAGTGAAGATATTTGGGCGGCTCTTAACAGAGAGGTCTTCTAAGCCGATGAGGGCGCGATTGAGGTGAGACTGGAGCAGCGCCGGAAACGAAGGGGCGGGAGAAACGGGAGATCTCCGAGAAAACCCCTCCGACCAACGGGATCGTCCGGCACGATTCCCACGTGCAAAAATCCGGTGACCCGGTCGGGGGTAACGTTCTGTTTATATATGTGGCGGAAGGATACGCAGTGAGCATCCCGAACGTATAACTTGAGCAAGTGGATGATGATGGACGCACGGGGCGGCGAGGTGAGTCAGGCGGTGAGGCTAGTCGGCAATGGAGCATGTCCTGGGGGCGCCAACGGCTATTCACGTTCCGGCCAACCCCGGAGATGCATGCGGCTATTCATAGCACTAAGCTCTTCTGACTGTTGCACCCCGCCGAGGCGCGGCTCCTCTTGGCAGCGGCTTCAGGGGGCTTCCCCGACACCCGTCCCCTGGCCATTTAGTTCTTTGTCAGGGCGCCTGCACTCGAACATCAACACTCTGATGACGAATAATCGCGAGTGTAACACTATACAATTCTTTGTTCGTAACTGTACTGATAAGGGTATGATATTTCGTCATACATAGGAAACAGTAGAAATCTGCCCGTGCTTTATTTTACTGGCAGAAGCGGTTTATATACGGCTACAGAATATAGTTTCAGCAGGAGGAAGCAGATATGTTTTGAAATTTGGCTGTAAAAGCACTCTCTGTAAGCAAATCCGTGCTCGAATCGAGTAAGAAAAGATCATCCTCCAAGAGATGAACTCGTGTCCACTTAGGGGAAGGGACGCTGGCTCTACAGCTTGTTTTTATTTCCGTCTGCAATTTCATATCAGAATCGCTTATATAAAGATCTTCAAACATGATGCCAATACTGGGTCGCTTACATTGGCACATGTTCATCTAACTAAAAACTTTTATTAGTGTCCTTGATATAGAAGTTACAACACCACAATAAATTACACTGAAGTAACCCCCTCATTCGGAAAGAAAAAACACTCTTAATAACTCACACACACACTCGCACATTATAAAACTGAAAACATAATTTTATTACTAACATCCTAGACAAAAGGACAAAGTGTTTTTCTTAATTTTAAATTTTATGTATGTTGGGGAAAGGCAGGAGCTAGAACTGTGACTAAAACAGGTAAGGAGTTCAAAATACTTTAAACGTTGACGAGTGGCAGGTAGCTAACAGGCGAGGAGATATGAAACACAATAGGGAATAGATGGGGCAAGGTCTCGCCCGCCCGATGGGCTACGCGCACGATGAGGGTGAGCAGTGTAATACGTGAGCATGGAAAAAGCCAGACCGGTACATGCACAGTGCTGAGTAGACGAGGGAATGGGAAAAATAGTTCAGTAGCCTACTGCTAGCGCCCACGTGCGCCACTATCCAACCACTCTCTCCCTCCCACGCCTGCTCGACATTCGCCCTTTTCCCTCCAACGACTCATCGCGTGGATGCTGCAGCCGTCTCTGCGATGAGCTGGAGGAGGAGAAGAGAGGAAGTTGTCTCTTCCCCACCAGCCGGTCTCTCCAACAACTTTTAGTCCATAGCCCGTCTCCAGTATAGAATTTACTGCGCTTTGTGACCTGTCTCGCCCTCATCTTTCACAAGGTTTTCCTTTTTGGCCAAGGTGTGCGGCTTTTGTTTGTAATATAACAGTGACACTTAAACTAACGCTATTGCATCTCAGTTTAAGGCTAGTTGAAATGTTATATTTCCTTTTTTAAAATTTCTTGAATCTTATACCATAAAAAAAAAGTCCAAGGCATGAAAACATTTATGAATATTGCACCATCAAAAAAATACGTCCTAGGGTACACCATAAAAATAATTTACTCTATAAAAATATTATTATAAATTTTCCAAAAATAAGTTTAATAATGAAAGTTTTAGTAAGGGTAATTAATCTGTTACACTCAAGACATTATAAAACTCGTCCTAAATTATTTTACACAAATACTTAAAAATAGTTGAAAAACAACTATTTTATGCTTTAAAAATAAACATTTAATACTTTTACAAATACAAAAACCTACATTCACATTCAAGTCATTTTACTTAAATTCAAACTTGTAATACTTTTACAAGTATACAGTTCAAAATACTTGTATTTTGGAAGTCAAATTTTCTGAAACTTAAAAATACTTGAAAAATCTCTTTCTCTCATTCTCTATCAATCTTTCTCTCTCTCTCTCTCTCTCTCTCTCTCTCTCTCTCTCTCTCTCTCTCTCTCTCTCATACAAATAGAACTATTCGCCCCTTGCACTCACACTCAATGTCACACATACTCACACCTACCTAAACAAAATTTCTCAGAGTAATCGGCGTGTTTTTCTATTGTGTCTGTTTAAAATTCAACTAGTCTAATTTATATATTAGTATGTGCGACGCAAACATAATTTTTATCCATTTGTCATATAAATCGTATTCACGTCTATTTCCGAGTAGCTATAACCTTAGTCCCTGTCAGCCTCCGAACGCACTCCACATATATATTGTCAGGCTCTCGATGTAAGATGGACTCAGTGCTTCACTGAGCTTGCAGACAGACAGACATGTTAATCAATTAATTAATTCTTACGTGTGGATTGCATTGCTCCTCACCAGTCTCACAAGCAGACGGGCATGTACGGTATGTGCGAAAGGCATTATATATATTGTTTGTTTAATTTATAGGGACTTTTTGCTGTAGACCATTACTTCCATACTCACGTAATTGTGTTATACTTCCCTCTCATGTAAATTATATTTCTAAGCTCGGGGTAGTAAAATCACGTTACATTTAATTCCATACTGGTATCATTCCACTTATTTTTCACACGGTCGTTTGAAATTTGCGATTCGATGGATGTATTTTATTCATATGTAGAACACTGAAATTCTCTAACGTTTAATTGCATTCGGAAACAGTCGTTGATTACTAACATGTAAATCGCATCTTTCAAAGTCGCCTATCTCCCACCACCTTCTATTAGCAATATCCCTCAAAAAACATAACATTTACACTTAGGCCACTCGTAGAAATCATTTAAACACTCTGAATTTCTCTTGTGTGTTAAATATATTCGTAAAAATCGCCTATCTACCACCAGTATCCCTACAAACACATCTAATTAGAAAAAAAAAACGAAAAATGGCCCTTAGCACACTCTTGCACTCAACCCAACACCTATACAACACATTGCAACCCACCACTCTGGTCAGTCGCCTCCAGTATACCACAGCACAAATATGGCGCAGAGCTCCTAGAACCCCTTCCCAAAAAGAAAGAAAGAAAGAAGTGCAATAACAAAATAAAAAATATATAATTAACCCTTTAAATAAATTTAACCATTTCGATTAAATTTAACATTTTCCATTTTTGATCGGATTAAGGATTAACCCTTTCAATCAAATTGATAATCCATCAATTTATCCCAATTTATCACAGGTGAAATGAAACCAACCCGCCCCTACTACTGACGTTTGACATGCAAAATTTTCCTGTCTCTATTACTATAATTAGGGGTAGTGATATTTCGCGTAAAAATTTCCAGAATAGATACTGTTCAAAGCACTGTGAGGTCGTCCAGCTTTTTAGATTGGCCGACATAGTTATGGTGTGTGTTAACTGTTTGCTCACGAATCACGAAGGTACAGTGTCGGAGGTACTAAATCCTGAATGGCTTTGTCAAATGCGGAAACGACCGAAACCAGCAGCCAATGGAGGTATGTCAACAGCCGAGGTGTATATAAAGTATTGAAGACTACTGTGTGCCCAGATTTGTTCCCGAAAAATCATTGGCCCTAACTATAATGTAATTGCGAAAGCAACACAAGCGTACAAATGTTTTAAGTATAATGCAATAAAGCGAATTTTTCACGTACCTATCCACGGAATACTTAAAAATATAGAATTAAACAGCCGCGAAATCCCGCACCACTCGCCAACGAAATGGCGTCACTATGGCCTTAGAGGGGCCGCGATGGCTGAACAGTTAGCCTGCTCGCCTCCCACCAAGGCGGACCGTGTTCAATTTTCGGCCGGGTCACGCCAGGATTTTCGCATGTGGGAATCGTGCCGGACGAAGCCGCTGGTCGGCGGTTTTTCTCGGGGATCTCCTGTTTCCCGCGCCCTTTCCTTTCGATGCTGCTCCAGACTCGCCTCACTTCCCCGCATCGGATCTCAAGACCTCGCTGTTAAGAGCCGCCCAAATCTCTTCAATCACTCAGTGGCCATAGCTACATGTCGAAACGCCGTCTTCAGTCGGCGCCTGGTAACTTACCTATAGGCTGGTCACGGCGAAATGAGCCGTTTATGAGGCCCTAGTTGCTTTTTCATTTCAACCATTATTTATTGTTTAAAAACTCTTTAAAATAAATATAGCTACTTGAGTAATAAACACAGTGTGTTTATTCCACCGCAATCGGAAGTTAAAGTCTAAGGGTAAAATTAAATTTATTTTTGACTATTATTCGAAATGATAGTGCTTTCAAAAGTGCTCATTTTACCGTGAACAGTCTTTGCATGGCTGGCGCGGCACGCTGTAGCCACTTAGCCAACGGGCACTCCCACATAAACGGAACCTACACGTCATTTAATTTCACTTCCCTGTACTTATCTATTCTGTGCCCTAGCTATGTTGTTTTGAATTATTTTAAAATACAAGGGAACTTCTTGCGGGGAATCCGAAGGCCAAGTCATAATTTACGAATAAACTGTCACATTTACTTGCATCCAAGAGAATCCAGTTACTGTACACCATTTAATACTAAAGGCTGTTCACGATAAAGTTAGCACTTTTGTAACCAACCTTAGGAAATAGTCACTGCTCCTACCTGCATATACAGTATTTTAACGGGGGCACTGAGTGAGATGCGCCCCCTAAAGTTGATAACGATAGATGGAAAGTGCTTCCATACCATAACGTCGAATAAAAAGTGTTTGTTAACCATTTGTGATGACTTAAATTATTTCCGTGGATTCCTATTTTCTTAATGCATCGAAGTGTAAAAATGAGCAGATATGTAAATTATTCATTTTTCTAATAATTTCACAGTTTCACTTAACCGACGCATGAATAAATTGGTGAGTATCATGACAATATCAAAACATATTACATTAAGAAGAATATATAATATGAACACACGTAGATCTTGACTCTTTCAGTCACAATGTCCTGTATATGGGACGATGCATATGAAGTGGCTTTAATGGCCCGCACTGTAAACAGTATAACATACAGTCCAATGATAAAGGTTTCCTATGTGTGGGAAACATCATTCACTGCTGAAACTATATTCCGTAGCCGTATATAAACCGCTTCTGCCAGTAAAATAAAGCACGGGCAGATTTCTACTGTTTCCTATGTATGACGAAATATCATACCCTTATCAGTACAGTTACGAACAAAGAATTATATAGTGTTACACTCGCGATTATTCGTCATCAGAGTGTTGATGTTCGAGTGCAGGCGCCCTGACAAAGAACTAAATGGCCAGGGGACGGGTGTCGGGGAAGCCCCCTGAAGCCGCTGCCAAGAGGAGCCGCGCCTCGGCGGGGTGCAACAGTCAGAAGAGCTTAGTGCTATGAATAGCCGCATGCATCTCCGGGGTTGGCCGGAACGTGAATAGCCGTTGGCGCCCCCAGGACATGCTCCATTGCCGACTAGCCTCACCGCCTGACTCACCTCGCCGCCCCGTGCGTCCATCATCATCCACTTGCTCAAGTTATACGTTCGGGATGCTCACTGCGTATCCTTCCGCCACATATAAACAGAACGTTACCCCCGACCGGGTCACCGGATTTTTGCACGTGGGAATCGTGCCGGACGATCCCGTTGGTCGGAGGGGTTTTCTCGGAGATCTCCCGTTTCTCCCGCCCCTTCGTTTCCGGCGCTGCTCCAGTCTCACCTCAATCGCGCCCTCATCGGCTTAGAAGACCTCTCTGTTAAGAGCCGCCCAAATATCTTCACTCACTAACCAGAATGTTAGAAAACGCCGTGGAGAAAGCGACGCTCCCGTATTTGTGCGCTGGATGGACCACCAAAAATAAATAGTTTTTATACATAACGATCTCCAACACAACCTAATTATGACATGTCAAAACTTTATAAAGTTTAAAAAAATGTCATTTTAATAATATTTTACACAAGAGATATTTCTTACTAGACTTTACCAACATACTTAATTTATTGTCTATAGTTGATTCACGATAACTTCGGTCTTTTCTGAAGCCCTGCTAAATTTATACTTTTGGTTACTGATTACGTATCCTTCCGCTACGTGTAAACATAAACACTGCCATGTGACTTCTACAGTTATAACTGTCAAATGCATTGGTTGCTGTTTGCAGCTGTTCAAAGAATTGTGTCATATTGCAGAAACCATTTTCTACGTATGTTCATAATTTAGGCCTATAACGATATCTAGGTCAGCTTTATAATTACTTTTCATGCAGGATTTAATACGTTACACATAATACACATTAATATTTTGCTACGACGGTGTTTGTTACAACTGTGGCGGAAACAATAGTACTATTTAACCTGTTGTTAGTAATACGTGTTTGGAATAAAAATTAAAACGAAGGGACAATCTGTCCAACGAAACGACACAGTAGATTCAAGCATGCGACAGGTGTCGCTTATTTATTGTACGTAACATCGACAAACGTAAAAGAGAGTGGTGAACATGCAAACACATAGGCGTACCGTAACATTTATTCCGCTAATATTTACATGCATTGGTACTTACTGGTTTGTAGGTTTATTTTTTTATTTATTTAAATTTGTCTGGGTGGGCTTGGTATTTCATTGGGATTGTGGCAGACAGTCAAATCATTGAAACGTATGCTCGTTACACAACTGTGTTTGAAACACTTAGCGCAAAGGTACAACGTTGTGATAAACAGACGTGAATATAAATAATTAACATCGCCATAACATCAGTTCATGGTTAAGACGTATAAGTTTTGCACATATTTGAAATCCACACACACCTGGCCTGCGTAACGTTTACAATGCAGCCACCACACCCTTTCACACACAGCGATCACAACACATTCAACCCCGCCGTGGAAACACATATTTATCACAACATTGTAACTTGCCTATGATGTTTCAAAAACACGAGTACGAACTTGACGCTTCGTTCAGAAACACGCCATGTCATTGACATGTCGCCACATCACTGCGAGTCGTAAGACACTATAAAAACTGGTTATAATCACCCGCCATACTGGGACAAGCGTGTGGTTAGGGGACAGCTGATCAAATTTTAGATTCTCCTTTCTCCACCTCATCTGCCAACCTGCTGGATTTGTAAGCGTCGCGTCATCGCATCTAAATAACATATAACAGGTATTTAAACAATAAAATCTCGTTTCAGTTGTAAATTACAATTTCAAACATCATTATTGTAGCTGTAATTAGTATGAAATGTGCTGAGATTATAAATAACAAAATGTATACCTTTCCTTGCTACACGGGTGGTGCGAACTTCCCGAAAGAGAGGAGAGAGAGAGAGAGAGAGAGAGAGATAGAATGAGAGAGTGAGAGTGACAAGCTCCGCTCCGTTTATTGAACCTTTATTCTGGACGGAAAAAAAAAAAAAAATATTGTGTCACTAGAGCCTACGTTTAACTGTGACTGGACTATATCTTGGTGTTTTTCAACCATACTGACAATGAAATAATTATTATAATTTATAGGCTAAATAAGTGTGAAGATGCATTGAACAACCAGTGGAAGCGTGTGAATAAACAGAGCTGGGGACAGAAATATTTAGCGGATTCAAATAAGGATCCCGCCCACCTGGAGCTATTTTATAAGATGCAGAAGCGAGGGAACGATAAGGGTGAAACCATCAAGCACATCAATAGCTCCATCGCCTTTATAATGCAAGGCACGTTGAATTGGCGTGCAGGCTTTACGTATTGTTGTTTCTACTATGAGAGTGATAATTGATAATACAACTTTACCCAAGCAAAGTCTGTAATAAAGATCGATGCTGACTTTTTATCCCAGTAACGTTCGATTGGCGTTTCATCATTTGGTTGGACAGTGTCACCATTTTGCTGGCGTGTGCGACTAGAGTTCACGCGCTATTTCGTCTCTGTATTCTTCAGTGTTCTGTGTCTGAAATGTGTACTTTTCGTCGATCAATACTTTGGGAACAATTATCGTTATTTCGTGTACAAAAAGAAAAAAAAAAAGTATTTCAACTTGTGCACCGAACGTAGATGGGATCATTTAGAACACGCTGAACTATAAATACGTTGTAAGTCTGTTGCTTTTAAATTCTATCGTAATTTACTAGGCACGTCCAAGAGGACCTTGAGCGCACAACAAATCTAAAACAACAACTTAACTAATATGTGAGGCTGTGATGTTCACATGAACTGTGGCGTCTAGGATACGGTTTGTCGGAATCGAGATATTTTTCTGTCCCTATGGTTTCATCCCAGCCATTTGTGATTAACGGTAATACGCCGTGACCAGTAATACAGATCTTGTTTTATGTTTTATAGAACAGCATGGCACACAGGGTTTAGCCGAATGAATTTTCTGAAGTCGATAAAGTCTAACTGGTTTTGCTATTAACAAATCTCTAGTCGTACACACAAACAAAATACTGATTTCTTTTCAGCTCTTGTTGATTCGCAGGGTAAGAACTGATTTGGTGTTGTTTTGAATTACCAATTCCATTATATGGAGTTAAAATTTTCATTTTCCTATGCATTAAAATGGATCTATCTCTTTTAGTGCATTGAAACTTCATGCATAAGAAGTATTTTAGCAGACCTTTCTGTGAACTTTTATTTAAGAAGCGGTTTGGATATAATAAAACTACATGTTGAACGTATCTGTAGTCAGAATTTTATGATATGAGCCAAGCAGATATAATTTTTGTGGAACAATTAATGGCGAGTTATATTTATTATAACTATACTTCTGAGTCTTGCTTGCCAATTCTTAAAACCGTCCACATTTGATTCGGTGGCCATTTCAGTTTCCATGAGTTACTATGATGGAGGTATTTTGAAGATTACTGGGTAATTATGCTTTCTAATCTGCAATTCTAATAAAATATTTTTTGGTTACAAATTGTAGTGGTTACTTTATATTGCACGAAGACTTTGAACTCGGCCTTCATAAGATCAAAACAAATACAGCATGCCGAGAGGTTTTGGAAGCTAGCCCAGACGGTTGGGCTGGGAAGGTTTTTACTGATTGGTTTTCCATCCCATCCGGCATGAAAACTGCGGTATTAATGTGTCAAATAAAATTAATAATTTCTGTAATTAAAATTTTTTATTCCTTTTATATGCCAAGGTTTAAAATTTTCACAGTAGTGTGTTTGCTAGAGCAATGCCACTGTTATGTAACTATGTATTTTTGAAAGCGTTATTTTGAGTGTCCTTTCTGTCCCACACACGCTGTGAAACTAGTTTTTTTTTTTTTTTTTTGACAAGATTCACTGAATCCTGTTAGATAATGTGAGATAACTGTTTACATATAACGGTCTGTTGCCAACCATTATTTTGCACCTGATATGTTTTTACCCAGTAAGTCCATTAGTTATCCAATGTATTGGTTATAAATTCTGTCTCCTTCCATCTTGTCTTAGGAATGACGCTGTTTCCTGGCCGAGAAGCCTTACTTGTGTCGAAGAAAGACGTGTATTAAGAGTTGTCACGCGACTGTTCGCTAATGGAACCAGAGCCAGGTATTAACTCAAGGCATTCCTTTGTGTTGGCAAGGGTAAAGTATATCTTGCCATCATTTTCGTCGTATTTTTGTCTGACTTGAAAGTAAATAAATAGCTTGTCCAATGTGACATATGGTATTGTTGTGTCATCGCCTTTGAAAGTAGGCTGTGTTGCATATATATATATATATATATATATATATATATATATATATATATATATATATATATATATATATATATATATATATAAAACAGTTTTTAAAAGATTTTGAAACTCTTTATTTTAAAGAGGGGAAGACAGCTAACGCAGCGAGATCAAGATAAATATCTGAATACGTATTATCTTCTTGACGAACGTTATTCTGTAAGACGCCTGCTGTGAGCCACATTTTTTTTGCACTGATAACGATACGACTGATATAAATAATTTTAATCTATATTAGATTTCTTTTACAGAGTTCGTAGGCACATGGCAATGAGGGATTCATTTTCTCAATATTTCAAGTTTTCTTGTAAATTTTTGTGCAGCGAAATATACATAGCACATTTTCGACATTAAATGTAGAAATTCGGTCGAACTAAACGCCTACCATTAAATGATACTACTAACGAAATTCGCTTGTTTCTTCTCATGCAAAATATTACCTTCGACCACGGCCATATTTTTATGAATAACCCGCGACCCTCCGACTACAAGTCGGCCACCCTACCCCTGAGCGATGAGGGCAGGGCATCATCTGGGCTACCATGCCAAGTTGAGTTAATGATGAGAAGAAAATATATGTGATACTTGCGTCGCGAAATCGTGATGATTTAAATTGCATGCTCTTACTTTTCGTTTTTGGTTAAATTGGTACCGTTAGGCTTGTTGAATGCGTGCACTCTCTTTGTCACATTATACGCAGTTTAAACCTTCAAACAGGGCATTGCGATGATTACATGAAAACGAAATGAAAGACGTAAAAAAGGCTGAGTGTTCATAGTACCTCATAAAATGGCGTTTTGAAAGACGAAACACATTTTAGAAAGTATTTTGTATTGGTTTTATTAGTTTATTCGTTGTTATTTCACTTGATACATGTTGTTTAGCGGCCATTTTTACATGTTTATCTGATCCACTAGTCAAAAATAAACCACTCAGTAAACAGTGAAAAAAAAAAGACTAATGAATCAGTGGAAAATGTCGCTGAAAAATAAGTGAAGTAAATCTGGCATGTTTTCACTGATTCATCAGTTAAATTCACTGAAGTGACTGTTGAATCAGTCAGATATGTTTGATCGAAACAGTGAAATTATCACCGATTCAGTGAGTCTTATCGTGGCGCCACTGCAACTTTCTGTGTAGTACTTATCGAATGCGAACGCTGTGCCAGTAAACCGACGAATAATAACATTTTTATTTACATTATGTTATTTACATGATCATCCGTTTGTACGTGTGAGATTGTTGTTGATGCTATGGCGACGGTTTAAAACATAGTTGCGCGAATATTAGATATATTGCATCGTCTGCCATATCACCAAACATCTTGTAATTATATCGAGAAAAAGGTGATGTTGAATCAAACAAACTTTATTTGCGCGCAACCAAATTAATTTTTAGTATAGGGGCAATAAAATATGTTGTTGGCAAAAACAAATTATCGTGTTATTCTTATTTGGTTGCCCCAAACAAAGATTTGTGTGGCGCAGCTAAGGATTTGTTTGGCTCTACGTATATTAAACAGTTTCTGTTAGTATAAAGAAAATTGGAAGCCCGATCGAGATTCGAACCTAGAACGTTTGCGTGCGAGCGCTACGCTCTAAACAACTAAAGGGACTATTAATGAAAATATATGAAAGTTTTTTAATAAATACATGTGAATACTGGACAATGTGCGCAAAAAAATATTTCAAGTTTTACAGCTTCACTTTATAGTTTCTTGTTGAGTTTGTTTTATTAGGATGTTTATAGCATTATTAAATACCAATGAATGCACAAACAAACACTGTTGCTATAGTAATGGCCAGAAAAAATACAAACAACCTCGAGCTGTATTTTCGAACGAAGGCAATCAAATGAGTGCCAAAAAAATATACAGTTAATTCAACCAAATATTTTGTTAACGTTCTAGTTTCTTTTGTCCCAACTCAAAGGTTTTGTCAATTCAAACGTGTAACTTCTTTGATTAACAAAATTAAATTTGTTGTTTCTTTAATTTTTTTACTCAATAAAATATTTTATTGGGGTAAGTAAATATATTTTTCACCATATACAAACACATATTTGGTTGGTGGGAACAAATCTTTGTCTCAGTATATATTTCAGTTGTCTTTTCTTCTTCCACTTTTCCCTCCCGGCGAACGTTAATTTCTACTTTGAATTTTGTTGTGAATGGGTTTTAACGATCCGAATAAGTTATTATTTTTTATCGTGACTGCTAAGATGTGACAAATTGCGTCATGGCTGCTGGCTGTCTGGCTGTAGGCCAACTCTCTTTCTGCCATGTGATTATGGTGTGTTTATTTAGTGCGTTCTGGCTGTCGTGGGGCGACTTTTCTTGTCAAGCAAGGGGTATACAAGACACCCAGTCTTGACGCGCACACAAACTCAGTGTGGCCACAAACGTCAATTATATTAAAGTGCGTCAAAAAAATTGTCCTGCGCTTGGTCAGCTTTTAATTTTTATGGAACGGCGTCGTTTTAAAAATTTTTAAATGTGTCTGTACGTATGCACTTCACTGATTAGAACCCGAAATATAGTTCGAGGTAACGCCGTACCCACCTTGGTGATGGAGGTATAGTGTATTCTCGGTTTCTTCACACTTTTTGAACCAAACCTTTGAAAAATCACCACAAGTATGCTGTGTTTAGTTGTTTCCTAAACATGCCATGTATCACAAACGTTTTACACTTCGGTTAACATGATGGTATCTAATTTTTGACGTGAATAAGTCATTAAATTTGCTATCAAAGCGGGCGGCAATCCAGAAAGTCCGATGATAACAAAATCGGGGGATACAGTTTGGCATTCCAGCTCCAAATCTATCGTATACATTCAAAATTAAATTACACCACTCGATTGCCAAAAGATCAAAGAATATGTTATGTTGAGTGACAACTGCGAAGCATCTCTGCTTGGGGGGGGGGGGGGGGGGGGGCAATTTTGAGTTCGTTCCGCCGCGTCTCATAACTTCCGCGTAGTATAACTTTTGGACTAGCAAAAGCTACGACGCTCGTTTAAGTTTCAATTGACAGTTCTCGTCAAGATCAATCGATTGCGTGCATAGAAACATTTGTGTGGCGTGGTTATGGTGAAATTGTATGAATTTAATGAAAAAAAATTACGAAAATTTAACACAATTTCGCCAATGCTCGTCAAAAAATCAAGTCGAAATACAGAAATCATATACGGTTGGAAAGAGCATCTCAAAAGCAATCCAGTGATATCCATAAAACCCCAATGATCGAGTGAAGCGGTGTCGGGAACGTAAAAAAACATCACGGCGTCCGAGTGGGTCAACGTAGACGTATTCACGCAAAAAAAAAAAAAAAACGGCCGTGTCCCCAACACAGCCAAATCTATTTTTTTTTGTTAAATTGAACGTTTGCCTATATTTTATTTGTACATTATAATGTATAATTTAATATGAATAAAAACAGGGAGAAAATATGTGTGGTAATACCTGGCAAGAAATAGTTCTTATGCAAAATATTATTACACTGATTGCGCACGAATGCGGTGCGTTGTCCCTTTGATGTCATTTTCTAGACTCGGTCAAGCTTTGTTTGCTTGAGGCGGAGGAACATCCTGGAAGTAGAACGTTAGCAGTGCTTCAGAAAAGTTGGAAGTAACCATGAATGGAGTATATCAACTTTTTATATTAAAATGCATAACAAAGAAAATGCAATGGGAATCTGTAATAGGCAATTATTGGCAAGATGAAACGTAAGAATCGATGGTATTCTAGAACATGGCTGTTTCTGGGGCTTGTTCCATATTTTGTCTGCACGTTCCGAACAATACGTTTTCATGAAACACGTTTAATTTATTTCGTCACGGCGTCGATGCCGGTACGTATGGCTTTATTGTCGTCATACCAGTACCTTGGCAGTGCTCGGTGTCGTGTTTCTTTCCCAGGAACTGAGTTTCACCCGCCGGTAATATACCTGCACCTGAGTCGAGTAACAGACACCTCGGCACAGCATAACCAGCTATATGCAGAAGTGAAACACTGCATATTGTAGGTAGCCAGCTAGAAGCATTCATTGAGGCCATTATTTAATGCAGTACACTGAGAAAATTTTTTGAACCAATAAAATACTTGTTTGTATATGGCCATGCATAGGAGATCCCACCAAATATTATGTTTTAAGGCAGATTTCTAGGTTTCATAAACTCAGATTTATATTCTGGTACACGGACCAAGTTTCATTTTGTGGTTTTTCAGGATGTTTTTTAATTATTGACTGGAGCACAGTGAGAACGACCCTTGTAAAAAAATACAATAATTAATTGTATTATTAAATAACAGTAAATGGAGCATTGCTGGATAAAACCTAATTTCTGGAACACATAGGTACAGTCCTTGGAAAAGTGCGTTATTCCATTATGACGACACTTATGTCAGTAATCAATGCAGACACATTCGTTACTCGTTACGAAGATAATGTATCTTACACTGGTTGTTATAACGGTGCAAAGTCATTACAAAAAAAATATTGCCGTTTTATATGGAATGAACGTAACTTGTGTATGTATGGTCTATAACAAAGAACTTTGCAATATGTTGGTAGAGTCGATTTTGCCGTAACGTTGGAAAAGAAGACCGTCAGAACGTAGCTCAACAACAACCTCCAGTATTATCAGAGTTTGACAAGTTCTTCGTAAAATTATAAAATGATTTTGAGCTCTAAACCTGAATTCTCTACTGACGTGTTAACCAACTGGGCTACTGTTCCTTCAGTGATTAGTTTAGGGTTTCTCTTGTGATCTTTCGTAATATATTTGAAAGTAAATATTTTCAGGATGAGATAGAAACGTAAACAACACACGAGCTAACGAAACCCATAAAATATACTTTTTTAAAATGCGGTTTTCATCATTAATAACATCATTATACAAGTTTAAATTAACATTCACTCTTTCATTTCGTTTTCCCGCTTTCATTATAAAACTTGGTTTGGAAGTGTAAAATGCAATAAATGTGATGAGGTGAGTGCATTCACACCTAATTAAATTAAATACGAAAGGAAAGTAACTTATATAAATTTTGAAGCTAAATATTTTGATAAAATGCGTTGATATATTTTTTCTCCAATAAAGCCAACGTCGGCTTGGTAGTTCAAATGGCAAATCTGTCTCTGGAAGTAGAATAATGTGGGTTAGAATGCTGAGCGCTGCACATTTTTTTTTTTTTTTTACGGTGACTGTCGAAAAAATATGTTCATTTTTCGTAATAATTTGGCTAAATGCAATAAAAGGAATATTTAATTTGCTGCATACAGTGGCCTATGATAGTCAGGCAAATTGTTTCCCAGAAATAACCAGTGGTTTTCCACCGATTCTGAGAGGAGTTATTTTCACTGATTCGGGTAGTTGTATTTCGTTGCGGATCACTGGTTTTCTACTGATTCGAATTCAGACTGTGTAAATATACACTAAGACAATAGGCTAGGTTTGTGGACAGTATTCTCTAGCACGTTTAAAAGAGAAATAATTAATTAAGATTACTTTAAAAAACTATGACTGAATATTTTCAACTGCAAGAACGATAACATGTTACACTGAATGGCACGCATAATATTTTGCGAACATTACACTATGTAGCACTTATTGTTGGGTTTTTTTTTTTTTTACATCGTACTTCAGATTCATGGCTAATTGAATGCTTGCGAAAGTTCTTGATAAAGTCTTCTTATATCCTTCCGCATCAATATATATATATATATATATATATATATATATATATATATATATATATATATATATATATATAAACTACGTATTGCAGTGATAGTGTCGGTGCCACTCACGTGACACTGACGTTGTTAGACACACACAAACTTTTTTTCCGGCCAAATGTTTTTCTAAATGCGAATGAAACTAAAATAAATTCATTTAGCTTAAGCGATCACCAATTCCAACATTGTATCTGAAATAAAACATCATGACATATAACTTCTCATAATTTCACGGGAAGAAAAATCTTCGTGGAATGTACTCGAATGATTGTATTACAAACACTAATAACGTACTGCGAGTTATTTCGTCCTCATTCACGTACGTTTTACGAATAAGGTACAAAGTATTCTTCTTTCTAATATGAGCCATTCTGCCCGGAGTAGTGCTGCAGACGTGAAATACTTTTATGTGCGGTGCCACGGTGGCTGAGCGATTAGCCTGCCCGCCTACTACTAAGGCGATCCGGGTTCAATCCCCGGCCGGATTACTCCGGATTTTCGCAAGTTGGAATTTTGCCGGACGAGTCCATTGGTCGGCAGGTCTTATCGGAGATCTCCCGTTCCCCCCGCCCTTTCACTCCGACCCTACTCCATATTCACCCCAATCACTCTCATCGGCTCTCAAGACCTCGATGTTCAGAGCCGTCCAAATCTCTCCATTCACTCACTTTTAAGTGCGTTTTACTTGAGTCTAGCATGCTTCCAGAAACCAATGAACAGCGGTGCTGCATGCTCGGCGTGACCAGCATAAACCATTCGAGTGTGAGAGAATAAGAAACTTTCACAAATCACATTATAGGCCGCTCACAGTTTTTTTGAGCACTTTTAAAATCAACCTTTGAAAAATGTCACTGCCCCCACCTAATTTCACGGACATGTTGACTGGTATGTGGCCAGTAAAGCTGCTAACGACTCAGAGAAAGTAATTCCACATCTTAGCGTTGAATTAAAAGAGTTAGGTAAACATTTATAGATTCATAAACTATTTATTTTGCTTTCTAATTTTTCTAATGATTAAAGACTTAACAAATTTGTGAAATACGTACTTTTCTAATAATTTATATATTTTCACTTGGCTGACGCATGAATAAAGTGATGAGGTCCACGGCAATGTTAATCTTACATATGGTGGAAGAATACACAATGTGCATACAAGTAGATCTTGAACCGGGCTTTCAAAAGTGTTCAGTTTACCGTGAACAGACTTTACTCACAGGGAATACGTTCAAAACACTGGACGCTAATTCTTTGCTGTGTACAGTACCTGTCATAAGTATCCTTCATGCCAACGTGTTGTTTGTTTCTGTTATTACACGTCTGTACAGGGAAAGTAATTTTTTCTGGGTTATTTCAAATGTTGCGGTAAATATGACAGCCCTTTTTACATTGTAGTATTTGCCGTCTGCTTTGGTTCCCAAATAAAGCGCAGAGCTCTAGACGTATAGTTGTAATTTAAATTCTGCTCAGAATTTTTTAACGGCGTCTGCTTACAAGTCGCATTTAAGAAATTTTCTGCGTCCGAATGGTAGTTTCCATTTTCTATTTCCGTCTCTGATGCATATTTTTTTTAACGCGGAAAAGGGCTAGTTAATGTGAGTGTTGCACAATAATTTTCTTGGGTATGGAACTTTCAGTGCATTTTTAACTAATTTGTAAAACTACAATTTTATGTTTGTTTTGCTTTCATCACACAACAGTTGTTTGAACGTTACACTACTGATTTAAAAAAAAAATGTTTTGTAAATAAAAATAATAATTGAAATCTTTCCTGGTTTGTAAATCACAAATAAATTAAATATTGCACCTTTATAAACTATGATAAACAGCTCTGCCTGCAAAGCGATTGAATGTGTTTATTAATTAACAGAGGCCACATTGTCCGCACAGAATACAGAACAACACAACCTGACTGACAACAATAAACTACGAACTCACAAACTAAAAGGGAACAACGGAAAATCGGCACAAACGCGAAAAATATTGATAAATTTCTATCCCGCTATCTTGTGGTGAAACCTCGATAATTTCAAACTCTAATTCACAGATAAATAATGTTTCGGCTTTCAACGTAAACCAAACAGGCTACAATATGGCATCTTTCATTATACTTTTGAGTTATTAGCTACATATTTTTACTGTAATCAGATTATGGTACATTTGCGTACCATGACGTCATCGTTATGGTACATGGTACACGAGATCTAATTATGGTACAAGTACCACGAAAATGGTACGCCGAACATCACTGACCGTAGACACGTGCAGTACACCTTTGTATTTATTATTACACCTTAAAACGGTAGGGTCCCCGCTGGAAACTCTGAGAGGATGACTTCACACCAGATCAGTGCTCTGCGCGTAAAGGCGACCAGACATTTCCATTCGAGTACCTAAGTCGCGTGGGGTTGCGGTTATCTAGTGGTCAGACTACCCGCCTTCCACCAAGGTAAACCAGGTAAACCAAGGTAAATCTTCCGGCACGATTCCCACATGCGAAAATCCGGAGTGACTCGGCCGGGGTTCGAGCCCGGATCGCCTTGGTGGTAGGCGAGCAGGCTAACCGCTCAGCCACCGTGGCCCCCATTAGGGACACCTGTTTTTCGTGAAAAGATTTCAGGACAAGTTGTGTTCCAACGCATCGTAGTTCAGAACTACTTTCGGGATTGGATCATTTGAATTCTTACGCGTCTAACGTGTCTGCCCGCGAATCACGGACGGTCACTATCGGAGAAACTTAGTTCTGATTGGCTCAATCATACAACAGACTGTCCTTACACAAATCAAAGCGACTAATAGTCAAATGAAGACTGGAAATGTGCAAAAAGGATATTGAAGTCTAACCTCCGCGTAAATATTTTTCGCGAAAAACAGGCGGTCCTACTGATATTTTACCTATAAATTAAAATATTTATTATATATTTAACGTTAATAAAACAGGGATACAATATATGCGTCGGTAATGCCTAGTAAGAAATAGTTCCCATGTAAAATATTACTATAGTGATTGTGCCCGAATGCGGTGCACTATTCATTGGTGTTATTTTCTTTACATAGGTAAGCTTTGTTTGCATGAGGCGAAGGAATATCCTGAAAGTAAAATTTTAGCGAGGCTTCAGAAAAGTTGTAAGTAATCGTTAGAGACGTGCAAAATTCGTGTTATTATTCGGCACCAGGCTAAACTTCACAGTACTGTCCGTACTGGAGCCGGTGTCGTTTGTCAGTTGGCTGCTGAATAGATGTGAAGCCTCGCCCTTTATGACTGAACTGCACGTGATTGGGGCACGCAGTTGTAAAGTGTTCAATCATTGGCTCACATTTGCCCAGGGCGTATCAGGTTAAGTATAATCCAATGAAAAACGCATTGAAAAGGTACACGTGTTTAAAGTTTAACTTGTCCCCAAATAATAACGCGAATTTTGCAGGTCTCTAGTAATCGTGAATGGATTATACTGTGCAACTGGCCGTCATAGAGCGAATGAGCGTCGCTGCTGTGCCGCGCGAGCTGGGACGCTGTCGAGCGACCCAGCTCGCGTGGAGATTCCCCGCGGGCCAACTGTGCGCGTCCCTTTTTACCGCGAGCTATTCCTGTTCTGGCGCGAGCCGCGCAGTACCTGGCCGTAGAACGCAATACCTACACAGAGGCGAAGCGGCTGACATCTGGTGGCGGATTTCCGAACCCGCAGCGTGAGGACGATCTACACTCATTTGCAATAAAAAAATTTGATCGCTGTGAACGCATAGCCAGAGACCTGAATTATTCGCGGATTCCCTTTGGGACAATTTAAAACACATGTGTTTATATAACTTCAGCCATTGGACCACACGGCGTTTGACACCACCTGGAAAACGCTGGCCCAATCGTCGCTTTCCACTGTGATATCAGACAACCAATGTGCAGTTGACATAGGCATATTTGTACATAACACTGTAGAGTTTAGCCTGCAGGTAATTGAACTCGCGAATTTTTCAGTTTTCTACGCATCGCGCGTTTACAACGAAGGTTGTCACACAGTATTATCGTATCCCGACATGTGTCCCATTTGTTTTTAATGCGGTTTACTTCCGCGGATATGCCACTAGGCGTCATACGTGTCGCTTCATCATTCATAGCTGCAAGACACCGAATAAGTCATTGGTACAGACCTGAAAAATTCGCGAGTCCAATGAGTTGCAGGCTAGGCTCTACAGTCCTATGTGCAAATATCCCCGAGATCAACTGCACATTGGCTGTCTGCTCTCACATTGAAAGACGAAGATCGGGCCAGCGTTCTCCAGGAGGAGTCAAGGGGCAGAAGATGGAAGAGGAAAGATGTCGGAGTAAAACGAACTGTCAGACCATGTACAGAAAAGTAGAAAACATTGACTCCTTACCATTTACACGAACTGTGCATGCCGTTCACTTTCCCTGCCGATCAGATTGTTGCGCTATCTCCACTGCTGTCACTTTCAGTACCAACTAAATTCATTATTATCTCGTCGATTTCAATGTCAAAACATAGATCCTTGTCGTATTAGAAGTCAAATTAGAAGTGAAGTGCGAATCTTCCAACTTCCTTACGTGGAATTATTAAAATGCGAATATAAATTATGTCAATAAAAATTCGAATTCTTGGGAAGAAGTGTTTACTGAAACGTTTGACATTCCACGAACTAGTTTATTTTGCACTTTACTAGCAAGTAGTGTGAAATTGTAGCATCTGGAAGTTTTAAATCTATTCTGAAATATTTTTTTACTATTATTTTCCTGCCCAATTTAAAAGGGCGTGTGCTATGTGCGTGACAATACGTGACGAATGTAGAAATTAAGTAAATCTCAGTTCTTAATTGCGCTTTATAAAGTGGAATAGTGGAATGGAGGGTTCCTTCATTCTTACTTCAGTTTCCATCAACTGCAAGATGTTGTAAACTATTTCTTGCGTTTGAAAATGCAGTTTATTTTCTTTTACTTTCGATGACATTGTAGGCATTTCCGAAAATAGCCTTATCTTATGTCAAAAGTATGCAGGAACGTGTAGTAAATAATGTGGACATGTGCAAACTGGTTTTGTCTCAGTCCCGCCGAAGAGACTAAATTTACATGCAGAATAGTAGCCAGAATTCTTGCTGGTGCGTGTGTGTTATCGCTATGCCTTATCACATGCGCCCCCTTCCTGTGTAACGCAACACTCTTGCCTTCTGCATGTAACGGTCATCCAGGCTCGGCTCGTAGTGTACAGAACCAAGTCCAGTGAGCATGCAGCATGCGCCGACGTCGCATTTGACAAGCATTTGCTCATCTGAATGAGTTTGAGAGAGGCAGGTTGTACGTTTCGGCGCATCGCTCGCCACTTGAACCCTTCACCTGCACTGTGAGTCGATGTTTGCCGCAGTGGGAACAGGAGGGTACACACACTTATCGGGAATGCTCGGGTCGACCCCTGTGGACCAGCAGAAGGGAGTATCGTTTCATCGTGTGATGCCGGAATCACATAGCCCTGACTAACAAGACACCGCAAGCACGACATAACACTTAAACCTAAACAACCAATTAAATACAAGATAGATCAGACGTGAGCCCGAAAATTCCACCGTATGACCAGCAGTTTAGGACTAGAAATTATTTATATTCGCCGTGTCGTGCGTCACGACGCACAGCGTGTACAACATTGCAAAATAAAATTGCATTATAAGCTTTCCTTACAATGGGAAAACACGTAGCTTAAAAGAGAACAAATTATGAACATTATTGTATTTAACTCTTGTAAATAATAGTTTTACTTTTGTATGCATTAGCTATAAAACTTTGTCACCATCATGTATTCCGAATTTCCCGTCTGCCCACCGCCTTTCAAACTAGCGTAGTTAATCAGTGCCTTTTAATTGGATCCGAAAAATTCTACTCGTTGTGTCGCGTCAGTAAACTGTCGGGCTGTAAATTCGTGCTATGCTGTGTTCGTCGGGGCAATGTGATTCCGGCTTGACAGTCTGCAAGCACTCCACGGGCGTCGCTGCGCGCCATCAAGGGACATGTCACGGTAAAGTGAGCACTTTTGAGGCTCTAGTTATCTTTTACCTTCAGCCATTTTTTTATTCTTTAACCACACGTAAGTAATAAACATATTATGTATATTCAACCGCACTTGGAAGTTTCTGTCTATGACTGAAATAAAATACATTTATTGACTATTATGCCAAATGAAACGTCCTTCAAAAGTGCTCACTTGACCGTGAATATCCTGTAGTTGGGGATATACCTGTGTCCACCATTACCATATTCAGGCTTCTAATATCGTGGGATCCCTTACATCTACCTGAGCATTGCCTAGCACGTGTGACCTTCTGGAAACGGGCAGGATGGCAGCTTGCAGATTGGCAATGAGTGGTTTTCAGCGACGAATCATGGTTCTTACTTAATACCTACAGGCGATCGCCGAATTCGAGTCTGGAGAGGTCTTGGCAGCGCTGTGTCCCATGTTAGAGGCAACTTTTTTCGCAAAAATATTTCGGGACAAGTTGTGTTCCAAAACACTTTAGTTCGGAACCTTCGTCGTAATTGGATCATTTGAATTGTTCCGCGTCTTATTAGTTCGCCCTATTATGCTTCATTGTAGAACGGCACATGTTTATTAACATATTTTGCGTTATTCATAAATAAGAACCATACTTGCATTTATACTTATTGCTAGGACCACCTGTTTTTTCGCGAAAAGATATAAAGCTATACTTCAACGTCTTTGTGCGTGCTTGCAAATTTAACTTGGTTATTGGCCGCATGTCTGCGTGAGAAGACATTTTATACTCGATGGGGCCAATAAGAATAAAGTTATACTAACACTGAACGTCCATAATTGGCTGGCAGACACTTAAGACGTGTGCAAGTTAAAATCACCCAACCGCGATACTGGTTCTGAACTAACATGTCTTGGAGTATAACTAGTCTTATAATCTTTTCGCGAAAAACAGGTGGCCCTACTTATTGCGTGTTTAATTTCTTTGAATGTTCACTTGTATGTAATAACCGTTTTACCGCCAACATTCCAAAATTCCATGATTTTACTGTTACTTGCACCGTACATGTATTTAAGATAAGTAATATTACTATTTCTTTAGTCACGGATATCACGCACACTATCCTTACACAACTAGTCGTAAACTACACTATAAACACAGGAAGAGACAGTTGTTAAAGACTGTTCATGATAAAGTGAGAACTTTTGAAATCAACCTTGGAAATATGTCAGCATATATTTTAACGGGCGAACCTAGTGACATGCTCCCAGTAAAGTTGGTAACGATGGATGGAAAATAGTTCCATAACTTAACGTCGAATAAAAAGTGTTAGATGTAAATTTGTGATAACGTAAATTATTTTTTTCGCTTTCTGTTTTTTTAATGTACCGGAGTGTACAAATTACCCATATTTGTAAAATATTTACTTTTCTAATAATTTCACAGTTTCACCTGACCGACGCATGTATACAGCTATGAGGCCCACGGTAATGTTAATTTTATACAAGGCGGAAGAATACACAATGTGCATACAAGTAGATCTTAAGCAGGGCATCAAAATAGCTCATTTTACCGTGAACAGCCTATAATTAACTATTCATACTGAAAATATGAAGTCACAAGTAGGCTATTCAATCGTGGATCCAGATTAACATATCCCTTACATGACGCCTGGTAGAAAAACAGCGACACGTTAGAAAACCTTTAAGTGCGACACCGATCTGGTCACATTCAAATTAAAATATAACTGAGTCGGCTGCATCCATCGTTGCAGGAACACTTAGCTGTCTTGATCGTTGTATTTCCACGTACCACCGTCTTACTTATCCACACTACACTGGACATTACTCTGCACTGCACAACATTCGTTACTAGCAGCGGCTGCCTGCCAATGTGCTGCTGAGTTGACACTGTTGTGATCAAATGTTAAATGTTATTTCCTGTGTATCATAAGGTACAATCCAACTTGTTTATTTGAGTAATATAAGCTTCGAGTGCCGGCGACGTAGTATTGAGTTCCAGTGAACTAATGAAAACACTTTGGCGACGCAACATTATGTCCTAAGTACGTCTTTAAAATAAGTAGACTTAGTAATATTACAGCAAAACACCATGACCCGTGACTTAGGGCGACGTCATGTGACGTTGGCAGCACTTTGTGTTAAGCAAAAATTAACCCTCTCTGGCACACTTTAATTTACGATATCAGGTGTTGCAAACAAAAACGTTTAGATGCGTTTTGTACTTAAGTCGACGCAACACTTGTATCGTTGTCATAGCCACTGAGCTGTATGTAATCTATCATGTTCGGCTACAGTAATATGAACCAGTTATGACCTAGACCAGTAAGATTATTTGTGCATTATTTACGCAATCATTGGTCATTAAGTTTCGCAGTGTGCAGTAGAGACTAAAAATTTCTTACACGTGCGTAATGTACACAAATGTGTACGCTGTGTCTGAAAGGGTTAAGATAAAAATAAGCTGTGTGTGTGTCTCGCGAAATACAACCGCATGCGCCAATAACATAGGAAGCACCACATAATACTTTAGACTGAGTACGTGAGACATCCGACTTCTACCGCGAGCTGCAGGCGCACGCGCCAACAAAATGGCGTCGCTGGCCAGTAACATGTGGCGCCGCCGTTCGCCAGTCTGCACCCTGTAAATTGTCAGCCGAGAATCCCAGCTATAATCCATTCACCGTTACTTCACCCTTTTCAAGTTCTACTTCCAGGATATTCTTTCGCTTTTTGTAACTAAAGATTAACTAATGATAGAAAATTATTCCAAAGGACAACGCACCAAATTCATGCGCACTCAGTTGTAATAATATTTTGCATAAAAACTACTCTTACTAGACGCTACCGACACACATATTTTCTCACTGTTTTTATTCATATTTATTATATATGAAATATTATAATTTATAAATGGTATATAGGTACAAGTTCAATTTATCCAAAATAAGGTACTTTAATGTTAACATAAGTATAAAACGCTTGTTATACATGGGATATTTAGGAAATAACCAAACGCGTCATACATGGAGTGATTTTTCAAAGGTTTGATTCAAAAAGTGTGAAGAAACCGCGAATAGACAATAACACGGAATCCTGCGCAGCAAACATTACAGCCAATGAGACACAAAGTAAATTCCAGAACCTCGCACTGCCAGTCGCCTTCTTCTAAGCAGCCCCATGTCAGTTCACTTCTATGTAACTATCTACCTATTCTTTGTATCAGAACGTTTTTCGCCAGCCGGAAATTCGAGTTGAAGTTGCCACTCGGCAGCATGGCAGATAGGAAATGTGATGTGGGGAGGGAAAAGGGACGTATTGTCGGACGAATTTGAAATAGATTTTTTTATTTATTTATTCTATTAGATGACAAAATTATAAACATTTCAACACAAAAAGCACCCCCCCCCCCTTGTCTCAAAATTTAACAGATATTTCGATTTTTGAATTTTAATGAACAAAGTAAAGTTTTGAGTAAAATGCATTTAAAGTTTTACAGTGTAATTTGTCGGAGTCACGCGTCGATATAGTTACTGTAAACTACACCACGCCCACTACCTGCGGCTAGGCCAGCTTCGGCTATGTCCGCTTCAGTTCGGCGAAGAAAGCACTACCATCGTAGCTTCTAATACAGGTTGACGCAACCATATGCCCCCCCCTCCCCTGGTGCGGTCTTCCTACCTTGCCCCCCTCTACGGCCGGGAAACCATTGCGACCGCCTACCTACTGAAAGCATGACTTACAGCGCTTCCAAACGTCTTGGGTTTGCTAGCCAACGAGTTGTTTTCTTATGATGTGCAGTTTTGTTTCCCGAATAGAATGTGTACCGCATGAGTGAAAAGTTATCTTAAAGTAAATATAAGTTAGAATGTAATATTTATTTTAAATATAACACTGTCTGCAAACTGTCTGGGCAAGAACTGCTTACCTTGCTTTCCCTAACGAGACGCCACTGATTTTCTTGTCCCTGCCCGGTTATCATAGAAGCCCCAGTCGAAAAAATGCAGATTAACACATCATCTCTTTCCTACCGACAGTTTGAGTTTTCTGATAGGCGGTGGACGAAGAGAGAGAATTATGATTGGGCTAGAGTGCTAAGAGCGAGACTGCAACACACCATAAACACCGCCATCTCCGACATCGAGGCAATGAACTGAAGTAAGATTCACGCTCAACCAACACTTTATAAATGAATCTTTAAGAATAATTCTGTCCACTGCTGTATATATTTTCATATGAACGCTGACAGGAGTAAACTGAATTATAATGACAGTGAATTAAACCAAGTTTAGGTTTACCACGATTGATCGATCACTTTTGAAAGCCCTGTTTACGAGCTACTTTTGTGTATATTTTGTATCCCTCCATCACATGCAAAATTAACCTTACTACAGACCCGATCAGTTAATTTATGAGTCTGTTAAGGAAAAGTGTGAAATTTTTATGAATGTAAGTACGTAACTTAAGATCTTGCTCTTACGTACCTATAACATAGAGCAGGGCTGTCCAACTTGGAAGGGCTCGTGGGTCACAACTCAAATTCTAGTAATGTCGCGGGCCGTACCATAGTTTTGGCAAATTTCTTATATTGTACAAAGATAACAAGGTTTTAAATTAGGCTAGGCTGCTATGCTACAGTTAAAAAACATATTTTTATTGAATATAATTATGAAAAACAATGTTTAATTGTTTAATTATTGAGAAATCAAAGTAGGTAAATATTTACGTACCAAATAAAATAAGTAATACATTAAGCAAAATTTAAGTTCGTAAAGCCATCGCGGGTCGTACAAAAACGGCCCTGACATAGAGAAACAAAATAAAATAAATTCAGAATCCACAACGTGAATACGTGGAAATTATTTTTCTGCATCGCTGCCAAACTAACGGGGTAACTTTAAATTCCTTTTTTGTAGCAAATGTAAGACAGATATGCCATTTCATTACAGAATCCACTACAAAATTCTTAACACGGTAAAACTTATCGAGCTGTCATTGATGTAATCGATCTTCTGTCGCAATTTACATTTAAGTTTTTATGATAATGCACTCGCATTTTACTACGATGAAGAACATAATTGTAATTATTTTAATGGGCCGTATTTGGTTTAATATTTGTAGTTTTAGCTACAAAAACATTATTCCTTTTTTTCTCACCTACGGTAAATAAAATGTAGATATCATGCGGACTCAAAAAAATATCTTAGTTTCATAATAGGAGAATGCAACGATTGCAGTATTACTCTTTTCATATGAAAATCACATTGTTTATACCAACGCTTCCTCTCAACTTTAATATTCTTTTTACAATAACAATGACAAAATATGTTTTCATTCTATAAGGAAGATAAGAGTTGTATGTGTGCACGACTGCGTGAGTAAAGTGTATTGATCTCTTCTTAAAGGAACTGAACTGACGCAGTTGCGCGCTTCTTAAGGTTGATGGACAAAAAACCCATTATTTTATATCCGTGCTAAACACTGTCCAGATTGTTTACGTTACACATTATGCAATTTTCCTCGAATTAAACCATCTTAGTTTCTGCGTCACCCATTTCCAAATCACGTTTTACAATATATGTAAAAAACAAAATAAAACACACAATTTACATATATTAACTATGGGAGGTTTGGAAAGCACTGTTTTAACAGTTTTAGAGCATCCTTATCGCGTTTAGCAGCACGATATAATATGGGATTATTTTTTGTTTACTCATGGATGAGTTAGACACTTCGGTAATTTTGCACACAATAAATTTCATCAGTAGTATTTTTGTCGATATTACTCAAATAATTTTGATTTATAATATACAAATAAACTGGCAGGTGGGTGAGATTGTACACCGTAAAAAAGCTTTCTTTGCTGCAGCACATTATTTATTGCTGGAAAGTAAAATTTGTTAAATTTATTAATCACTGCAAAGAAGGCTTGCCACAGACATATTTTTTAAATATATATTATATAGTATAATTTATAGTATAATATATATAGCATAATAACCATGATTACCTTGCATTGTTAAAATAGTTCAGCAGACGTCTTTGCGGCAATTTCAGGTGCACTGTGAAGAAAATTTGTGCCCTGAAGAAGAACCGAGCTAATAAGAGAGAAGTAACAAATCTTTCAAAATTATATTCATTAAAAAAAATAACTACGGCGGATTCGAGACTCTAAACCATATCCTTCATGTTACTAGCATAACACCCTTCACCAAACGATAATTTTGCCTTATTAAGCCCAGATTACTTCTTATAGAGGCCGTTCACAATGAAGTGAGCACTTTAGAAAGAAACCTTAGAAAAAAGTAATTGCCCCTGCAGGCATATATTTTAATGGGCGCACTGGGTAACATTCGCCCAGTAAAGTTAGTAACGATGGATGGAAAGTAGTTCCATATCTTAACTTCAAATAAAAAGCGTTAGGTAATCACATGTGATATCTTAAAATTATTTATTTCGCTTTCTGTTCTCTTAATGCATCGAAGTGTAAAAATGAGCAGATTTGCAAAGTATTTATTTTCTTGCTAATTTTACAGTTTCACTTGACCGACGCTTGAATAAACTGATGAGGCCCATGGCAATGTTAATTTTACATAAGACGGAAGAATACACAACGTGCATACAAGTATATATAAAGCAGGGCTTTCAAAAGTGCTGATTTTACCGTGAACAACCTATTGATAGATTATGCAGGTAGTAACATGGGCCAGAATATAATGTTACGTCTTGGCAGGAATCAACGTTAGTAATTTGGAGAACCGCTGCACTTCAAAATTATATTAAACATCCGCTTATTTGCAGTTTTGTAACTGCAGAATGTATTGGTTAATGTATGTTTGAATCGGGACAACAGTTAAGTACTTGAAAACTACAATGAACTACAGAAAACCTTTAATATCGCTAAAGCGTTTCTTTAGGTACAATGTAATATTTCTTTGTTGTGAACAACAGCAGCTTAATTAATGTTTATCTCTTTGCTATAAAGGAAGGCAATGTTGCCATAAAACAAAAACGTAAAACTTATCTTTGAATTAAATGATATTTTAGTGCCCTAAACAAAACTGGCAAAAAAATGTGTTTCTTTGCCGTACGGGAAACTTTGTAAGGATTTTATTAGAGTGCACCGCCACCCAAAACATCAGTCCATCACTCGTTCGCAAGGCGAAGATACTACTCGCTCTGTTCGCCCACTTAAAGTAAAGCAAAAAATACAGTGGCAAACGAACAGCAATCGTTTCGCCATGAAAGAATACTTCCTGCTTAGGTGTAATATGCATTAAAAAATATTTACCAAGTTGAAAAATTAACCAGATTGCAGGTATCTGCCATTTTACAAAGCAGCGGAAATAAATAAATCCGTGACATTTAACGAGTAACAATCATTAAGCTGCAACTGATTCCAAGTGGAGCAGTTTTCATTGGTTTTCGCTTACTTGGTCCTTTTGGACTATTTCAGGTTTATAATTTAAGATACCGTTTTTTTTTTTTTTAATGATGACTAGCCTATGGCCAACATGTCCGGACATGGGCTGGGATGTTTACTTCTGACACGCAGTCCAGCTAGCTTCGGCAAATTGCCCAATCATATCAACCTTGTTTGCAAGTGTACTGTTGATTGAACTCAATCTTTTCTAGTCACTTTGCGTGGCGTGGCCGATCAAAGCTCGTTTCCAAAGCACCTCGCGCTGTCAGATCACGTTATTCTTTATGTAGAGAGCTTAAATATACCTATTGTACAAGTTGAATTGAGAGATTTGGGCGGCTCTTAACAACGAGGTCTTGAGAGCCGATGAGGGCGAAATGGGGCGAGAAGGGAGCAGCGCTGGAATGAAAGGGCGGGGGAGACAGGAGATCCGCGAGAAGACCCGCCGACCAGTGGCATCGTCCGGCACGATTATCACTTGCGAAAATACTGGAGTGACCAGGCCGGGAATTGAACCCGGTCCGACTGGGTGGAAGACGAGCACTCTAACCTCTCAGCCACTGCGGCCCCACCTATTGTACTAGTATGCTATATTATTATACAGACGGATACTGAGCTACAAGTATAATGAGATGATTCGTAATGGGAAATGGGTTAGGGAATATAATACGACCTATGTTCTATAGTCTATTCGCTGTTTCTTCACATTTTTTGGATCAATCCTTTATATATGTGTTAACATACAAATATCCTATTTTTATTTGAATATAAATTTTACTTATATTCTGTTTTAAATAATAATATTTTTTTAAAATATGAATAAAAGTAGGAAGAAAATAGGCGTGTTTGTAATGCCTAGCAAGAAATAAATCCTATGCACGAATGTGATGCATTGTCCCGTTGGTGTAATTTTCTGCACGTGGTTAAGCTTAGTTTGCATGAGGCGGAGAAATATCCTTAAAGTGGAACTTCAGCAGGGCTTCAGAAAAGCTGGAAGTAACTACGAACAACTTACACGTGATTACTAACGGAGAGGCACGCTCTTGAAAATTGGGAATTATAAGTATAATCCATTCACACGGTTACCTCCAACTTTTCTGAAGCCCCGCTATAGTTCTACTTCCAGAATATTCCTCCGCCCCATACAAACAATTCTTAGAAAATCACACTAGAGGTCCAGCGCACTACATTCGTGCACACTCACTTTAATGATATTTTACATAAGAAATATTTCTTACTACGCATTACCAACACACCTATTTGTCACTATCTTTATTTATGTTAGTTATAAATGGGGAAAAAATAACTTATATTTTATCTATCAATTATAAGTTAAATTTTTACCAAAAATAAGGCACTTTAATGTTAACAGAAGTATAAAACGCTTGTGGTATATGTAGGGGTAGTGAAATTTCGTGAAGATTTCAAAACAAGCTATATTTCAAAACACTGTAGAGTCATTTGCCTATCTTGATTGACTGAATTACTTTTTGGTACGTGTTAACTGTCTGCACACGAATCACGTAGAAGCCATACTGATGTTACCGAATTCTGAGTGGCCAGGTCAAACATGAAAACGCCTTCTCAAGTAGACAGCAACCAATGGCAGTAGATAAACTGCTGTTGGGTGTTTATAGTATTGAAGTCTACCATGTATTCATATTTTTTCGCGAAAAATCACTAGCTTTAGATAGGCTTATATGCTATATTTGAGAAACAACCAAACGGATTATACATGGTGTGTTTTTTCAAAGGTTTGGTTCAAAAAGTTTGAAGGAAGACGAACAGAATATAGACCGATTTTTTAATTTTGCCCGTCCCCAACATTGTCTCTCACAGTTGCCAGCATAACTGTCAAAGTCGCGTGATCAACGGAGACGAACGTGTATGTTCACGTCTGAATTTTTTAACTGACCCAACCTTTATATGAATGAAATACTTTGTCTATATTGCATCTAGTTGCATTAAAACTAGGCCATAGAATGTGTAACAAAAAATATTTCAAAGCACTCGTATAAACAGTGTTCTAACTTCAATCCGTAACCACGCAGGCAATCCAATATTGAAACACGGAGCGTGACTAATGCGCAGCTCGAACGCGCACACTACCCATATTTTCCTGTACGGAGGAAACAAGGTCTGATGCACGAGCTCGAAGTAAATTTCTTAGACAAACTCGCAAGAAACTACCCAACAGGACTACGCTTCGCTCGTGGCACAGGTTCTGCGTCTGTTGCCAAGAAAGACGGCAGGTCACGTGTTTCTGAATATACCACGGAACAGACTGGGGAGACGTACTTCCCGCGAAGTGAAGTTCACGTGTGACTATGTGAGCGGCTGCTAATGTCCGGTTGCACCATCGTGGTTCGAAACTCCATCCGAGATGGGATCTAAGATCGACACAGGAAACTGTTGCTCCATTCGAGTTCAGAACTGGACTGGAGATCGAGATGAAGTTCATTTCGAACCACCGAAATTGGCGGTTCCAAAACTCAATCCGAGATTAGCAGCCATCGTCGACAAATGTAGTTTGAAAATACGCCAACAGATAGAACTACATTCGATTGTTTTCTTGGGAAATTAAAACCACATTATACGCACTTTAATATTATTCAGTAAAATTCGTACAACAATAATTCACTTAAAATAGATAAAACATTGCACATATAGTTCTATCTATAGTGAAAAATATGCCTATTTCCATAACGTCATGTATTACGAACCAACAACAAAATTTATCTCATACTTAGTCTCGATCTCTCACTTTGGAACCAAGATCGAAGAATCGGAGATCCAGAATCATGAAATTTCGTTGGTGCAACACTTTTACATAGGAACTAAGATCAAACTGGATCCTGGTTCGGAACCAGGATCGTTTGATCTCGGATCGGGGAAGATGTTGGTGCAACCGGGAATAAGACATTCGTAATGTTCCAGGGAGTTACTCAATCCGTATTCGTGCATGCTTATTTAGTGCTAATTTTGTTGTGGTTCTAGAAATAAATTTAATACAAAACTAGAAATCATTTTCAAGTCAATAGGTTTTTTTTTTTAATCAGACCGGCACGAGAGGTAACCACTACGGAAATGACGATGTTAATGTTTGCAGAGTGAGTTATTTCGACTCTGTAACGTCGTGACTAACAACACGACTGATATAAATGTGGTCTCATTCGATCAGGTATACGCCTATGATGCGAGCATGATCTTGAGTTGGCAAATGCGCAAGGCGAGGGTTGTTGTTTGATGGGGGTTGTGGAGGGGGGGGGGGGGGGTGCGTAAAAGCCAAGTCTGCATTTCGTTACTTTTGTTTCCACATCCCAAGCAAAGTCATTATTACTGTCTATTCGCGGTTTCTTCGCATTTTTCGAATCAAACCTTTGAAAAATCACCCCATGTATGACGTGTTTAGTTGTTTCCTAAACATGTCATGTATCACAAACGTGTTATTCGTCACTGTCAACATGGAGCCGACTTTCCGTGGCGCAGTTGGTTGGTGCGCCGCCGGTCTGTGTTGCGGGAATTTCTGGGTTCAAACCCCAGGTAAGGCATGGGTGTTAGTCAGGCATTCAGCCTTCAGGCAACACGCCGGGGACGTTAATAAACCCTTTCCAATCCAAATCCATTGAACTTATATTTGTATTTTATTTATCAATTATATTTCATCTATAATTAATGTGAATAAAAACAGGGAGAAAATAAGAATGTTGGGAATACCTAGTAAGAAATAGTTGTTATGTAAAATGTTATTACGCTGAGCGTGCACGAATGCGGTGAGTTCTCTCTTTGGTGTAATTTTCTCGACTCGGTTGAGCTTGGTTTACATGAGGTAGAGGCACATACTGCAAATATTACTTTAGCATGGCTTCAAAAAAGTGTAAGTAACCTTGGATGGTTTATACCTGCTGACGTTGACAAATCTCGTAAAATTTATGATCGAGTACCCGACACACCCATACCCCGATTTTATAATAATATTAAAGATAGGCCACTCTTATTTAAATTTGTTCTCAGAAAACAGGCATAAGGGATAGTTTGAGCAGAAGTTCGAAGAAAAATGGTGTTTATAAAGATTACGATGAAACCGTCTCTTACTCCTCATTTCAGGAAGACTGTATTTCAAACAAGAGTGGCAGTGCTTTTAATACGATACAAAGATAATATATAATTTTGTATAATACCAATAAATAAATTAGTATTGAAGTAAAATGAGTTACTGTGGGTTACACAGTGCCCTCTGAATGCTGGAATGCGCTCTTAATAGCATACAGATAATTTGTGCATACCGTTTCAAATATTGATAAACTGTCCCGTAAGGAAACTAACCCGTACACTCATGGTGTTTACGATCGAGTAAATGTTGTATTTGAAAGTTAGATATGTATGCTGGGCACTGTACACGGTGAAGAATCAGCGCCTATTGCTATGAGAGCCTTCCTTGTTGGTATTCTGATTTTATGAGAATTCCTGTGCCTCTCATTTACGAATGGTTAATGCAAAAATCAACAGCCCGTTGTTCATTGATTGGAAGAAGTACGCACGACGTAAGTACAGTTACATCAAAATACTACATGACTACAACACGCAAGCTCACCACAAGTGTGAACGAAAGGATTAGCTAGGTAGTTGGGCTTCACGTCTCGTCGACAGCGAGGTCATTAGAGACGGTGCAAGTTGCGCAGGGTAGATGGAATGGGGGAAGGAGTGGGAAGGAATCAGCCCAGCATTCGCCTGGAGTGATTTCGGAAAACCACGGAAAGCCGAAATCAGGATGGCCGGACCGGGAATCGAACTCGAGTTCTCCTGAATTCGAGTCAAGTGAGTTACCACTGCGCCACCTCGCTCGGTATCTGATAACGTGGCGAAGAAGACAAAGGACTTCTGGAATACTTATTTTTTAGTGGCGATAGCACATAACACGACACTAGGAAGGTTAATCCCCACAACTGCATGATTTGGGGCAGTGAAAATTTGTGTCTTTGATAGTCCAAAAGATAATGTGCTTTGCTGTTTCAGCAAGGATAAATTGTATGTCTCCTGTAGTTTTACGGAGATGACCATTACCGACGTTGTATATTTGTACATTCTTCAACAGATTCTCGTTACTAACTTTGATGAAGATGATAGACGTACATACGACGTAACAGTTCATTATCTCAGAGAAGTATGCATGCATCTCAAAAACAGTTTCCCAGATCGGGAAATTGCTCGGGCTGCACAAATAGGCACGTTTGTGACTTCTGTATATCTGCGAGTCTATTTATTTGCAATATATACATTTCTGATTTCGATCTGTTTGCGATATTAGTATACTTGCTATGTGTATACATTTGCGATATCAGTATATTTGCGAATTCTATAAATTTGTACTGTTCGTAACCAGTGCTATTGATACGTCTCCTCCAAATTTCGATACTGTGCAGAAGTGATTTATCGATATGGTTAGCTTTGATAGAAACGATACTGACGCGGTGTACAGCACAGCTGTAGGCCCGCGAGCCACGCTGCTGCGAGAGTAGAGACGTCGGCAGTGGATTGGCAAGTGCGCGCACGAGCTTCGGAGCTCCCGAATTGGGCTGTCGCGCTGTCGTTGTTTGCAAATGAGTCTTCCTTTATAACTGGCGCCGCGGCCTCGTTCCCATTCGGCTGTTGGCTTCCTGTCGTGCGCTGCGCCTCGCTAACGAAGTCTGCACGAGTTCGCAGTTGACACACTCAGTCGTCCTGACCCCTACTCCTGCTTGCTTCCGGGCCTTCTTCCATCAACCATCGGGTAGCTAGTCGTTTGACACGTTACTTCAAAATTCGCATTACAACCTGGCAGCCCACTAAGAGTCAGTGAGTGAAGAGATCTGGGCAGCTTCTAACATCGTTGTCTTGAGAGCCGATTAGGGTGAGGTGAGTATGGAACAGCGCCGGAATGAAGGAGCGGGGGAAACGGGAGATCCCCGAGAAAAACCCGCTGGTCAGCGGCATCGTCCGGTAGGACTCCCGCTTGCAAAAATCCGGAGTGAACTGGCCAGGGATTGAACCCGGTTCGCCTCGATGGGAGGCTAGCAGTCTAACCGCTCAGCCACTGTGGCCCCCAGCCCGCTAAGACTTTATTGCAGATTAGATAAGTAACGGAGACGAAATGACGTGACGCGTTCCTTTGATGGGCGTACCCGTTCTCTGATTGGCTGCGCTAAACTCTGGGATTGGTCGTTGTGTTCGATTGGCTAATGCTTCCTGCGACAGGTTCTCTGTTCGCTGGGCTGCCGACTGACGAATAGGTTACCAGACGCTGATTGGCGAACGGCGTTTCAATATTTTGCTGGTCAGTGAAGCCATTTTGCTGGTACGTGCGGACGGAATTCGCGGTATAAGCGGCTGTTTAACCTCTGTATTCTTACGTACTCTGTGACTTTACTGCAGATCAGGTACAAATCCAGAGGTGAAATTGCTAGATGCCTGCGAAATTCGCGTTATTACTAGAGGCCTGCAAAATTCGCGTTATTATTTGAAGACAAGTTAAACTTATATCACTTTTACTTTGCAATATGTTTGTCATTGGATCATTCTTTATTTGACATGCCCGGGTAACTCTGCGCCTATAAATTAACACTTCACAGTCGTGTGACCCAATCATGCGCAGTTCACTCAGGAAGGGAGTGACTTGGCATGTAGGCAGTAGCCAATCGATAAACGACGCCGGCTCGAGTATATGCAGTACTGTGAATTTTAGCTTAATGCTAAAAAATAACGCGAATTTTCCAGGTCCCAAGAAATTGCCACTTATTCCGCGAACTCCAGCCACAAATACGCCAACAAAATAGCTTACTTCGCCGCCAGAACGTCGGAACACTGTTTAACAACAAGAGTCTAGTAACTTACTTGCCAACCTGCAGCCCAGCCAATGGGGACCTTTCGCAGCACGCAGTAGCCAATCAGACACGATGCCCACTCCGAGAGCTTCGCGCAGCCAGACAGTGAATGAGCACGCCCACATCAAAAGGAATCGCCATGCCATTGCGTCTGTGTGTATATACATGCTCTGCGACTATACAGTCCCGTATGAACTCCTTCCTAGTCAAAACGCTGTCATGCGAAATCAGCGATCAAATGTATCATAGTCTGTTAATCTGTTGCAAATTGACTAGTTATCATAGTTATCGGCAAACGTTTTTTCAAAATTTAAGACTAGATTGTATTCAAACATCCGTTAAGTTCGTCAGAAAAGTAATTCCATGTGTGTATTCAAAATATTAGCTATGATCGAAAACTTATACGACTATTTGTATACATTCGCAAAAGGTCACAGTAACATCTCTCACAAAACATTGTTAAATCAAAAGCAGTGTGCATGACACTCCAATATGAAGTTGAAAAACCAAATGCTTCTTGTCATGCTGGCCACTATAGAACGGTAGTGAGTGGAAACACAGAGACCAATAGAACCTTTGTTCCTGCAGTGGTGGATATAAGTAACTCACTTCTAATTGTCTTGGTTGTCTTGTAAATGTCTGCTGACCTCGAAGTGTTAACTAGCACGAGTCTTAGCTCTCTGCCAGCCAATCACGGTCGTCGGACGTCCATTGTCGGGTACCTTGACTCTGATTGGCCCAGTCGAGTAGAAAATGTCTTCTCACGCAGCCACACAGCCAATAGCCAAAGGAAATTTGCAAGCATGCACGTAACACGCCGAAGTCTAGTCTGTGCATTAATATTTTCGCGAAAAACAGGCAGGTGGCCCTATAGTAATACCACTTATCAGAAGGGTCACCTGATTTTCGTTAAAAGATTAACGCGGAGGCTAGATGTCAACGCCCTGTGTGCACATTTATGGTCTTCATTTTACTACTGGCCGCTTGTCTTTGTGTGAAGACAGTCTGTTACATGAGTGAACCAATCAGAAGTAAGTTTCTCCGATACTGATCAGCCGTGTTTCGCGGGCAAGCAGATAAGACGCATAACAATTCAGTTGATCCAATTACAAAAGTGGTTCTGAACTAAAGTACATTGGAACACGACTTCTCCTCAAATATTTTCACGAAAAACAGCTGTCCCTACTTATTAGGTAAATTTATTTAAGTAATCTCGCGTTATTGAAAACGATGATTTCATATAATTCTATATCAAAACAACCAGAAACAATTTAAAATGAAGCGACAAAATCGCTAATAGTATTTTCTGGAATTGTGTGCTGTATATGTATACCGATGTTTCCTCAGCACGAATTTGGCGTGTCTTTTCGTTTAATAGGCTCTCGTGGATGCCGGATCGATTGGCGGGGTTTAAAAGAGGCGGGTAATGAAACAAGATACTGGCCATTTGATGGGTGATGTTATCTCCATTCATTAACCCTTTCAGACCCACTTTAAATTACGGTTTCAGGTGTTACGAACAAAATATTTTATGATATTTTGTGTACTTATTTCGACACAACACTTGTTTAGTTGAGCTGTAGGCTATATGTTTGACTACAGTTATATGAACCAAGTATGACGGTTCGCGAATCATTTTCCCACAGGTAAGATCATTGGTCATTGAGTTTCACAGTGTGCAGCACAGACCAAAAATTACCTGCACGTGTGAGATGTACACAAATGTGTACACTGGGTCTGAATGGGTTGAGGAAATAAACTGTGACTTTTCACACACAGTTATGTAATCCTGGTTTTATTTCGATAGTTTTATAATGGGCATAAATTATCGTGCGTAAATTTTAAAACTAGATGGCTCTGGCATAGCGCTCTCAAGGAGAAATTTCTCTTCAAAACGCCTGCAAAGTTTGTGGGGGTGTTAATGGTAACCTGCGTGCTACGCATCCTTGGTTGCAGTATTTTTACCTAACGAAATGGAATAATGTTATCCAATACATTTTCACACATTTCGCATTCATCTCATGCGTTAAACAATTTCATGATTTATTATATTTATTTTTTATTTAATTGCTTTATTAAGCGCTTCGAACGGCAACCAGGCTTTAGTAGGGCAACACTGTCCATTCCGGGATTGGGAAGGATTCAACCAGAGCCTGGATTAGTAGGGACTCCACAGTCCTGTGTATACTGAGTACCTAGGTGTCTGTTCATTGGCTGCTGCCCCCAGAGAGTAAACAGTGTTACTCCGAACTTGGCAGCGTGGGATTCGCCACTTGTTTCCTTTCAAGTCTGCTATTTGTTTAGAGGCGCTCAGGGCGTGTCTAATAAACTGTGATCCAATAGCAAAGGTGACTTCACTGTATATGTGTTTGACATCTGTCTTTCCCCGAAATTTTCCTATCCCTATGTATTAGGATATGTCAGGACAAGATAACGCTTGTACACTGAAGTCACCTTTGCTATTGGATCCGAGTTTATAACGCACACCCTAGACTACTCTTGAGCCAATAGCAGACTTGCAAGGGAGCAAGAAGCGAGTCCGATACTGCCAGCTGGGAGGGGGGGGGGGGGAACCTCTGGGGCAGCAGCCACTGAACAAACATCTGGGGCTCGACTGTACAAAGGATTGTGGAGTCTAGGCTATAGGTCAGTGAACTCGCGAAATTTTCCCATCCCTACGTATATCCCATCATTCTCCTGGTGTGATTTCGAAAAACCCTGGAAAACCGAAATCAGGATGGCCGCACAGGGAATCAAAACATGTAAGATTGTTCCACCAAAATTTTATTCACTCCAAACTAAATATTCATTTGACCATAGGCCGTTCACTGTAAAGTGAACACTTTTTAAGACCCTTTCAAAATGCATTAACCCCTAATAAATATTTTTTATTTCAACCTCGGGCGTTAACTTTTGAGAGTGGTGAAATGTATACACTATGTTTATTAGTCATATTGCAATGTTGATATTAAAAAGTGGCGGAAAGTTAGAAATAAGTTGAAAGGAAAATTTTAGCAGGGCTTTAAACAGTGCTCACTTTACCGTGAACAGCCTATAGTATAATAGTTCTAATGTTTACGGCAACTAAGCTAATTAGTTGAAAATTAGTTGTGTGTACTAAATATATGTAGGTGATGTCTGGACAACCAAATACATGTTTGGCTCAACAAATTTTTTTTTAACACTTTGTATGGTTCTAGGGAAAGGATGCAGATATTTGGAACAAGAACAGATTAGTTGAGTGAACAAAATACTCTTCACTCAAACAAATTGTTTTCACATAATTGTGTTTGGTGTCTCGGTGTAGAGAGAGTAATATTTTATTGATTAATTTTTAAATAGAGTGTCTTATATTACAGTAAGATCAATACATTTTTGAATGCATTGATTTTTGCTTACGCTCTTTATGCCACACGGATTTATATACCAAACTAACCTAACGCTACATCCAAAAACGACACATACATCGTAAGTCTCATTCTACTAATACAAAGGGGACGTGTCAGCTGTATAAGTGAGACAGTCGTACTGAATATTTAATCTTTAGATACCTTCTGAAAACCTCAGTGTGATACGTACACGAGCAATACAGCAGCAGACAACCGACAGTGTCAATATGAGATGCTAATTTTAACTACTTGGATTTAATGGCCATGTGTTGCTTAAGAAAACAACATGCATGTGTTAAAGAAGCAAATGTTAACTCTGTGCTGTGTCCAAACTCTCTACTACACATATCGATAGATATACTTACCTTCGCCCGTGACGTCACGAAGTACAAATTGGCGTCGTCCGAATTCTTAGTGAAGTATATAGATCTTTATGTAGTATTCTCATAACGTTTGACAGTTAAAAATAAAAATGGCAACTTGATAAATTAACTCCCAATATTGTGTAATTTTAATACAAGCTATTCACAGTAAGCTGAGCAGTGTTTTGAACCCTCTCATTTGGAATAATAGTCAATATATATATATATATATATATATATATATATATATATATATATATATATATATGTATTTCATCGGACTCTAAGGGCTACAATTATGTATATATATATATATATATATATATATATATATATATATATATATATATATATATATATATATAATTGTAGCCCTTAGAGTCCGATGAAATACATACACTGTTTTTATTACATACATGGCAGTATTAATTTCTAAAAGTGGTGGAAGGATAAGACATGGCTGATAGGAAAAAAGTAACTAGGGCCTCAAAAGTGCTCACTTTACCGTGAACATCCTTTAAACAGTTTTTAGGCACCGTTTGTTTTTTACTGTTTTTATGAATTTGTATACGTATTGTTTCTCAAGACTATAACGAGTTGATTACAGAAATATATTAAAAAAGATTTTCGAATTGTAAGAAAAAATAGTGCATATAAGGGCAAGAAGTGCGAATATAACAATAATTATAAAACATATGCCCTTACTATTGGGGTACACAAATTAAAATTATCTCAGGGTGGTTTGAAGTGCTAGTTGTTGCACGTATACTGCACTTCACATTATTTACTCTGGGTTTCTAGAAAATATATATACAACATCAGAGAGTTAATGAGTGTCCATAAAACTATAAAACTAACTCTCGACAAAAAGATTTGGAGTCACTTTTATTTATTATTATTCTTTTTTAATTCACAGTTCCGCAATAGGTGTGGTGACAATACTAAGGCCTGCCTGCTAGCTCTCGAGCTTAATTTAGACGAGGTCGAATTGCTTGACAGACAGAGGCGCTTCTTGAGGCGAGCTATTTCTGCCTCTGAAAGTTTATAAACCAGTCACCTTCGCGCGCGAGAGACTTCCCTTACAGCTCCGGAGAATATTGTGTAAGACTATGTGTTACTCAGGCCGAGTTACAGTCATTCGATATTACTTTATATATGCTGTTGACGTTAAAGTGAGCACTTTTAAGGGCCTAGTTACTTTTTACGTAGAGCCATTTTTTTAAATCCTTTAACTACTTTTTATAATAACTTTTGCCTTTTATGTAATAAACACAGTGTGTTCATTCCTCCGCTCTTGGAAGTTAACGTCTAAGACTAAAATAAAATAGATTTATTTAATATTATTCCAAATGAGAGGACTTTCAAAAGTGCTCACTTTATCGTGAATAGCCTATACCAATCACGGTTGTCATTGTGCATATAACAGAGTAACTGAGAATACAGAAGTGAAATAGTCCCTTTCTAATACCGCAAACTCCACCTGCACACGCAAGCAAAATGGCATGTCACTGGCCAGCGAAATGCTGGGACGCCGTTCACCAATCAGCGACTGGTTACCTTACCCGTCAGCCAGAAGCCCAGCCAATACGGAACTTTCCGCAATATGCAGCAGCCAATCAGCTACAAGGCCCTGCTAAAGTTCTATTTCAGGATATTCCTCCGCCTCGAGCAAACTAAGCTTAAGTAAGTTTAGTAAATTACATCAAAGGACAATGCACCGATATCGTGCGCACTCAAATGAATCAATATCTCGCATGAGAAACTATTTCTTACTAGGCGCTACCGACACGTTTTTTCCCTGTTCCTTTCTATTCATATTTATTATAAATGAAATATTGTAACTTATAAATAAAATATAGGCGAAACTTTAATTTAACGACAAGTAAGATACTTCAATGCTAACAGAGGTATAAAACGATTGTGATACATGGCGTGTTTGGGAAATACCTAAACTTGTCATACACAGGGTTACTTTTCAAAGGTTTGGTTCAAAAAATGTGAACAAACCGCATAATGAATGTAATAAGACAATGGGTACGTCCATATCAAACGAACCGTCACGCCTTGTCGTCTCTGTATACTTATATACTCTGTTGTACCCCAATTATGTGTTTAAAATGAAAGATTTACAGCCCTCCACCCTAAGTCATCACAATTTTATTTATAAAGTGCATAGTTATGTGCAGGGATTATTCGAACCTTCATTTGATATTCAGGCTATTTCCGGATTGTCAGTATATACGTGCAAGTACGTACATTTGCGTACTAGAAGTGATGTGTACTTGTCATGTACTTGTTGAAACTATACGGACAGGTCATCGCTTCTTCATGTTAAGACTGGTCGCACATTCTGCATTCTGGAGGAAATGTTACAAACTATGTGACAACAGGAAAATGCGGTGCATGGTGTTATATATATATATATATATACACACATGCATACATACACATAAACACACACACGTTTCGACAACGTCTATGGTTATGCATCAAAAACACATAACCATTTAAACATTTATTATGTATTTTTGTGTCGTTGTTTTGTACTTTGAGATCTAACGATTTTAAGTGCTGAAGCATGGCTTTAACCGGGAATGAAGAATTAATAGGAGCGTTAGAGGCCGCATATTATTTACAGGAGAGAAATGAAAGGCGGCGCAGAAATATTGTACACTGGTTGCTTGACAGAGCAGCCATTGAGTGGCAATTTGACGTATACGAAACAAACAAAGTGCCGTTTACAAAATCGTGTATCAGCTGATGCACGAACGAACAAAAATTAATATTAAGTTGGCTATTCTGAGTGCACTGGCGACGCACATCAGACAAGTGTAAAATACGCGATAACAATGAGTTCCTAGATTAATTAATATATTTTATTTTACATGGTCACAAAACAGCGGTTGTAAGTGATACAAACTAATCTTCGTGCTAAAGTAGTAATGTATAGGTGTTCAAAATGAAATGCACAAGCCGGAGCCGGATGAAACGCGACTTCAAACCTTAGATAGGTCCATGTCGTTTTCCCACTGTCCATCTATGCTTTCCATATGTGCTTGATATTGATTCCAAAAGCCTACAGAAATATTGCATGATAATATTGAATTATTTTTTCAAATAATTTGACGAAATAAATTTTTAATTCGTGTCGTTTCGAGACAGTAATAGGAGAAAAGTCAAGTTTTAAAAAGCAGGATGTAGAGGCAGCGAACCTGCTGCTATCTATCGGTACCGCGCGCGGCTCACACACTGTACCATGTCGTGCGCGCCATCTGTGATTTATTTCTCGAACCTAACCAGCTATAACGCTTAAATGAATACGTTTCGTATGTAAAATAAATTGACGAACAGATACCAATTGTTTTATTTTTCCGCGAGCTCTGTATAATTTTTAAAGTAACATATATTTCGTGTACAGTGATTTTGATTACTAGTAATTTCTATTGGACCAATAATTGTCCGTCTGTCCTTAACACTCCATATTTTTTTCCCGAAACCCATTTCCTTGTTTCCGTGTAGCATCCAACATACGCGCTAGCTGATGGCAAAAGGATACATAAACTAAAAGTAAACATTTGTTCAACTGCCAAAAATATTATAATTTATTGGTAAAATATAAATAAATGTTCAATTTAGCCAAAAGAATGATACTTTTTCGTTAACAGAAGTATTAAAACGATTATGATACATGACATATTTTTTTAAAGATGTGAAGAAACCGCGAATAGACTATATAGTAGCCGTAGCGCTTGGTGTCCGATGTGCGTTGGATGTCAGTTGTAGAATGGGTCTGGAAAAATCACTCCACGGCCGTATCTGCTCGTGGAGTGAATATGGAGCAGGGCGATCTCGCTAGCTGCTCAGAACCAGTCTCCGTGTCCCAACATTCAACTGCTTTTCTATCAACACGCTCAGTAAGAACGACGTCGATTGGATTTGAGATTAGAAAACTGTTTAGTAAACAAATGCTTTAAGGCGTTTGTATACTTCTTGTAACCTATTTGTAATACCGTTTGATCAAATTGAGATTGGTAGAAATATTTTAATCATATAAAAGTGCTTGTCTTTTGAAAATTTAAGATACAAACAAAACACATTCATCGCCGTTGAGCATGTGACTTCGACATTTGTGTTGGTTTGGAGCAGGTCAGTTTTTGAGTACATGTGAAGAAGACGAAGAATCGGTCTACCTCGTCTTTAGTCTTATGTATCCACCACACACTGTACACAAACAGCCGACCAGTAACCGCGGACACAGTGCCATGGACCCGTAACTTGACGTTTTGTTTTATTTTCAAACGCACTGTCCACACTCCTGTTACCTCTCACATAAATCTAGACATCCTGTATCTTCATAATACATGCCGAAGTTGGCATAAATGTAATTTTATTGGTATGTATACTTACACATGTAGTAAACATGCAGTTTCCAGTAACCAACATTTGAAATTGTTAACTATTGAAGGCAAGTCGCGACATATGTATTTTGGTATGGACCTTTCTGCTTGTGAGGCAACTACTTAGCAAACCCGTGCCGTTCCCGTGACTTAAAGAAATGACACACACTTCTTGAGATAACGACAGACGTAGGCTGATAAGATGATGATCGCAGATACGCACGTGTAAGCTGTTTCACCACTGAAGGTTTGCAGGTAAGACAATTAGTGTGAAGTAAACTCATAGAAAATTCTTACGATTGTAAAAATAATTGTCTTTGAGACTTACATTCTCTGCGCGGCTCTCGTAGCACCATTTCTATTTCCGCTAATTAGGCAGATACCGAACAACCGAACATATCCTTTTTTTTTCCCCCGCATCAGTAAAAATAATATAAAAAAATCTGTTTAGAAATATGTAAATTAAATTATCCAATATTTTAATTAATTTTCTAGTATTGTGTAGTAGGTTATTATATTAGATTTTAAACAACTTAAGCATAAGTTTTGGCAGTAGTAAAGCACAGTTCTGTTTCAATATAAGTAAAATTTGACCATTTGATTAACATACATACCGCTGGCTACTAGATCAGATTTTATTATAAATATAATATCTGCTTTTTCTCAAAAATTTCTAATATTTGTTTTTTAATTGAAGTTTTTATTTTATATTAAATGCCGGTATTTTCAATAGAATTTTCTTATATGTATTTAAAATTAAATTTAAAATTTTACTTAGGCCTATACCTGCTTGCAGTTCCATTACGTTAAAAAACTACTTGCATGAATTATAAATTAATAACAAGTTTTTGAAACAAATTTCAATATATATTTAAATAATCGATGTAAAAAATAAAAAATAATGTAGTTTATGTTACAATTATATTTGGAATCTCAAGTGTAATCCACATGAATTGCAGGCTACACAGTGCGAATTTTAGATAAGATATTGTTTCGTTTTATATTTGTTCAAAGATGTACACTTTTTCGATTAAAAGAAAAAAGTTACGGTTTCTTTAAACAAAAATTCAGAAAAATCTATGGTTTTTAATTAAAATTTTGACGAAATAATTTGATATTGTATCCGTACGAAAGGCCTCTATAATCTTCTGTGTAATAATGTGTATTTATTCATACGTTAATGTTACGGAGCGATGAGTATAAGTGCCATAAAAAGTCAAGAAGAAGAGAACCGATAATTCCTAACGAGCCGCACGACAAAGAGAAGCGCGATCTTCCGATGAGTTATTGGTTAGTAGTACGGCTTTTTGGTGCTTGGAACTGGTCAAAGTTTTAAACAACACACACACACACACACACACACACACACACACATATATATATATAGAATCTATTAATTTTAATAAGTTAAATTTTTGTTGATTCGAAGTAAAAATAAAAGTAGGCCCATATATACGAGTATATACCGATGTTCGCAAAAATCTGAAGGAAGTTTAGTTATAGTTCATTTTTGAAACTGGCTTCCAGCTCTTAGTCGATTTTTTGCACTAAGTTGGTAAAAGTTTAATATAGTATCCGGAGTAAAAAAATCTTTCATCCACGAGTCGAACGAAACTTCAAAAACGATTATCGTAACAAAAAACGTACTTCTTAATTGGTCAGCTATTGTTTTATAATCGAGTTATTAAAATAAAAAGAAAGAAATAACTTTATAACAAAACTGAAGGGAGCCCAACATCCGTTGTCATCATAGGCGACTACTGCATTCACAGCGAACGACGTTACGTAGATAATACAAAAATTATTAACAATAATAAGTTGGGACGTTCCACGTGCGTGACGAGACATACTTACTATCCGATATAACTAGCTGAAAATCACCTAAATTAATTAATTTTGATTGCAAACACGGAGAATATCGCCGTATGACGCTTACTGATATCCTTCGAAGGTATCCGTCCCACCCCACAATCAACGGCTATTTTGTTAGCAGAACTTGTAAAACCAAGTAGTTTGAACTTTTCGTTAGCGCAACTATGATCACATAAATATTACGCGTTTTAAAGGTTTACCACACATCTCCGATGGAGGTTTAATGTTATGAGATTATATTTAACTATGCAAAAATAATTATAGGGTTACACATTTTGTATAAATATGTTGGGGATCTATATGTAAATTAACGCCACGACACTTTTTAGCCATGTAACTTACACAGTACTAATGGCAACTAGTGGAAAATCGTGAGCCAGTGTTAGCGACATGCACTGAAGACGAAAACGAATCTGCCTCGTTTGTGTTCAAGCCTAACTGACATCACATCTCAAAAATTTCTGAGCACCTAGAAGAATCCACATGGTTAAAAGATCAGTGTTGTTAAATGCTGTTCACGGTAAAGTGAGCACTTTTGAGGCCCCAGTAATTTTTTCCTTACAGCCATTTGTTACCCTTTAACCACCTTTTTTAACTAAATATTGCCATATAAGTAATAAACACAGTGTGTATATTCCATCGCACTCGGAAGTTAACTTCTAAGGCTAAATTAAATGTTATTTATTGACTATTATTCAAAATGAGAGGACTTTCAAATGTGTTCACTTTACCGTGAATGGCATATAGGAGGTTTCTTCTTATTCAGCCTCAGTGGATAACCGCACGATTTAAAAAATTAATTTCTACTTTGAGTTTCAAGCAACAAAGTGGTTGATTAAGAAAGTTAAAATTTGGTCTTTTACCAGCAATATTTGCGATTCCGACATCTTTGTGATTGTTTAACGAAACAATGTGCAGTATGAACTAGTCACTCAACTCTTGTGTGCATCACTGAACTACAGAGGCAATCTTAGGAACATTACGGTCCGGTAAATAAATATATATATATATATATATATATATATATATATATATATATATATATATATATTTGGGCGCACCGAGTGACATTTGCACAGTAAAGTTGGTAACAATGGATGGGAAGTAGTTCTATATCTTAACGTCGAATAAAAAGTGTTTGGTAACCATCTAACTTAAAATCATTTTTTCGCTTTCTGTTTTTTTTAATGCATCGGAGTGTAAAAAGAGCAGATTTGTACAGTATTTACTTTCTTAATAATTTCACATCTTAATTGTCAACTATTTTCGTGTTGTAAGGGGAATGGTGCACCAATACCGTATATTTACTGTTTTACGTATAGTGGTGGCATCTAGCGACTGAAAAGGAACTATTTCAGTTCCAACGGCCAATCGACTGCTGTGCTGGTTGAGGTCGTAAAATAGGTCAACACAAACGCTACGTTTAAGTTCCACATTAATAATAATTTATAATTTATAGCAGGATGTTAGTGTGTATCAATTGGCCTAGAGAGCGCTCTCTCGTGCTCTCGCGACGGTAATATATAATTTTTCTGGTAGAGTTACAATTATTTGTGAATTATTTTTAACACATATATATTATTTACATTAGATATGATCGCAATTCACTCGTTGGCTGTACTTCAGGCGGACAGCATCGTCTTCCGTTTTTTTCTCGGCGGACTGTAGCTTCGTTCTGTAGCTTTCGCGACACTGGGAAACAACTGCCGACCCGTTGCTCTGGACACCGGGTCATCTCGAGCACAGCCTGTTTAGGTCAGCGGTGGTTGTTTCCTGCAGCGGTTAGGAACACCAAACATCATAAACCTTTTACACACACCTATTCCAACAATCCAACCTTCTGATTCCACGATCCTGGCTGACTCAACCCCCCACCGGGGGGGGGGGGGGGATGTGGGCTCGTTGGATACAGAAAACCTGGTACCGACAAACACACCACCTGGCGCAGTTTTAGCCACACTCGGAGAAGGGGGAAACATAATCTTTCACCAACCACAAAATCTATCACAGGATACCCAGGAAGCCATCATGGACACCACAGAACAACACGATTCAGCACAAAAAAACCTCATGCCACTCGATCTCACTGCAGAACAACAAAAGTCTTGGCTCCAGACAAAACACAATCGCCGTAAGGCATTGTTGGACCAACAGTTTGAGAATGAAACCTGGATTCTGGAAACAAATCGCAGGAAAATCTCCCGAGCCACCCGAGAACCGCAGCCCAAGCCACTCGCGGTTCAAAACCGCTTCGAACCATTTGCCAACATGGCAAATACACAAACAGCTACACTCACTAACGCTCAAAATAGCACATCTGTCCCGTCCACCTCTCACACTGAGCGCCCAACCACAAAAACAATTCCGAAACCCATGGAACTGATCGTGCCTGACACCTCCACATACAACCATCTAATCACAAAAAACCGCTCAAATAAAATTACAAATACTCAAATTTCCCTTGTTCAAGCCGGCCTCCAGATCACATGCACCCACGGACAGACTCACTAAAAGACTTCCCCAAAATTGCCAACATTCATTTTTACACATTCAGTATCGCAGCAGAACACCCTCAAAAAGTGGTAGTCGGGCTCCCACGAACAACCCCAACTGCAGACATCAAAAAGGACCTTGAGGCGCGCCACTACACTGTCATCGATGTCTACCAATTCAGAAAAACCATATCAGACCCCAACAACCCATCACACACCTGGGAAGAACCACAAGATTTTTTTCTGTATAACAGCTGCAAAAAACGACACCCTCATCCCCCTTCTCAACCTCACTTGCATCAATTAGACGGCAGATCAACCCCGTCCGTACAAAAAGAGGATTGGGGACATCTCCCAGTGCCAAAATTGCTGGCTTTACCACCACACAAAAAACTTCTGTGCCCTCCGAACTGTCTGCCGTCACTGCGCCGGCCCCCACCCCCAAACAACCTGTGAGAACCTGAGCAAGGATCCCAACTGCGTGAACTGCAAGGGGAAAGGAGTGCACGAACCCGATTCAAAGCTCTGCCCAGAATACATTTGCCTGGTGCAACTTCGTCAGGAGGCCGCGGTAAAACGCGAAACCCAACGCCCCACACTTCGTGCACCCCCTGTATTCACGCAGGAACAAGTTCCATCTCCAACTCTTACTAGGAACATTGTTAGGGAAAATGTTTCTTACTCACAGGCAATGCCCTCTCAAACACAGCCCCGCAACACACAACAGTCTTCCTCTCCGATCTCAACCCAAAAACCAACCAACCAGCAACCTATTCCCCCCCCTCCCCACCCCACGTCAACCCTTCCCTCCCTCAATGGCCCCTTCCGATATCGGCGATATCAGTTCCACACTAACCGACCTCCGCGACCTGATGCGCTTCCTCCGGGAAGCGAACTTCCTTCAATTCATGACTCACGTGAAATCCTACATCCTCCTGGGCAACTCCACACCTGACCCACAGATGAAAACCCTCCTGCTCCTGCAGGCCTTGTCCACCTACTCCGGGTTCGATTAGTCATGGATCACACCCACACAGATAGTCCCTGTGTCCTCTCCCTTCTCTACTGGAATGGCAACAGTATATTTGATCAAATTTATGAATTAGAAAGAGTATTAGAAACTTACGGCGTAGAAATTGCACTAATTAACGAAACACATTTAAAACCAAGAAAAAGATTTAACATCAAAAATTACACGGCATATAGAACTGACAGAAAATCCAAAGGAGGTGGTACATTAATACTAGTTCTTAACCGCATACAACACCATTTAAATAATGTTCCAATCTTGGAAAATTTAGAATACACATCCAGAAACATTCGCACACAAGTAGGTCACATCACTCTAGCTGCTATTTATAATTCTCTAATAAACCGCTACTCCCAGCTGACTTAGATAAAATAACAACACAGCCATACCCACTTTTCTTAGCAGGGGATCTAATCGCAAAACATACTTCCTGGAATAGTAGAGAAAATAATCAAAGAGGCAGAATACTTGCAAAACATTCTAATCAATATAATTATTTAGTTACAGGCCCAACAGAACCGACATTTTATCCTGCTTGTACAAAATACCAATCAGATATTTTAGATATTGCACTTACCAATTTAGAAAATGTGAATATTTCATTTGAAGTCCTCACAGAATTAGATTCCGACCACTAACCTATATTTTGTCAGCTGGAAGCAAACATACTTAAACACCCCAACGCCACTCTTCTAAAACTCCGGTAACTAACTGGGAGGATTTTAAACTAGACCTAGAAGTTTTATTTGCAACGCACCAAATAAATATTCCATCTAAAGATCACATCGACTAGGCAACTGAATTAATTCAAAATACAATATTGAAAATAAATAAAAAACACACAACTTTCCTAAACCGACGACAATTTTTAAAACACTCCTAATCGGCCATGCCCACCATACATATCAAGAATCCAGAAACCAAGGAGATAAAGAAAAATATTATAAATTAAAGAAAGAACTCCATTACATTAAAAATCAATAAATGGGAAACTTTCATGACTGACATAAACAATAATTACAATGAATTCTGGCGCATTGCAAAAACCTTGCGAGGCCAAACTAAAAAATCAATCTCCCAGCCCATCATAAACACAGCAAGAATCCTCTTATACGTCCCAGAGGACAAAGTAAATGCAATAGCTGATTGTTATCAGGGACAGTTCTCACCCAATGCTGATCTAGGAGATCCAAATTTTTCCAGAGCTATTCAAACCAATATCACAGCTTTTTTCAACAGAACCATAACTGCAAAACCAGAAGCAATAACACTTAAAGAATTACGTGTACTAATTAAAAAACTTAATGTTAAAAAAGCTTCAGGGCACGACAAAATTACTTATAAAATTATTAAAAACTTACCAGCTAATATTAATGCAATATTAGATTTCAATTATTTCCCTACAGCATGGCGAACAGCGAAAGTTATCACGATTCCCAAACCAGGCAAAAATCACTCTATCCCAGAAAATAAACGGCCTATTTCCCTACTCAACTCTCTTAGTAAAGTCTTCGATAAACTCCTTTTAACTAGATTATTAGTACATGCAGAATTACAACAAATTATCCCAGCAACACAATTCGGGTTTAGAGCCCATCACTCCACCATTCACGCCCTCACTAAATTCACCACAGACACCTTAACTGCAATGCAAAAACACGAAGTCACAATAGCCATTTTCCTAGACATTGCTAAAGCATTTGATAAGGTGTGGATACCTGGATTACTACAAAAATTAATTAACTTAAATTTTCCCGGCTGCTACATGCATTTACTTGCCTCATACTTTCAGAACAGAAAATTCTTTGTTAGTATTGATAATGCCAACTCTACTACTCGCGAAATTACAGCAGGTGTCCCACAAGACTCAGCAATTCCCCCATTTCTGTATAATATTTTTACCTCAGATATCTCCATAACCCATGCCTCAATACAAATGTACGCGGACGATACCATAATTTCACCCACGATAAAAAAACTGCCATATGCTATCCTCCTAACTCAACTTCAAATAAACGATTTAGAACACTGGTTTGAAAGATGGAAAATTAAAACTAATCCTGCTAAATCACAAGCATTATTTTTAACTCAATGCAGAATCCAGCCTTCATGCCAAATAACTCTAAATAATATTCCAATCCCCTTCAAACAAACCGCAAAATACCTAGATTTAACAATCGACTCTAAACTAATCTGGTAATCACATTTCAACAGTTAAAAAGGCAGCACTGAGCAAACTACCGCAAACTGTTTCCAGTGTTAAAAATTACTAATCTACCCAGACGATTAAAACTATTAATTTACACATCAATAGTTAGATCAGCCCTTTTGTATGGTAACGAAGTCTGGAGAAACTTAAATAAATCCCTTTTAAACTCCCCTGAAGTCATTCAAAATAAGTACTTGAGAATCATAATAAACGCAGCGCCCTTCACTACAAACTTATCGATACATGAACGTTTAAAAATTCCAACTATAAAGACACAGTTACTAAACCGCAATATAAATTTCTACAATAAACTACTCTCACATTCAAATCCCACCATTAAACGGCTAGGAGACTACGAACCCGATAAAAACAGAAGAATAAAACGCCCTAAAATGCTTCCCTCATAATAACTAACATCTCCAAAACCTTCACACCCGGCCGAAATTCTCCGATCGGTCCGGGACAAAATTCAGTCAATTTAACAAAACTACCTGGTGCCAGCATCGCGCACATCACTCCGCCCGCTACTCTCACAGCGAACACACCTCCTCATAAAATCAATTATTATTTAAACTACAAACCTTAAAAACTCTAATTAGTAACAAAAACTGTTCCCTAATACACTTTCCCACATCGCATACAAAACAAAACCTTATTTATTAACATTTAACACCTAAATACACACACCAAACACACTACCACCTCAAATGCCACGACTCGGTTTATTAAATGATATAGTTAGAGGAAGGCCCTGCTTCCTCTGCCTCTTCCTGACATTTTGCTTAACTTCACAGGAATATTTTATAAAATTCAATTAACCAACTTTTTTTTTTTTTTTTTAGATTTTACCAAACTTTTAAAAGACCTACATTTTTTATTTTCCAAATTCCGTGCCAGTAGTGAACGGAACTCCACCGCCTTTCCCCTTACATTTGTAGGCAAAAGTAAGGGGAATAAAGATTGGAACAACCGTGGCCCAGGGGCTATACTGGGTCACAAAAACCACACTCCTGACATGCAAACGCCGCGCGTGCCAGGTTAAAGTGCCTATATTATGGGGGGGGGGGGGGAGGAGGCGGGGTGGGCTAGCTGCCCCTAACCCTGGTCCAATCAAATGATTACCGCTTGAGAAGACAAGGTCCTCGGTCTGTACTTCCCCTGCGCTGAGAGGCTTAGCCTCGGTGAAGATAAATCGGCGGCGGTGATCGCAATTTTCGCTCAACTTGATTTCCCGCCTTTTGGCATCAGCTGCGTGACATAGGAGAGAAACGAGAGTGTGGTTGTCTCAATTCCACATTGCGAAAGTGCCAGAGAGCGCGAAGCAGTGCTCTCTCGAAAGAGCATTCATTAAATTGAGACACGGCCATAGAATGCGTGAACTTCGGACAATTTCACATAATAATTTTCCATTAATGTGTTCCTTGGAAAATAAGCAAAATTGTTTGGCTATACTATTGACACCGCAGGGGTGGTCTGGAGGAATTTTATTTTATTATTTGTTAAAGAGAGAAATGGGGAGCTACCAGTAGGTATGATGGTATGGAATATCCCTTGGAAAATTTTTCGCATTCAAACCTTTGTAGTAGCCTTTTAAGTATACCCAGGACTTCTGAAAATAAGATATTAAATGGGAGTTAAAAATTGAGCCAACTCATAATTTTTCTTTTCTTATTTGCATCTGTTATCCCATGGCTTTTAACTTCACTACTAAGGACTCTTATCTCATATATAATTCATTGCATGTTGAAAGGTCCTGCGGCTATGAGAGCCCAACCCTTGTCTGTACGCCCCAAGTTGACGGTGCGATTATTAGTAATTAGTTGTAGTAGTAGACGTTTCAGAAGTTTATAACAACAGTAAAAAGCTAGCAAAATACTAAGAATTTCCAGCTGTAACCCAATGACTGGTTAGGCCAGTGTATTTCGTAGTTAGTGTATGTTAAATGGTGAACCGTCCTTTAAGGGGAATGGTGCACGAAAGCCGTATATTTACTTTAATTTTGGCCAAAAGTTGTTTTTCGGATATTTTTTCAAATCTTTTTGCACGGCAAGACATAAAGAATAATTTCGAACACTTCCTTATATTGATAGATATTCACTACCATTACTACTATCGGAGCACTGATGGAAGATAAGAAATTATATCTTATTTTTCATCTTCCATCAGTGCTCACATAATGACAAAGGAAGTAAATATTTAACAATGCAAGAAGTTGTTAAAAATTAATATTTACGTCTTGTCGTACCAAAAATTTTGATGAACCCTCTGAAAAACAAGTTATAACGAAAATCGGGTAAATATACTGCTTTCGTGCACCATTGGCCTTAAAATCATTATTCGGGGTATGAAATACGCAACATTTGACAGTAACGACGGAGAATTCTAGTAACCCTTTCACAGGCCATTTAATTCTAGCAAATTAAAAAATATACATTTTGGCATTTGGCACTTTACGGACTACGCTCGAGTGTAGCTTGGGCAAAATTATGTTTAATATTTCTTTGTCATTGAAAAGAAAACTAGCATTTTCACGCAGTTGTTGTACTGCCTGTGTTCAACAGGATATTACAAGAACTCCGCAGCTCAGTAACGATAATTATCCTGACTACAAACATATTTGTGTTACATATCCGCAAAAGGACAGGTGTGATTGTAAAACATCTTACTCAGATAAAGACAGTTGACTGAACAAAATCAACTCAGCGCCTTAGTGAATGATGACTAGCTAATGATGAACGTTGTAGAGCACAGCAAGCGTGTCCATTGTCATGTTGGCCACTAGAACGGTAGTGAGTGGAAACACAGAGACCTATAGAACCGTTGATTCTGCAGTGGTGGATATAAGTAACTCACTTCTAACTTGTCTTGGTTATCTTGTAAATGTCTGCTGACCTCGAAGTGTTAACCCTTTTAGTTCTGGCGTCCATGATCGAGGGCGTGTTGCAAGTGATGGATATTTATGATCGGAACTGTACACGGCAAGGAAACAAGTGGTCGGTGTTTTGGGCATCTTTATTGTGAGAAATGATTTGTTGAAGTTTCTGCAGCTCTCATTTGTGAATGGTTAATGCTGATAACGCCGAGCACACCACACACATTGTTCACTGGCTGCGAGAAACACGTTCAGCACAAGTACAGCCCACACACACCAAAAAAAAAATTAAACGATTACAAGATGAGCTCTGACATTAATTCAGGACTTAACGGGTTTTTAATGATTGAAGGTAAACTAGCAGTAGTTTATGCGTAGTCATAATCTGTATTTTCACATACAGCGACAGAGGGAGTGAGTGTGAAGCTTCTAACCAGTTAAGGATTCCTGTGTCAGCAAGAAATCACACCCACGGCTACCTCGCGTGTTCATGTGTGATATCGAATCGGTGGGTCGTGAAAGGTGACACTGTCTGGCGCATCTATCGCCTGTAGGGGCGAAATTTTTTGCTAATTTACACGAGAACAAGTTAGACAAAGAAGCACGGACAGAATCCCTTGCTGTTACTTGCTACTTACCAGGGCAGCAGCTAGTGATTACACAGCTGTGTCTAGAGTATACAGAGAACTTTGTATTCTAGCCTGCAAGTAGCTAAACACGTGGGATTTCCCTGCCCCTCTGTATCTCTTCTACTGACAAAACAATACATAATTGAACATTTACAATTTTTTAAAATGTTTGACCGCACTGAAGAATAAATGGATATATATGAATTCATAAGAACTTCAGGATTTTTATTAATTAATGGCATATGTCGTAATCAGCTTTGATTTGTAATATCAACACCTACAAATTAATTATGAAAAAACCAAGCCGGAGATTATCCATTCATCTTAATTTCGTATATCTCCTGTTAGCATGTTTTTAGTCTTGGAAGGTCGCTTTTGACTATTCTAAATGACTCCAAATTTTTGTCCCTAAAATGCGTAATGTCCGTTCCTAAATCGTATGAATTCCACATTGTAGCTGATCATATCGGAGATATAGTTTCGCATAAAACTTGGATCTAAAAAATTCTGCATATCATTTCAAACTTCGAGTAGGCGGGCATTGCAGAGTTCTCATTCGGAAATCGGACTGACAAATTTCATTAGGAACTTTTTACTCCCCTGTTATGGGGGTAAGAATTCGTTATAACCAAATTTACACCCACGAAAATAAAATTTATATAATGATAGCTGCGGTTGACTGTTGTACAAACGCTCAAAAATGTTGCCGTCAATCCTGAAGAATGCGTAGAAAGTGGTAAAATGAATATGGAATCAGTTGCAATACCTGGAATAAAGTAAATCAGAAACTGCCCAGGGCGAGAGTTCTGTGATTAACCATGCATGATCTTTTTGCAGTTACTGTTAAAAGTTGCACTGTTTGAAAGCTGTTTCGTTAATTTTCATAGTTATGGATTTATCGGCTGTTACCCTTTCACGTTGGAAACGTCTTAAACTCAATATAAGTTTTTACACTTATTTAAAGCGCAACTCAAAGAATTTCACACATTCTTGATAAAAAAATTATTATTATTATTATTATTATTCAGGCTATTTTCACAGTTGTAGTTATTTTGCTGTGTTAGAAACTGAAAGAACTGCAATATTGTAAATCTTCACCTTACACACGTACAACATAGATTCCTATTATATCAAAACGACTAGTAACAAATGTTTACACATTTAGTGTTGGTTCCATTCAGCAAAACTTATCTTCGTTGTGTTCTGTAATATAACATTTAAAAAAAACTGTATTTGAAAAATTCGTTGGGGTTTCTCATGGTTTAATTGGTTTGCCTATCCAGACAACAAAATGGCGTTTAAATTTTGAAGGGAATAACTATTATGAAATTATGTTTTTCCATAGAGTTTAACAGGACTAGTATTAGCAGCCACTTGAAGTCTGCATATGCAACCAGTAATGTTTAAAGCTCGCATACAGCAGAAGCGGGAGACGTTTTGTATCCATTATTAAGCCGTAAAACTGCAGAAGCAATATTTTAAATTTTTTTTTTGCACAAGTTCGTTTGTATTCCTCGCCTGCGCTAGCACTGAGGGTGGTGGCCGTAGATGTGGAAGCGCGCTTGTTAGGCACGTGTAAGACGACCTTGCAGCCTATCTTCACTCTTTTAAGTGAATTTCAAGGCAAGACTTATCAGCGAGGTCAGACACAGGTAATATCTGGGCCACAAGTTAATTGCAGCTTACAGAATTGCTCTGGCGTGGTTGTGACGCCTGAGTAGTCAGAATTGCAGCCACGCCAATCAACAACAGCCGGACAGCAGAAAAAAAAAGACCACGTTTGGGTGCCAGCAGTTTGACAATGGCACAACTTCACAACATGGGTGTAGACATTCAGTTTACATCATAGGTACAGACTCTTTATTCCGTTTCCATCACCAGTAATATAGTCGTTATTTATAAATAATAACTAAATTTTTGAAGTCGATCAAACGTGTTTTTTAAAACATACATTCGGGTTAAAATAAATACGTTAAATTATTTAAATACTGCCAACATCACATGCCTTTTATCTTACATCGTTCAGTTTTCCACTATCTATTTCTATCAATTTGTTAACACTGGTATAGTTCGTTCACAGGGAATTTTATTTTGTGGTGATCGTTGTCAGTTGAACACGACGTGTTAACATACGAGTTGAGATACATACTCTGTATAGCTGTTTCATCGTTACCTGAACATTTGAAGCCAACCTTTGGAAAAAAATACGTATTTGTCAACTGCGTGTATTGTGGGTAAACATAGCTGTGATGATTGGAAGTTAGGAAAAGTAGTATCATGTTAAGCCTATAACGTACACATTAATTACATTAATTTTTCATTTCATGTATTCGAAAAGAAGAAATTTATAGTGTGAGAAGTACTTACAAATTTCTTACAATGTCTGACATTTTGGAACCTAAGGTAAGGGTTTCGGTAAATTCATTACACAAGAAACAACCAATTATAAAATAGTTGGTGTGTCAGCAGTGCCAATAACATTGCCCAGGGAAAGGCAATGCTCGCATTGGTGCTAAAGACTGTTCACGATAAAGTGAGCACTTGAACCTAAGGAAAAATTCACTGCTCCTAACTGCATATATTTTAACGGGTGCACGAAGTGACATGCGCCCAGCAAAGTTGGTAACGATGGAGGAAAAATAGTTCCATATTTTAACGTCGAATAAAAAGTGTTAGGTAACCATTTGGGACAACTTAAATTATTTCGTTCCCTTTCTGTTTTTTAAATGCATCGAACTCTAAAATTAATAAGCAGATTTGTAAAATATTTATTTTTCTAATAATTTCACAGTTTCACTTGACCGACACATAAATAAAGTGACGAGGCCCATAACAATGATAATTTTACATAAGGCGGAAGAATATACGGTGTGCATACAAGTAAATCTTAGCAGCGTTTTCGAAAGTGCTCATTTTACCGTGAACAGCATATACCTTCTGGACCTGTACAGCACTAGCCATGATTTCACCTGTTCTGCAACATGTCAAACGTGAACGAGTGTACTCGCGATAATGTGTTAAGGGGTCAAAAAAGATTATTTTTTGACCGGTAACATACTATTCTGAGTTTACCCTCGTTATACATGGCACAGCACACAGAAGGATACAGAATACATAAGTGAAACAGTCCTTTATTCCGCGAACTCCAGCCTGCAACCTAGCCAATAAGGAATCTTCCGCATCGTGCAGTAGCTGACAGCGACTTGTAGAATTTGTGTCTTTATTAAGCATTGCGCTAGATTTTACAGCCCTATAAAAGCCTACACCCCAGCCGTCGGTAAATGTTGATTGGCTAGCGACTTGACAGGAAGCCATTTTGCTTGTTACTGGGTCGCCTATGATTAGGTCACGCAATCATGAAGCGTTTATTCACTGGCGCCGAGTTAACCACGACGTGGCGAACATAATGTGGACCAATGTCGAAGGTATGCAAGCATCGTACTTGTTTAAAGTCCAGCCCGTCCCTAAAGGATAGCGTGAATTTTGCAGGTCTCTGCCAATCAGACACAAGTACCGTTCCGGAGCGAGTGGGTACGCTCACATCAAAGGAACCGCCGAGCCATTAAATTTCTGTATAGCTATCAATTCTGTGTCCATGACCTGCTGCAGGATAAGTGAAATAATAGTATTAGTCTTGCGCGACCAGAATCGGCACCAGTTCCATAGCTTTTCTGTGGGCAGTACCACTGGCCACTACTGGCACTCGAACAGTTTGAAATGGACAATTTCTTGAACAGTGGATAAGTAGAAACTCATTATTATATGCTCTGTTGTGTTTATTATTATCATTACTAATTTGTGATAGCTCATCAAATGAAACCATTATCTTTGTGCAGCAAAAACGTTATATCAACGTGTAAGATGAAAACACGTGCATCTGGCACACTGTATTACAATCGAACCCGCGCCCATAATATGATGGCCAGAACAGAGGTAGTACGATATCAGTGGAGCGCAAGAGGGGACTAACTCCATGCTGTGTTGCCACGTTGTGCACGAAAAATGTCATCGTACGACATTTTGATCGCGCGTGCGTCTTGTAATCTCCTGCTGGTGCTCTCCCCGCAGTGTTACGTTGCGGACAGCGAGTTGTTGCACACTGTGGGAAAGTGCTAATGGAGGTGGCGAGAGTGCAAAATGTTGAAGTATACATAGACTGAAGCGAAGTGCGCAGACTGCTCTATCTGGCCACGCTACATAGTGTCGCCGTCCAGCTTGAAGAATATAAAGTAAGCAGTTGACGCAGTAGTTAACTTACTCGTGCCACTCGGTCGACACATGGTACTATCAGACAGACAGGTGTTTTTCGCGAAGATTTCAAGACCAGTTGTACTCCAAAATACATTTGTTCATACGCACTTTCGTGGTTGGATGATTTTAAATGTCACGTACCTCAAGTGCGTGTCCGCGAATCATGGATGTTCAGTATCGAAATATTTTATTCTGATTGGTCCAGTCAAATAAGAACATGTCTTCTCATGTAGACACGCGGCCAATAACCGAAGGAAATTGTGGTCGTGGACGTATGATATTGAAGTCTAGCATGTCCATAAATATTTTCGCGAAAAAAACACCTGTCCCTAACTATCAGTACTATCACTTCTTAATTTGTGGAAGAAGGATATACAATGGATAGAAATATGTAAGTAATAGAGATATGCAAAGTTCGCGTTATTATTTCAAGACAGACTAGATTTCGAACATTGTGCTTTCGTATTCCGTTTATCATTGGACAGGACAGGCCCTGGGCGGCTTTGGGCCAATAGGAAACATTTAACGAGAGGCTGGCCTAATCACGTCGAACCAAGTCGAACGGGATAACGGGTCCACTAAGCTAATAACTAGAGACCTGAAGAAATCGCGGATTCATTTTGGGACAAGCTAGAATTCAAAACACATGTGTTTATATAAACTTCAGCCATTGGACCATACGGTGTTTGACGCCACCTGGAAAACACTGGCCCAATTATCGCCTTCCACTGTGACAGCAGACAACCAATGTACAGTTGACGTCGGTGTATTTTTACATAAGACTCTAGAGTTTAGCCTGCAGGTCGTTGAACTCGCGAATTTTCCAGGTCTCCGCCAATAACGAATGGTACCGACTCGAATATATATAGGACGGTGAATTTTAGCGTGCTGCCTGAAAATAACGCCAATTTTGCAGGTCCCTAATAACTAAGCAAGTATTTCAAAAGAGTTGCGCTGGAGAGTCAGTCGTCATAACGCACTGAGCGTATTCGTACGTGATCACGATGCGACGTCTTGTTGCACACGCTTCAGATCGTCGCAGAGACCACGGCCAATATTTCTACAGTGTTCCACGCCAGCTAAGTTAACAACACATTCATAGTTGGTTCACTGTCAACTGTGCATTTTCGACAGAATAATTTTTATTTTGTTTTCTTTTTGTCTTGTTTGAATCTTCCCGCAACACGTATGGAAATTAGCATTGCAATGGGCCGAAGTACGCGTCGAGAAGTATGGTTCTGTTACGCCCATTTCTCATTTGAACGTTTACAAAACCAAAACAAATCGAGTTCAGCTGCCTCTGATTTAAAAATCGCATTTTAAATAAGACTCCGAGAAAGAAACTACTTTTCCTAAGTTGCCGCCAGCTGTAGTTGAGAGTAAGCTAGACATTCTTTCGTGAAATAATATGTAATAACATAAGTGGATTTTCTTCAGAGTTCGGTTTTTAACATACTCAATCAACTGGAAGCTGAACAATTTGCGTTATTAGCTGGAGACAGAGCAGATTCCATCACATGTGCATTTGTCTTGCTTTTCTTTCTTTAGCAAAATGAGAAAGAAATGAGTATATGTCTTATGGTTTACAATGATTGTTAAAGGGGTAATGATTCTATTTCAAATTATTAAAAAAATACATGTCATGGAAAATCAAGTTCCTTTAATACTGTTTTCTTGAATATAGATAAATATTATGTGTGAAAGCCTGTTGAGTAATAACCATTCCACATCATAGTAAAATAGGATGTGCCACATTGTTAATGTGCAAAATTGTGAAACACTGCGCTGATATCAATTTTTTATAATGAATACGAACAACCACGTTTACATTAGCAAAGGAGGTTGCCTTGATGAAAAATTGCCGGATGAAAGGTTTTCGACACAAGCGGCTTACAAAATTTGAAACACTGATCATGCTTGCTGCCAGCTATGCAAACTTTTGGACAGCAGGTTTTCATTTAGTATATATTTTCGTCTATACACGTTCTAGGAAGATGAGATTTCCTCAAGAAGGGTTGCTAATTTTCACTTTTGTAATAGTAGATAAATTCAAACAGAAAATAGTTAGTGAACATGGGTAAAATAAAAACATTGTGTATCGTGCTTGGTTGTAAAGTTAACTTAAGAATGGAGAAAAATACAAACTAATGCTTGCAGTACAGTCCGTTGGCGTCCATCGCGTACAGTAACATTCGACGGCTTCAGATACAATTAGAGAGAGAGCGAGTTACAGGGAATGTGCTTCGAGGCCTTCGAAGGGAGTCGTGTGCTCCTTCCCAACGGGATGCGTGACCTTGAAGAAGTTTTTTGAATTAATACAGGCTGTTCACAGTTAATTGAGCACTTTTCAAAGCCCTGCTTAGGATCTACTTTGCTTCTCATTTTGTATCCTTCCGCCATGTGTAAAGTTAAACATTACACGGGCCTGATCACCGTATTCATGGGCTATCCAAGTAAAACCATGGTATTGTTAGGAATTTCTTTAATATGTGTAAAACAACAAATACTACATTCAGTGACCATAAATGTAAACTATATTTATAAATTTGCTGCCAACTTAACTACAAGGCTGCATGCTCGTACGTACTGCAGCACATATGTGGCTGTGAGCTAGGATTTCTTCCAAAGGTTTGTTTGAGAAGTGTTGAATTGACCGTGGAGAGGTTTCGCTAGTGAGCGCGGCGCTCAGGAGAGGTTCTCGAGCAGGACGTGCTTGATGGCCTCTTCGTCGACGCGCTGGACGAGGCGCACGTTGGCGGGCAGGCCGGTGACGTTGCTGTAGTCGACGAGCAGTGCGCCGCGCGTCTTGGCACCCTGCGTCTCGACGTCGGCGTGGTAGAAGCCGTGGCGCTGCACCACCTCCGGGTAGAGTGCCGCCGCCATGGCCACCGGGTCGGCGGTGGAATACAGTGAGTCGGGCGCCGCCTCCAGCTGCAGCCTCTCGGCCGCGTTCAGCAACCGCACGGCGTCACTCTGCACCGCCCCCAGCGTCTTGAGCCGCCACTCCTGCGCAACATACACCGCGCTCTTTAGTCCCCATTTCAACTTATTTGAAGCCCTGCTGAAGACGATCTTCCAGGATATTCCTCCGCCTCATGCTAGCAAAGATGAATAAAGTTTATAAAATTACACCAAAGGTGTAATTTTGCACCGCACCGCATTCGTGCGCTCTTCGTGTAATTATATTTTGCATAAGAACTATTTCTTATAGGCTGTTAACGGTAAAGTGAGCACTTTTTAAGGCCCTTCTAAATTTTTCCCTTTCATCCAATTTCCCTCTTCGTGCTGCTTTTTAATATATACATTGCAATGTGACCAATAAACACAGCGTATACATTTCACCACTCCAAAATTTAATACCTGAGGCTTCAATAAGATATTATTAGTGATAAATGCTTGTTGGGAGGGCCTCGAAAAGTGCTTACTTTACCGTGAACAGCCTATACTTGGCGTTACTACATACCCACTTTCTCTCTAAATTTATTTATATTAATTATAAATAAAATATTATTTACTCATCTTATCAGTAAGAGTTCAATTTAACCTAAAAAAAAAAAGGGCACCTTTATGTTAACACAAATACAAAAAGCCTGCGATACATGACATATTTAGGAAACAACCAAAAACATCATACATTACGTGATTTTTCAAAGGTTTGGTTTAAAAAGTGTGATGAAACCGCGAATAGACTATAGACGTGGCGCTAGTCCGACAACCGTATTTCGTCATCGAGTGTAACTGAACAATTAGGTTACAGTGGCGGGCAGACTGCTGGTCATGTCTAAGAGTGAAGGGTGAAGTGGGGTTAACATCGCAAGGGAGAAGAGGCGCGGACAGCGCTGGTCATGCTATCAGCTGTTTCACAAACATCAGGTGGCGCGTCCTTCCTGCTGTTACAGATGACGTAAGACGGGATGGCGCATACGCTGTCCGGCCGTTCCGCGGTCGTTTAACTACAGACCAGTCCGTGGCGGACTGTGGGGAGCGTAAGGGAGCTCGTGTGCCCAGACGTCTGTCGGACACTGTAGTTTACAATATGAAAATATTTAAAGACTTTAAACTGAATAATTTAGCATGTAGCCTGACGTTCCCGTTCATCTTACGAAAAAACAAATACACAGAAAAAACGTAAATTTGAAGTTAAGAAAATTGGAAATTTACAAGTAGTCTTTGCAAAAAAAATTTTTATCTTCTTATGTAAATTATTATATGTGAACCAGGGAAATGTTTCATTTTCCTGTTCCTGAAATAAGCCACAAGACTTACATAAAAATAGGGTTTTATATAATTAAAATAGAAAACATACTTTCCATTAGTTTTTTGTGCTGGTAAGCATCCGTGCACATGCGTAGGTTTTTGATATAAAATTCTTCATCTATTTATTTTATACTTAGAATACCACTATAAAATTATCATAATTTAGGATTAATATAGCTAAATGAATATCATCGTCCATAAAAGGAACAAATTATTTCCACCTAACATTCTATTAGTTCTCGGCAGAATGACACCTTAACTTTTACTTCAAGTATCGATTGACTTCAACTTCCTCAGCTTTATTGTGTCGCACTCCATAAGAAATATGCTGGTTTTATTCGTAAAATCATAACAGTAAAATTCTAAAGTTTTCATTTGTTTGACGGCCTTTATTAATTTAATGTTGATGAGTTCGTTCAAACTTTAAGAACACTGATTAACATCCGGTCCTGTGTTGGTTTATCTGGTCCTGTAATGTTGGGACACTGCATTGAAAAGATGCTGCGGGAAAATAGACATTACGCTCCTCACGGACATGCACAACAGTGATGGCCATGTCGGTCCACAGCCGACGAGAGAACCCGAGCGTACACGATAGTTGCCGAACTCACACCCAGATCTCAAAGCCTACGCGCTTATTTATTACACTGCCTAAGGGGCAGAGGTATATCGGAGCCCTCCCATTGTGGTGAAATGGTCAGACAACTCGCCCTCAACCAAGGCGAACCGGACTTGATCCCCAGCGGGGTCACCCGGATTTAAGCATAAGGGAAATGTGGAGGACGTTGCCGTCGGCAGGCGGGTTTTCTCGTGGTACTCTCGTTCAGCCTCGCCTTTGCATTCTGCCGCTGCTCCTTTACCGATGCCGACCAAACCCTCTACGCCCTCACCCTATTCATATCTTAATAAATGTCTTGCAGTTGTTTGGTTATTCTAGTAACGTAAATTTAATTTGAAGTATCAAAATTAGTTTTAAATTTTCAGAGCTGTTTTTAAATGAGTAGGCCTACTGACACCTACTATCCTTTAACTCCTCTGATAAAAAGATTGGCGCCATTCATACTACTTTAAATACAATAATCCCTCAACCAAATTTTCCCGGTTGACAAATTATTGACGTTTTCTGCTGGTGGGAGATATTGTCGGCCCAATATTTGCACGGTTTTTGATTAGCTTGCAGATGAAACTACAGTAGGGAATGCCTCCACACTCATGAGGTCACAACAACGTCACATTACGACCCCAAAGACCGCAGTTCACTTCTCAGGTATGCCGTAGATGTCTGTTCTGTTTATATAGTCAAGTTTAGGTTAGTCTGGCATATAAGTTTGGTTTCCGATCAGCCTACTGGAAGAAAACAGGGCTTATATTAATAAACAACAGATTTAAAAACTTTTTCTTCTGCAGGACACAAACTCCCAGATGAATTTAAACATACCGTAGTTGCAACCATATGCAGGATGTCGGAGGCCATGGTATTTAACGTTTGAGAAGATTGGCTCTATCAGATCTCTCGTTTAATAAACATCAATCATACATTTCCTCAATTACTTGTGACCCGCAAAGATTTATTCTACGCTTCAACTGTAACTGTCCAAAATACTGTAGGAACTGTGTTGATTGTGAATATGTAACGCAGGGTACCCTGATATTCTTCAATCAGGTACTTCATCCTGTATAACTGTGGAATTGTGTACGTAATTTATACTAGTGTCACCTATTAAGTTTTAACATGACATCAATAGGTATTGCGTGTCTATATAACATTCGTACAATAGTATTGACTTAACTGGTTTTAAAACTGTTTGATATAGCCGAAGCTTGGCAAATTCATGCAGGAAGACAAGTTTCTAAGGAATTTAGGCCTACTTACCACGGTAATGTTCATGCGACTGACGGTCTCCCATGGCACCAGGTCAACAGGCGCAATGTCTTTCTTGTTGGTGTCTGTCGCGTTGAGTACTATGAAGTCGGCTTCTGGGTCCATGTAGAAGTTGAACTCCACTCCAGGTTTAATGTTCCCCACACCTGCACATTGCCAAGTAGAATCAGTCTCGCTCCAGAATAGGGTTGCCAACTTGTTCACATTTGCTATAAGGGACACTTCGGAAAACTCGACACAAGACAACTGACCCCTATGAAATGATCAAGGGAAAGAGTTCAAAAAGAACAGTTTTAACCCTTTCATACCCAGTGTAGACAACTGTCTACACGCCACACAGGAAAGTCACATTTGGCCATAACTGTACACTGCAAAACTCGGTGTCCAGTAATCTTCCTTGTGGGTAACCTGATTCGTAAAACGTGCTATTGCTCTACGTAATGATTGGTTCATATAATCGATCACAGAACACGAAGCTTACTGCTTAGTATTTTTTTATCACCTTAATTACAGCACCCATAAAAATGTATTTGCAACACCGGTAACCATTAATTAACGTGGGAATGAAAGTGTTAAATAATGTCTAATGTGCAAAAGTCAATATTACGAATCAATACATATTCGTTCTCAACATATACAACAAATTTTAGTTGCAAATATAGTCGTAATTCAGTGTGATTTGTATTTCTGGTTTAATCGGATTTAAACACATGATATCAACATACAATGAAAGTAAATACAGATGCTATATACATCTTGGCAAGCGCTATTTCCACGAACGCACTTAATGACGAATGCCACCTGTCGGCGTCAGTTGCAACTATATGTGGACACTGGGTTGGAGCAGCAAAGTAAACGTGTATGTAATAGCGCAAGTAGTAAATTACTGAAACCGTTTTTATCAAGTTTATTTTCGAAGAAATCTGAGAAATACGGTATATATGACGTCCCGTTTTATGTCAATACCGGATAATTCTTTCTGCCACAGGATACGGGGAATCCCGTACAACTCTGGACAATTTGCAACCCTACTCCACACCGAAAGATTTTTTTTTTTGTGTCGTGTGCGCTTCTTGCAAGCAATGAACCACGGTGCTGCGTTTTGGTTGATTTCATCATCAACCGTTTATTAGTGAGAGGCGTAGAAAATCCCACAAAGAATACCAAAAAAGAAGGCTTTCAAATTAATGGGTGCTGATTCTTCACGGTGTACAGTGCCCAGCATAAATATACTTCATGTGCAACATATTATCGATTGCGGGCGCCATGACTTAACGGGTTAATTGATCATCGACAGCGTAATGAACCTATCGTTTGAAGGTTAGGCAAACGTGTCACGCACAAACAAATTACCCGATAGTCATTCTTTGGAACAAAAACGGATATTATTTTGGTTATTTACATGCCATTAAACAAACTGTAAATTCACTAACGCTTGGGAAGTTTGGACTGAAACTACTGCATGAAAAAAATCGAGATAGGTGATTTGTAAGTTTAGACTGTAGATATCCTGTGCATTACAATCGCAGCTTCATTCTGTCGAAAATAAGCTGCCGAAAACTTTCCCAACAGACAGAATTCTTTAAAGGCTAGTAGATTTAAAAGTTTGGATTTTAATTGCCCCTTATATGCGGCGGAATTTAAATTATAAGAATTTGCTTTAAATTGTTTTCATAGTATCGTCACGAAAGATAATTTTCATTTTTTTACAAGATTGTTACAAGTGCCACGCAGCTGAATTGGTTTTTAAGTGATAACATAACATTTACAATACAAATTATAATTGGAAGTAATTTCTATGGCTACGAGTTCTCTCTCTCTCTCTCTCTCTCTCTCTCTCTCTCTCTCTCTCTCTCTCTCGCTCTCTTAATTAAGAAGCTAAGAATCGAAGTAATATTCACGAGTTATCGCAGGCCTTTGAAGTGTTTACATCTACTCCCTAGTGCAAGCAAGACATTTGGTTTTGCATTACGTAACCAGGAAAGTGAGTATACAGAATGTGTCTAAATTCCCATTACACAATGTAAGGGCCTGTAGTGGGAACGTACCGTTTCCCCGCGACAAACAAAACACCACCACATCACATGTTGACCTCTCATACGTCTGAAACATACTGAACGTTGTTTTTCTTCTGAGCCCACTTACAAGAAGGGCTCGAAGTGACGACCAGCGACGTCTACACAAACACGGTATGTTCTGGTACACACGATCACCAATACCTGGAAGTCCAAGGTCCGCCGTAGCCATAATTCGCGCCAGCATGTATTCCTCTGATTCCACAGGGGTCTCGTAAATCAAGCCCTTCATGTGGCCCTACAAGAAGTAGTCTAGCGGAGTCAGTCTGGTGAACGGGCAAGCCAAGTTATCGGGCCACCTCGACCTATCCACACAGTCGCTTGGCCTGCACGAAGACCCGACTTGACTCCGCTAGACTTTTTCCTGTGGGGCGACATAAAGGGTTTGATTTATGAGACCCCTGTGAGATCAGAGGAAGACCTGTTAGCGTGGATTATGACTGCGGCGGATCTTGGTCTTCCAGGTATTGGCGAGCGTGTGTATACCAGAACATGGTACGTAGATACCGTGTTTGTGTAGAAGTCGCTGGTCGTCACATCGAGCCCTTCTTGTAGTAAGTGGACCCTGAAGAAAAACAAAGTACAGTATGTTGCGAACGTGGGAGAGGTCAAAATGTGATGTGGTGGTGTTTTGTTTGTCGCGGGGAAACGGTACGTTTCCGCACCTACGTTCCTATGCAAAACGTAACCGTCTTGGTCCCCACTACAAGCCCTTATATTGTGTAATGGGGATTTAGATACATCCTGTAGTTGGCAAACGATTATGTGTAGACATTACAAAGCCCCGCTTGTTTAATTGTCCGTCCACAAATAATAAAAATCAGCGTCGGCATTGAACGAATGATCAGTATTTCTGTGTCGATCAAACATCAGTGTCAAACATAAACATTTCCTAATCACTATACAACTAACAAACATTTTTCAATGACCACCAAGTTTAAAGTCAGACTAAACCTTTAAAAAATCCACACACTTAGAACTACTCTCCATAATCCGATCTGCAATGTATATGAGTAACTTAGAACTGTCCAAGATCTTGGAAGAATAGGTTTGGAACATTCGCCTATTCTCATAGCGTGGTAAGTTGCGGTGCCCCCGTTGACTGAGTTAGTTTACAAAACAGCCGTGCAACCGTGACTGAAAAGTCTTAGTTTCAAACAAAGGATGCCTTTTATGACTTCGTAAATGACAATGAACTACATTAATAAACAAATGCAAACGTTTTGTTACGTATATTTCTTTATTACAATTCGTTGTAGAATGGTTTATATTCATAGAGTTGCCTTACGCGCCCGCAGCGTTACGATAATTTTCTGATCTAAATCAGTCAGTTTAGGGGCGAGCTTTTTATGTGGTTTCCAGACCTGTCTTAAGAGCGTACTCCTGTCAAAAATTTACGTTAATGTATTTTAATTTACGCGCAGGATGTGATTTCAAATGTTGATTAAAAAAGTGTTGGTTTAAGTATGAACCGAGTGTAACAACTACTAACTCGCGCTGCTACGTGAAGGAGTAGGAATGCGTCGTATACGACGGCGCAGTTCATTTAATGTTACGGTGCAGTGGAAACACATAGGACTCGCACTCGGGAGGACACGAGTTCGAATCCCTGTCACGCCATCCTGATTTCGTTTCTCAGTGGTTTTCCGAACTCATTCCAGGCGAACGCTGGGATAGTTCATTGAAACCGGCCATGGCTGATGCCTTCTCCATCCCTGCATTGTCGAAGAGCACGTTGCCCCTCCAATCACTCTGCTGTAGACGAGACAGTCAAGTACCAAAAATGTTTTTCTAGGTTCTGAAGAAGGTTTTTAATAAATAAATAAATTAATTAATTTAAAAAAAAGTATCGATAGTAATTCAATTAAAATACCATAAAATGGTCAAACATATTTTACCTCTATTTTTTGCGTGTACTTACAAAGACTTTGGCTATGGGGCCCTAAATCTTTTTTGAAATAAATTTCGAACATACATTAAAACGCGGTTGTTAGACTTGGCTAAAATGTTTGTTGAAATCATAAGAATTGCACACCAAGCGATTTCTTTGAGGCACAAAATTTGGTTCGCCTAGCTTTTCTTAGATTTGAAATGTATCGTAAAATTTGAAATCAACGTGTAGACAAGCCTCATTAGGCATTTCAAAGAAATTTATTTATGATATTCTGGATATAATAAGAATTATTTTGAACTAAAGCCATTTTGCTTGTTCGCCATTTTGAAATTTGCGTGGCCCGAAATACGAAATCAAAATTTTTTATAATTCCCTTAATTTCATTTTTTTAAATTAATTCCCCATTTGTTTGCACTTTTACTGGACCGGTGTTTGATACCTAATTACAAAAATACAAAATATGCTGTTCACGTAGAAAATAATTGTGGACTCTTGAGCAGAGTTCAATACCCTATAGGAGGTTGTTCAAGATGAAGTGAACACTTTTGGAATCAACCTTTGAAAAATGTCACTGCAAGTATTTTAAAGGGAACGTTGAGTGGTATGCTCTCAGTTAAGTTGGTAACGACAGGGGGAAAGTATTTCCGTGCTTTTCTTTGAATTAGAATGTCAGCTAAACATTTATTAATGCTGAAATAATTAATTTTGCTTTCTGTATTTTTCATGTACGTAATGAGCAAATTTTTAGGATAGTTACTTCTCCAATAATTTCGCAGTTTAACTCGACCGACGCTTGAATAATGTGACCAGGCTCATGGCAATGTTAATTTTACGTATGGTGGAAGAACACACAATGTGCATACAAGTAGACCTTAAGCAGGGCTTTCAAAAGTGCTCTAGCCTTTACCTGCGTTACGGGAGGACGAACCCTTACCTTCCGCGCTGCCGCCGAGAATCACCACTCGTTTCACTTTGGTCAGGAATTCGGGGTCCAGTCTGATCGCCAATGCCACGTTCGTGAGCGGACCCATGCACATCAGCGTTATTTCACCTGAAACGACACAAAAAATATCACGTGGAAAGTGGCGGAGAAGGCGTCCACGTATGTATAACTGGCATTTAGTTCGAACAGCAACATTCTGTGCACAGAATATTTTCGAAGAGTAGTAATATACCGAGCGAGATGACTCAGTTGTAACTCAACTGACTCGCATTCGGAAGAGCACGGGTTCGATTCCCGGGCCGGACGATTTCGGTTTTCTCTGCTTTCTCGAAATCACTCCAGGAGAATGCTGGGATGGTTCCTTACTATAGACTATGACTGGTTTCTTCCTCGTTACTACTTCTCTTAAGCAACTTGGTCCCTCTCTAACGACCTCGTTGTCAACGAGGCGTTAAGGGGGAACCTTACATCGCCATATCGGAACCTTGGCTATTCTTATCTGTTTATGTACTAAAAAGAAAATACAGGAAGTACCGCTGCACTCAGATAGCTACTAACCTTTCTTACAAACGTAACGGCTGAAGTATGAACTCGTATTTATGTGACGATATTGATTTTTCCATATTTTTGGCATAATTAATACTGCGACGTGAATAGGAGTTCGTAGTTCTCACGACTTGTCTGCACTGCAGAGTAAGGCCAATAGCTATTTGGGTATGAATACGGGCACCTGTTTTTTCGTGAAAATATTTAATGACAAAATGTGTCCCTAAAACACTTTAGTTCAGAACCCCTGCCGTGAAAGGATCATTTGAATTGTTCTGCGTCTTATTAGTTCGCCGGCGAATCACGGACGGTAAGTATTGGAGGAACTTAATTATGATTGTTTCATTCATGCAACAGACTCTCTTTACACAAAGACAAGCGGCGAATAGTCAAAGGAAGGTTGCTAGTATGCACATAGGATATTGAAGTATAGCTTCCACGTAAATATGTTCGCGAAAAGCGAAAAACTGGTGGCCCTAGGTGTAAATGTACTTTGAGAATCTTCATTTTTAGAAATGGCAGTGGGAAGGCTTCCCCAAGCCCTACCGACCAATCTTCTTATCGAAGAGCAATATAACAAGAAGGTACCGAAATTGGTAATGAGTAGTGGTCCGAGAAATTCGCGAGTTCAATGACCTGTAGGCTAGACTTTACAGTCTTATATACTCTCATACAGACATCAGTTGTTTATTGGTTGATTGTTGTGGCAGTAAAAGGCAGTGGTTGGGCGCACAATTTATTGCATGTTTGTTATTGGCTCATTTATCTCCAGGAGGTGTAAAATAACACGACCAATTACAAACGTAACATGAACGTACAAGTGTATAAATTCCAACTTGTCTAGAAATGAACCGTGAAATTCTCGGGTCTCTAGTTATTAGCCTACGTTCCTCTATATAGATGCAAACCATTTTGATAAAATTCTCAAAGGCCTAGACGATAGGTAGGCCTTGACGTGTTGTTGGCACAGGTATCATTACAGATGGAACTTGAAACATATGCAACACTAGTTAGACAATTACAATCACACATGTTTCTTGCGAATTTTGGTAAATTATTTAACAGATATAATATAATAATCTAAATTATTTATGTGACTGTTATTCTGGCCCATTTAAATCATTTCCGTAGTATTATTTGTTTGCCCAATTTGGTAGTAAACGGTTGATTGTTTCAAGAGACATGAAATAAAAATTGCGGGCAAACTCCCAGGAAACACATTTAGTAAATTTAATCGACATTGATAGAATACAAAGTTAAGTTGAAATTTGTTACATAGTTTCGTAGACATGGTGCACTGAGCTAAAATTATTTATATGGCCGCTATTTTGAAAATAAATGCTTGACCCAATTAAAGCCTATCGATCTTCATTGCCTGCCGTAGTACTACCTGCTTTCCAAATTTGGGGGGAATCAGTTGATCGTTTCCCGAGATATGACATAAAACATTATTTTTTCATGTGGCTTTAACTTACAAAATGGCGTACAAGAGGCTATGTATTGACATATTTAATTCTAAATATATGTGTTAAGAGTGTATTTATTCTTAATGCTAAATAAAATACGGCGGATGAAATTAAGGTCTCGTGGCTGCACGCAGCATAAGAATATATTATGCATTAATTTTGTGCTTATTGGTATACGTGTGCCATTGTCTTCCTTAGCGGTTTATTGCGTCTGTGCTTCAGAAACACAAAATTGTTATAAGTAGGCGGGCGTCGTAGTAAAACACTGCTTGTAGTTGGTTATATGGGATATTGAACTTTAACTGGATCAATAGTAGAGCGCCTGAAAGTAGGCAACTTGCACATGTTGTGATGCCACTATGTAGTCAACTTGCCGGCGTTTCCCTGCGAACTTTACTTACGAAATCCCATGTTAAGGAAATTCCGCCGTAGTGCTTAAATTTTAAAGATAGGCGTTTCAAACAAAATATATTCATCACAAATTTTTCAGGAGAAGTTCCCTACAGCGATGATATTTCTATTACATCTATAGCCTATTTGCAAGGAATTTTTTAAAATGTATGTTTTACAAAAAAATACATACTGCCTATCTATTTTGAAATGTATGTTCGCAGAGATCTTCTAAAAAATGTGTGAAGAATACACTTTTTTGTTTGGAACTCATATCTTTAAAATTAACGCACGGAGGCAAAATTTCCTTAACATGGGATTTCATATTTAAATTGCCAGCCGGTAGGTAATACCCTTAAGGTTGTAGTAAAGCAACTGCCCATGGAGCACTTCACCTGACTGTACAATATGAAGAATTCATAAAAAAAAGTAGCACAGGCACCATATAAATTGTCAGAAAAGTTCAATTTATGCTGTATATGGAAAAAGAATGTATATATTTTGCAACATTATAAAATATTTTATTAAAATGTACTTTTTATTTAAAAAAAAAATAATCGATCGATAGAGTCTGCATTCTTAACAGAATTTAAGCGCATTTAAGTTTTGAATGCTTAGCATAGCAAAATTTACATCTTCAAGAGAGATCGTTGTAATATTTACTCTGATCATAGTAATAATGTAGCATATCAATTTTATAATTAACTTTAATTACAGCAGTTTCCGCCATAAATGTTTGTGACAAATGGATGCACATAAAAATCTATTATAAAAATTATTTCTTACACTATAATTACATTTTCTTACATACAACCATAGTAAATTATGATGATATTCCATGACGAAGATTTTCTTGCGAATTCTGCTTTCTGAAGCATCCAAAATGGAAATACTCTTATATTTTGTTAAAAATACAGACTATTTGAAGCGGTTATTTTTTACACTTGAAAAGCATATTTTAGTAACATAATTTATTGCGTTGCAAAATATATGCATTATTCTTTCATATAAAGCATAAATCGCACTTTTCCGGTAATTTTTATGGTGTCGGTACTATGTACTTTTTTATGAGTTCTTCACGTTGTATAGTCGGGTGCACTGCTGCATAGGCAGTTGCTTTACTTCAACCTTAAATACCTCGCTTTTAGGAGTTGAGTTTCATTAATTTCATTTTTACCACCTCCCGTTCCTCAACACCGTAACGTAGTAGAGCTGAACGTATACTATTGGTACAAAATAGGAGAACCTTTAAATGCATTATTACCGCTTTCTTTCGAAGCAGGTGATATGGGTACATTTCGCTATATTGCAAAATAAACACATTGCCGTCGCAACGGTTTCTAAAAACTATGAATTGATTATTGATTTTTTTTAAAATGATTAACTTAACGGATTAGTTTCGTTCATACCGTTTGGAAATTATATTTTTACTGATGTCGAGGTAATGAAAGCGAAAGTGTGAACACTGTTTGGGGAATTGTGTTCAATAATTTAATAATGCAAACATGTTGGTTATGTAACAGAGAATTTGTGTCTTCCGGTATTTTTAGGTATATTTTAATGAACAACGATCAATTATGTGTAACTGCCCGTGTATTAATACACGTAGTGTCGAGTGAAATAATGAGTACATCTAACAGCACAAGACGAATAGTGTCCGTATTTGTAATGCGAGACCCTCCATACATGTCCTGATAGACTGTTCACGTTAAAGTGAGCACTTTTGAGGCCCTAGTTAGTTATTCCTTTCAGCATTTTTTAAAAATCCTTTAACCACCTTTTGCCATATGAGTAATAAACAATGGGTGTATATTTAATCGCACTCGGAAGTTAACGTCTAAGGCTAAAATAAAATATATTTATTGACTATTATTCCAAATGCGAGGTCTTTCAAAAGTGCTCACTTTACCGTGAATAGCCAATAAATACGCTGTTGTTTACGCGGTTTGAGTTCGCATTTCTCAGAGCAAAGCAGTAACGTTAGTTAAAAAGCGCCACATACATCCATGACTTAAATTCAAACTCTTGGAATCGCTTGATTTGAAGACTGCGTCTTGGCGACATGTACCGCTGTTGTCCCCGATGCTGAACACTGGGGGCACATATTTCTCTCATTGCAGGCAGCCGGGATCGATCTTGCGACCTTCTTGTGCGCGAGTCGTTGGGCGGTAGCTCTAACACTATAGGCTATTCACAGTAAAGTGAGCACTTTTGAAAGCCCTCTCGTTTGGAATAATAGTCAATAAATATATTTTATTTTAGTCTTAGGTGTTAACTTCCGAGTGCGGTGGAATCTACACACTGTGTTTATTACTTACATGGCAAAATTTATTTTAAAAAGTGGTTAAAGAATAAAAAAAGGCTGAAATAAAAAAGTAACTAGGGCTTCAAAAGTGCTCACTTTACCGTGAACAACCTATAGCACTGGTGGTGTTGCTTGGGTACGAAACAATAATTCACACAAACTATGTATTTATTATGTCCTGCCTGAATTTGACTGCAGATCTGTTTGTTCTGACCCTCTGTAATCAGTAACTTCCCGCTGATCAGTTTAGTTGCTGGTAGGTATTCGCTGACTAAAGCAATGATTTCTGCTGATCCCTAGTGAATTAAGCTGGCTTGGCTGTATAACATCTGTGCATTCTAAGATAAACAACTCATTAACTAAAGATCCAGGAAAATATTTCTACTGATTGAAATCACTTATTCAGACTTTGAGTACATTTCCGGACGTTTCCCTGCCTTCGTTCATCCTCGCTTGTTTTATTCATGTCTTGCATTTCCCTTTCGTTTTCGTTACTAGCAAATTTCAAGATGACGTACTGAAACCTTCTGACGTGTCATATTATTACGCACCCAGAAAATTTAGGGCCGAGCCGGTTGAGGGATCCCTCCGCTTGGCAGCGGTGAGCATAAGATGTTATTTTATTTCTTATTCCCAGCATTTATCTAATGTTTTAAAATCTTTCATACGACCTGTGGCAAAATAAATTTTGGTAAAAGCACATATGCAGAAAACAGAACTAAACACATTGATAAAATTACAGTCTCAATTTCAGTGGGGTGTGTCGTTTAAACTGCGCTTAGAAGACTGGGGCTGTCTCCTTAATGCTTGTAGTTTAAAAAAGAAAAACTAAAATTACGCAAAAAAAAATCAATTCCGTATATGAATCGGTATAAAACGGAGATACCATAACATTAAAATGTAAAAAAAGTACATTTAATTTTAAAAAATTGAAGTATGGCAATATGAAAACTAGTACTAATAAAATATGAAAGTATTAAAAAAGAAAATATTAAAAAATTAAATCTGAAAATAACGTCAGGTATTAAAAATACTGAAGTTCATGTGATCTATATCATACACACAAGATGTTTATTAAGTATTAAGGATATTTAACAGTGGTTACTTAGGCGCTGGTATCCTGAATCAATTTTAAAATAGGTATTGATGTTTTTGCCAACTCATTTTTATTTGGCTAAGAAAAACTAACACATATTAATATTATTTTCTCTCGGACGAATAAAAATGTGTTGGCAAAAATATCAATAACTATTTTTTAATCGATTCAGGATGCCAGTATCCGAGTACCGATTGTTGAGTATACATGATAATTAATATGTTGTGCATATAATATAGATCACATGATATGTAATTTTGTTGGCGAAGTTAATTAGAAACATAGAAACGTGATCTCCCATATTCCGAAATTTTCGACCTTTCTGTGCTATATTTTGTATACTGTAATCATTTGATTGTAAATATTTACATTAATATGGTTCATATAAAAATCTCTTTCAGACAGTAAAATTAAAAATTATCGTGAAATATGTCCTTAAAACACTGAAGCAATGATACATTGAGAGACAGCAGTATTTAAATAAGACTTACTGACCGGCACATCAACGCCCAGCCTCAACCATTGGTCCTAGAAACACCCCTAAAGGAGTGGAATAGGAGTTCAAAGTTTGTATTGAAAAAAATATATATATATATATATATATATATATATATATATATATATATAAGATGGCCATATTAACACGAAACTTCGTGAAAGTACTGTTAAAAAAGTAAAGAATTTAACACATGTTTTATATTTTCTTAGAAATAAACCTATAGTAAAACAGTTAAATTAACTAGAATCTTCGTAAAAGTATTCTAAAAATAAATGAATACATTTAGAAAGCTAAAACCTACAATTTGAGAACCTACTCATGCTTTATATTTTAAAATACGTATTCAATTTTAAAGACACACTGGGGCCATGGTGGCAGAGCGGTTAGACCGCTCGCCTCCCACCGAGGCGAACCAAGTTAAATTCCGGGATGGGCCACTCCCGGATTTTCGCAAGGGTGAATTGGGCCGTACGATGCCGCTGGTCAGTGGGTTTTCTCGGGGATCTCTCGTTTCCCCCGCCCTTGCATTCCGGCGCTGCCTTATTCTCACCTCATCTAACCTTCGTAGGGTCTCAAGAGCTCGTTAAGAGCCGCCCAAAGCTCTCAACTCAACTTAAAGACATACTTATTATTTAAAATATGTATTTCAATGAGAACACGAATTCCACGCGGACAAAGTCGCGGGTAAAAGCTACACTGAGAAAAAGGTTTTATTGAATCAAACAAGATTTGTTCGTATAGGGGTAGTGAAATATTTTGTCGCCCCAAACTGTAAGATTTGGTTAGTGCAACTAAGGATTTGTTTGGCTATACGTACATTAAACAGTTTGGGCTGATATAAAAAAAAGTTTATAATTTCGACCTATGTTCGAACTTAGATCACCTGTGTCCGAGCGCTACGCCTTAGTAATCTAATCTAATGAGGCAACTGATGATATCGGAAAGCTTTCAAAAAAATAAAATGCAAATGTTGGGCAACGTGTGCAAACAAATATTTCAAGTGTTACAGATTCACTTGTCAGTTTCTTGTTGCATTGTTTTATTAATGTGTTTATACGATTGTTAAGCATCAATAGATGCACTAACAAACACGATTACTATCCTTATTGTCACAAGAAATTCAAACAAACTCTCGAGCTATATTTTCGAACAAAGGCAGTCAAATGAAAGGCCAAACAAATATATACAGTTGATTCAACAACATATTTAGTTGATAGTATAGTTTTTTTTTTTGGCCCAACACAAAGATTTTGTTTATTCGAAGAAAAAACGAACAAAATATATTTTTGTATTTTGTTAGGGTAATTGAGTGTATATTTGGGCCTATACGAACAAATAATTAGTTCGAATTTTCTCTCGGTGTAGCTGTAGCGTGTGAAGTTCGAGGGTGGTACCTGGGTACTTGTTGACGAGTTGGACGAGAGCGTTGGCGCCGTGCGACTGGCCCAGGTACGCGGCGGGGCTAGGGGGGTTCGGGTACGGCACGTCGCCGAAGCCGTCCACGCCGAAGTAGTTGTAGTTGGACGGCGTCACCAGGATCGACTGCGACGCCCCGGCGAACACCGGCACCTGCGACCCCAACACACCGCTCACCCGCCGCCACTAAAGCCCCTTGCCACACTCTTCAATTTTCGCCTCCGACTGTATTTTGACAATAGAATTTGAAGACAAAATACGGCCATCAAATTTTTCCTTCCAAAAAATTTTATCAAATAATCTTGAATGTGTTTGAAAATGTGTCACACTGTAAAAAAAATTTTTATTGGGGGGAATCTAATTCGAAATATTATTTAAAAATTATTTTCATTTTGTAAGTAATGTTGTAATTTACTTTCGTTTCTTTATTAAATTAAAATTTTACTTATAAGTTATATTTCCTGCACAATGAAATTAATGCCTCTGAGTTCGTAATGTTATGCCCAATATTCACTTAAAATAACATTCACGACTAGACAGCTTCTACATAAATTAATTATCTTCATTACTTACTTCGTTTCCAGCAATTGTTCGTTATTTTAAGTTTCTTGACGTCATTTGTTGTCGTGCACGGTTCTCATTGGCTGAGACCGCCAGACATCAAATAAATTTTAGAACGGTCCAATTTTCAAATGTTTGATTGAAACTGTAGCCCTCCAACTTTCTCATACAAAACTGGCGGCGTTTATGACGTTTCGATGATGCTGTCCAATAACTGTCCAACTTTATTTGACCAACTTATTGGAAGCAGTTTGACGGAAAAATTTCACAGTGTGACCGGGGCTTTAGGTTTATTCTACTCAAGGTTAGCAACTAAACGTGATTTACTATGGGAGATTTCGGCGTAGGGAACATTTCCACCGCTAGGTGCACAGTGTTCCAAAATGTAACTTTAAACTAAAAGTTTAAGCTACATGAATTATGAAAGAGAGAGATTTTACTTATTGATGAAGTTATTTTATATTTGATTTATGATTATTACAATTATCCGGTTTTTAAATGTACAAAATAGCGACATTAGCGCTTACCTAGGGGCGAAAATTTTTAGTTGCCAAACTGTTAACACTGTCTTTCCCAACCCGAGTAGAAGTAACCTAACCAGTACACTGAGAAAAACTTTTTTTAAAAATCAAATAACGTTCGCTTGGCGCAAGCAAATTAAATTTATGTGTAGGGACAATGAAATATTTTGTTATTTGTTCTTATTTGGTTTTGTTCTTATTTGGTTATTTCAAACAAAAATTTGGTTGGTGCAACTAAATGTTTGTTTGGCTCTACGTAGGCTCTACATTAAGCAATTTTGCTTAATATAAAAAAAACATCAAGCCTGACGGAGATTTGGTCCTAGATCGTTTTCTCTGAAATCGCCACCGTATATCCGTGGCGTCTTTGTGCGGCCATACAACTGATTGTTACGGGGCCGTCTGCTTAAGGAGCTCGTCCACCTGCCGCCCGAACTTCGTTGCAGAGTGTTTGAAATCCTGTTTTTCGTACGGAATATTTAGATGAGCACCTAATGTGCTGATCTACGAAAAGAACATAGAATTCAGACTATGTAAATTAACGTCCAAGACGTTACGCAGATTAAATACATAATTTTGGAGCACTCTGACACAACTAAGAACGGCTTTTTCAAATCGCTGCATCTCAAAATATTCAAGCCAGATATAGGCTGTTCACGGTAAAGTGAGCACTTTTGGAAGCCATGCGTAAGGTCTACCTGTATGTCTGTCGTGTATTCTTCCGCCTTATCACTTTTTTCATACAACGGTCGAATGAAACTGTTAAATTATTAGAAAAATAAATATTTTATATATCAGCTGGTTCTTACACTCTGATGAATTTAAAAAATAAATAAAGCAACAGAAATAATTTCAGTTTTCACAAATGTTTTACCTACCACTTCTAATTCAACGTTAAAACATGGAACTACTTTCCCTCCGTCGTTACCAATTCTACCGGGCGAATGGCCTTCAGTGCGCATGTTGAAACATACGCAGGCAAGGCCAGTGACATTTTTCTAAGGTTGATTTCAAAACTGCTCACTTTATCGTGAACAGCCTTTACATACATAAATACTCGAGACTCCTTTGTTAAACCTTGCTACAGACTATCCACCAATAAAATAATAGGTTCACCTCATTAAGTCCCATATATACACACAGAACTACGAGAACACTGCACGCCTGGTAAGAGTTTTGGGCATAGCGGCGATGGTGCATTTGATAGGAGTGCCAGTGTCATCCTTATCGCTCTCGCGCTTTTCTCCCTAAAACGCGGAAACCCGCTCTAGGCGGACCCCTTAAAAGACATCGTCCATATTACTAAGAGAGCTTAAACACATCCGCCAACAGGGTTTTCTAGGAGAAACGGGAACTGCGTTTGAAGCCGATACACCTGAGCTATCTAGTGTATAATTCTCTATTTGACGATTATATAGTTTTTGAAGGGTTTTTTTTCCCTTCAAGATTAATACTTTTCTTATATTTTAATGAGGTAAGAATATTTAAATACTGACTGCTGCAATACGTGATAAAAATATTACCGTTTACACTTCGACATGAAAATCATCAGAACTAAAAGCGTATGTTTAGCAAAGAAATCCAGTTTAAACAGCTGATTGTAATAGCCCTGAAAACTATATTTATACTGAAAACATTTTATTGAACTTCCTAAACTGTAATTGAAAATTTTAACCTATACATAGAGACCTGCGAAATTCGCGTTATCTTTCGTGGACAAGTTACACTTGAAGCAGATGTAAGTTAACACTACGCTTATCATCTGACCTTGCTTCATTTGACACGCCTTGAATAACTTTCCGTCAATGAATATATGCGCAATAATGGCGTGCCCGGATCACGAGCAGTCTTGTTAGAGTGGGGATGGCTTCGTATCTAGAGGGGCCGCGGTGGCTGAGCGGTTCGCCTGCTCGCCTCCCACCGAGGCGAACCGGGGGTTCAATCCCCGGCCGGGCCACTCCCGGATTTTCGCATGTGGAAATCGTGCCGGACGATGCCGCTGATCGGCGGGGCTTCCCGGGGATCTCCCGTTTTCCCTGCCCCTTCATTCCGGCGCTGATCCATACTCACCTCACTTCATCCTTGTCGGCTCTCAAGGCCACGATGTTACGAGCCGCCCAAATATCTCCACTCCACATGTAGACAGCAGCCAATGAATTAACGACACCGGCTCGAGTATCTACAGGATTGCGGAGTCTAAATAGATGCCAATTAATATCGCGAATTTTTCAGGTCTCTGCCAAAACATAGTTTTGAAAATTTACAGTATAAATACGGAAATTTTCAGCAATGTTACTATACAAAGCCAGAAATTCACTACACATTCGATTTCTCTGAACATATAGAGCGTGGAAAAAACTTTACCCGCCGTGCTTTCTATAAAGGCGAGTACACTGATATAAATTTGTGAACTTTTTCTTAGAATGTATGTGAAACGCCCTGTTGCAAAGCGCAATCCATTGATTACAATTGGTTAAGGGTTAGCTGAGATCTTGTGAAAGTTCTTGCTAGTTCCTTCTTTCTGCATGTTGTGCATATTTCAGCCTTAAGGCGCCCGTCTACCTGGCGCTTGAAGTGCGTTGATGAGTTTCGAAATACGCGTTTTTCTACGAAACTATTAAACGCGCGTCCAGTAAACTGACCTACAAAAAGAACACATATTTCAGACGAGGGCTGTTGAGTGTTTTCAAGACCTCGCGTTAATTAGAAACGCCATTTCAGAGCACGCCAAAATGGCTAAAAACGGCTTTTTCTAAGCGCTGTATCTCAAAATGTACATGTCAGATCCATACAAATCTAGTCAAGGGACATGCATTGAACCTTCCTACACACTTTCCACCAATAAAATAATATGGTCGCCGCTGAAAGTCCCACAGGTACACGCAGCACGACGAGAACACTGCACGCCAGTTCAGAGCCTTGCGCTTAGCGGCGATGGGGGACTTGATGAGCACGGCAGTGTCGCCTTTAACGCTCCCTCGCCTCTCAGCTTCAAACGCGGAAAAAAGCTCTAAGTAGACGGACGTCTTAAGTAAAAATTAAAACTGAAATGGACATAATGATTTTTTTTTTTTTCGCGCAGCGAGTGATATTGTGAAATTGTTATATAAGCACAGTTGTGTTACTAATATACACCGCGGGTAAAAGTATTTCAGTAGCCGCCGGTTTATAAACATTACGCGGCCGGTTGTTAGGTTACAATCTGACAACCCCATGCTCCTTACCTCTTTTCGGAAATGAGACGGGGGTCGCGCGTGTTCCGCTCCATTCCCTGGTGCGTTAACAAGGAGGCGGCTTATTATAACCCGACTTATAAATAAACAAGTGTGGCGCCCAGGGCGAGGTGAACATGCTACGACCTGGCGGGAGGCGCACTGGCTCCTCACCACGTGGTGTCCACGTTGTACACGAAGACTCAGGACTACAGGACCTCCTATATTAAGGCCATTGGTGCATGAAAGCCGTATATTTATATAATTTGTTTCACAGAGGATTTTTCAAAATTTCTGACATCTCAAGACGTAAATAACAACTTGTAACACCTTACGTTGTTAGATATTCGCTGCCGTCATTATTTCCGGAGCACTAATGGAAGAAAGGAAAGAATTTTAGTTTTCTTATCTGCAATCAGTGCTCTGAGAATAATAACGGCAGTGAATATCTAACAACGTAAGAAGGTGCTAAAATTTGTTATTTACGTCTGAGATGCCAAAAATTTTGAAAAATCCGCTGTGAAACAAGTTATGGCATAAATTATATAAATATACTGCTTTCACGCATCAATGGCCTTAATGTGGGTTCCAAACCACGTCATTGCCGACTCGCTGTTCATACCAGTGCCGGCGCGCACGGTGATACACACCCCATGATCCATGAAGCATCGACATCGACGCCGGGAGGAGAGATATGCGTTTTCCCCTTGGGATTCCTACTTATTGTCTATCCAAGGTTACTGACAACTTTACCGAAGCCCTGCTAAAGTTATACTTTCAGGATATTCCTCCGCCTCATGTAAAGAAAGCTTATGAAGATTGCACCAGAGGCCCAACGCACCGCATTAATGCGCACTCAGTGAAATAGTATTTTACTTGAGAACTATTTATTACTAGGCATTACCAACACACGTATTTTCTCTCTGTTGTAACGCCTGTGGTTAAAGTACTTTATTATGCGTTGCACCATCTATGATTATTTATGCACTATTAGTAAACTCAATTAATTTTATTTGATTTGAATATTGTTTAATATGGTCGTGATATTTATTTTCACGTCATTTTTAGTCACATCATTTATTTTACTTATATTTTATTATGTAATTATTAATATTTTATATATTTCACTGTTAGCCGTCGTTTATGGTTGCCAGGCAACCTCGTGACGAACTGGAGTAGCCGCACCATGATTGGAGAGTCGAGTTAAACTAGGCCTTATGAGGTAACGTGAGAGGAAGACATATTGGTTTTTGATCCGTCAGGCGGGCTGTGACGGTGTCGCAGACCCGGTAGATTTTATTTACTTTGTGTAGGGAAAGTCCGAGTCTCGTCGTTGAGGTGTAGCAGACAGTCCACGGGTGAAGATGTGAGCAGGGAGAAGAGCAGAAGACGTCTGCACGGGCTTCATACGTGTTTAGAGGAATAATTTAGTTTCGACGCCCGCGATTCCGCGTGGTATGAAAGTTGGACTATAGTATCGTAGTACCAGTTTTCGATAACCCGAAAGTGAGGGAAACTTGTTGGGATTGCACCGAGGACTAGTGACATCGGGGAACTTCAGGACAACGCCCGGAGGAGGATCAGCGAGACGACTACTGAAATCGTAAGATTTAATCAATTTTTTGGAAAGATGGCCGCGTATTAATATTAATAGAAGAAAGCTACCCGGAAGCCATTTTGTACAAACTATAGACACTCAGTATTTTTCCAGCGCAATACGACCCCGCAGATAACCAACATAAATAGCTTATTGATTGAGCAATGGCAAGTTTTACCGGGTTCGGCTACCCCTGTTGCGCCCACTACACTATTGTTCCATTTTTAAAAATCTATAAAACAATAATAGTTCAAATTGCCGTGTATTGGTTTCACACCGACTCATTTTTAAAGTTAAATTAATTTATTCAATTTTATGAACACGGAGAGTCTTTAAAAAATCTTATTGCCTAAAGCAAATGTCAGATGATTTGATTTTTCTTGAAGATTTGAATAAAGTCGAATTAGGTTTCTTTATGGCCAGTATTTCTTTAGTAGTATTTGGAAACTGAGCGATGGTTGTTCTATAAAATATGCTAAGGTGTCGCCGTGTCTTCCAGCATATCTCTCTAAGGTAAGAGTTTGTTAAAGATAGAACAACCACACGAGTATTTCTGAGGAACGCAGTTCCTAACCCGGAGGAGACTACGGGGTGGTGTAAGTTGGTAATCTAGCCTTGCTGAATTATCTCAGTCCTGTCATCATATCCAACCTATACTTGCTATCTGAACACCGGGCAGGTGCACTAATTTCGATCATAACAAATCACTTTATTTCCATTCTTAAATATCTATGTATGAGCTACTATACTGAAATTGATAAAGCGATAAACGTTATATGAAAGCCTTACATTATCGTTATTAATATTTCTTACACATGAAATATTGTAATTTATAGTTAAAATGAAATTAAAAGTTAAATTTAACCTAATTTAAGGTACTTTTAAGTTATCCAAAGTATAAAACATTTATGATAGATGCCAAAATTAGAAAGCAACCAACTACGTCTTGCATGGGGTCTTTTTCAAAAGTTTGATTAAAAAATTGTGTGAGGAAACCGTGAATAGCCTGTAGATAAACCACGAATAATATCATGGTTAAGGTGACAGAATACTTAAGAGGAGTGTGCGCTGAAACATTTTTTGATATCGTTGTTGTTTGCGCGTATTCTCGTATCTCCGTAAATACATGTTCTGTAAATACGACTTTTTGCTATAAAAAAAATCAATTATCTATTCCTCTATGTTTTTACATTTAACATATTAAGTGTATTCACGGAGAAAAAATTCGTAAAAATGATCAAATATCGTTAAAGCTTGTCTATGCAGATTCCTTATAAGCGGCAAGAGAAAAGTACAACCATATGGGCGTAGTTAAATGTAGGGGTTTCATTGCATGTAATAAATTCCTACTGTTACACATCCAATTTGCACAGTACAGGACCACGACGGAAACACTGAACGCTTTGTGCGTAGGAGCTATGAGGCACTAGGCGTGCATGTTAGTGTCGCCCGTAACCTTGGACGCGCAGGTACATACTCCTCTTATTAGGGACGGTTTCACCAACTAATATTAACTTTTCGGAATATCGAGAAAATTTTATCCAGATGAGAGGTTTAACTTCGATTTTAATATCGATAATTCGAGCGTGTTTCAACAAGTTTAATCGCCATCAAGAATATCTCGTTAAAATTATCTCGATATTCGGACTTAATCTCGATTATCTCTTGGTAAACATTAGAGATTTTGCTTTGAGCGTCTATGGAAAAATCATTTTGAGAAAATTATGGCAAGTCGTGAAGGTATTTTGGTCGTAAGGAAACAGCGAAGCAGAAATTTTCCATCCCATGAAAAAAACATTTTGTTTAACGAAGCAGAAAGTTTTCATCCCATTAAAAACACATTTTGTTAGAGTTAGTAACAGAACATTTCAATATAATTGAAAATGGACGAACTGATGCTGTGACGCAACAAAATAAATCGAAACAGCGGCAAACGATTGCGAATTGTATACCACATCTCGTGATCACTACAGGACAGTAGACAACTTGAAGACAGTGTGAGATAACCTTAAAAAACCTACGCGAAAAAGATATGCAGACGAACGTGTTCAAATAGTTACCGGAAAACAGGTAATATACTAAAAATCTGTTTGACAACCATGTGTTTAACGTAGGGCAAAAGTGTACTATAACCTCTTCATAATAAAGTTAAAAATAATTTATTCTTTCATGTAAACATCACGGACGACGAACAATAAAATCCTCGTCATCACTTTCCTCTTCAAAATTTAAATTGTACATTGCCTGAGCCATTTTCTCCTTATTCTCGATAAAATAACTTAGCCCTCTCGTCACCTTCCCAAAGTATTTTTTTATATTTTACAGTTTTATGCCGATAATTTGACTTAACCCACCAAAATCGGCGGGTTAATATTTTATCTAGATATTTAGAGAAATTCGAGGTTATTGTGGGTAGTGAAACATAGAATACAGATAATCGAGATTATTTGTCAGTTAATCTCGATAAATTATCGTTATCTCACGTGGTGAAACCGGCCCTTAAGAATACACAGGCGAAACCGCACCTCATTCCAGCAGCATGCGCCAGCCAAATGACGCCATTGCCCAGTCAGACGTTAAAACGCCGTTCGTCAATGAGGGCTTGGTAACCTGCTCGCCAGTCGGCAGCCGCAGCATGCAGCAGCCTCTCAAGACTGCCAGAACCTCCCGCAGCCAATCAGGGGATGTGTACTTCACATCAAAGGAACCTCCACGCAGTTTCGTCTCCGCTTACTTATCTAATCCGTGGCGAGACACTGAGCACGGAACAGTAGTCAGCCCTGACAGTCACCAGCACTATTATTTCGTTTCGTCCAAAACACGTAGCAGCTCTAATATTAGTAGACCTAAAGTTTCAATTCGCTAGAAACACGCAGTAACTCTAAACTCAATAGTCCTGCAGTTATTAAATGTAAAGTCACTGGTTTTAAAGGCCATTCCTAAAGCAGTAGTTCCTAACCTTATACTCACTGTCTTTAAAGCCACCACTCCTGAAATTTATTTACCCATAAAATCACTAAACCACAAAGCTAACTACTACTGAAAGTCATTTATTCCTAAAGGCAATAATTAATTAAGACATGATTTCCTATAGTAGCTACCCTAAACTGTTTATACCTAAACTTTTAGTTTACTCAATATACGTAATAGTCCTACAGCCGTAATGTCACTAATCCTACGGCCCTTAACTAGAGGCACCTGGTTTTCGCGAAAAGATTTCAGGACAAGTTGTGTTCCAAAAACATTTAAGTTCAGAACCGCTGTCGTGAATGGATCATTTGAATTGTTCCGCGTCTTATTAGTTCGCCCGCGAATCACGGACGGTCATTATTGGAGAAACTTAATGATGATTGGCTGACTCATGCAACAAACTCTCTTCACACAAAGACAAGCGGTCAATATTTAAAAGAAGGTTGCTAGTGAGCACATAGGGTATTGAAGTCTAGCCTCCGCGTAAATCTCTTCGCGAAAAACAGGTGGCCCTACCCTTAACCTATAAATTCAGTTGACTCAGAACCGGCAGTACCGCTGAAGTAATGCCATGTTCCTTAAGGTCACTAGGGGGCCGCGGAGGTGGGGGGGGGGGGGGTCAGACTACTCGCCTCCCACCAAGGCGAACCGGGCTTGATACCCAGCGGGATCGCTACCAGATTTTCGCATATGGGAATCGTGCCCGACGATGCCGCTGGTCGGCGTTTAACCCGCTCCTTCATTCCGGCGCTACTATATTCTCACCTCACTTCACCCTCATCGTGTAGCGATACCCGATTTTCGCGAAAACACTTCACGGCCAGTTGTACTTCAGAACACTTCAACTCAGATCCACTTTCGTCATTGGATGAGCTGGGTGTTAATGCGTCTTAGGTGTCTGCTCGCAAATCACAGACACATTGACCATTCAAGTAAGAAAATTTCTTCTCGCAGAAACACGCCGCCAATAAGCAAAAGAGAACTGCTGGAGTGCCAGTAGAGTATTGAAAACTAGCATGTGCAGAAATCTTTTCGCGAAATTCGGGTGACCCAACTCATCGGCCAATTGTGCATGAAAGCAGGGATTTTTACCCGATTTTCGTTATTACTTGTTTTTCAGAGGGTTTATACAAATTTTTGGCACGACAAGACGTAAATATTGTTTTTTAACTACCTCTTGCATTGTTAAATATTCATTACCTCTATTATTCTGTGAGCATTGATGGAATATGAGAAATAAGTAGAGCCCCGAGTATTTCGCGGATTGAGTTGGCAGCAAGTTACGCTGGACAATCCTCTATTCACGCGAGACATTATCGTTTGCTTATTGGTTGCTATGATCAACTAAGGCCTTTGTACAGGACTGTTAGACACTCACTCACACTACTGCTTTCAGCTTATTACTGGCTGACAATTAAACGGGGCGTGTCTAAACAACTGTCATCCAATCAGAATAGTAGGAGGAAAGAACAAGTGTTTGGAGTCTACCTCGCCTTCGAATGAATTCGCAAAATACTCGTGGCTCTAGAAATAAGATATTATTTAATATCTTACATCAGTGCTCCGATAGTAATGGTAGTGAATATCTAACAATGTAAAAAGGTGTTCGAAATTATACTTTATGCCTTGTCGTGCCAAAAATTCTCTGAAAAACAACTTTTGACCAAAATTGAGGTAAATACATGGCTTTCGTGCACCATTTCCCCTAAGAGCCGTCCAAATAAAGTGACCAGTTCCAAAGTCACCGGCCCAAGAGCCACGAACCCTAAAACGCGAGTTCGCTGAAAGCTCGCAGCAGAGCGGAAGCGTGTTGGGGCCAGCAAGTGTTTCACATACTACTCACGTCGAGGCGGTTGGCGGTCTGCAGCACTTTAAGCACGTTGACGGCGACGTTGCCGAGTGCCGTGTTGCCCTGGACGCAGGTGATGGCTGTCACTTCCACGGCGTTGGGCTGCCGCTTGGCTCTCCCCAGCAGCAGGAACAGCGCCATGGCGTCGTCCGTGCCGGCGTCCGTGTCCACCACCAGCCGCTGACGTGACTCCGCCGCCGTCGCCGCCGCCGCCGCCATAGACAGCCGCCTGCAAGCAATACGAGCTCGTGCCGGCCACAACTACAGCACATCTCACCTCACACACACAGTATCCTTGCCATCTTGGATTTACGTGTTCCCCCCTATAGTTCAATTTTCGGAGTCAATATTTAAACCATTCAGACCCAGTGTACACAATTGCGCACATAACTCACGCGTAGGTAATTTTTGGTCTGTACTGCACACTGCGAAGTTCAATGACCAACGCTCTTACATGTGGGTAAATGATTCGCAAATTGTCTTACTCGTCTAGGTCATAATTGGTTCATACTCGTATTCTATTGTGCTCTAAACCAGTCTATTAATCAGAACTTTACTCTGTGCCCACAGTAGTAATGAAGCGTCGCTCCAGTCGCAACAGACAAAGAACGCCGCTACCCCTGCAAATTAGAAGTTTTTATATTGCCTAGTCAAGATTATTTTATATTCACCATTTGTTTTTAACCAGGTGTTATAGTTCGGTGGGTACTATCCAGCTAATAACGAGGCGCTGCAGTTAAAATTTCATCAGGAATTTTGTATACATACGTATTTGGTAACTACTCTTTCAAAATTCCTGACTCCTATGCTAGATTTTTTTTTAAGAGAAGAATAATGATGGTCAATTTTTGTGCAGAAGTTTGTTTTCGAAGGAAATGTGCTGAGCTCAAGAACTCCATTCAAGAGCACAAAGTATTATTGCGAATATTAGTTTGAAATCGGTAGTCTAGTCGTTATTTATGGCTGGACGTTTGTGGGTACCTGCATTTTTCCCATGTTGAGCCTAAGCGGAAATATTTCTCTTATTAACAATTGCAAAAAGGGAGAAAAATTTATATAATTTTAACAAAAATACAGTTAGTGAACCGCCGCTCAATAGCGCATCGCCACTTTCATAAGACGATTATTTTTACTTCCTTGTTTGAAATGGGACGAAACTTCGAGTGGATTCAGCGGACTTCTCTATTTTAGTGAACCGAGTTACACACTCACGATTCAAGAGGAATCTCTTTTCCAAGGTAGACGGATCAGTGAAGCTATTTAATTGTCAAAAGGTGATTTTTTTTATTAGGGCCTATGGTGAATAGTTCATGTAAACATGTTTTAGAATCACACTTGATATGCTTAAGGACAACTTCTCGGAAGTAATTACTATCATTAACCCTACATCTTCTACCTGGTGACACGGACTCTTGCTCGAGGGGCACAGACAAGCTCGCCACTTTACCCCTCTCAGGAAAAATGTTGTTTCATAACTTTGTCTCTCCAACCAAAGACTTATTTTTTTCGAAAAGTAACTCTGGAAATGTGTTATTCCAAGGTGATGGTTATAATCATACTGTCATTGACATTCCCAAACCACTATTAAAACGAGCAAAATCGCTTGTTCAAATACAAATAGTTTCACCGAAAAATTGTGCTCCCATTAAACGACTAAAACTCAGTGATGTAGACAAATTCCTCCAAAAACATTTTGGAAGTAATTGAAGATCTCTTGAACAGTTCAGTTACTTCGATAAGGTTATGGACAACGAATACGTGCAGGAGCTTATCGAAGACGGAAATGACGAACAGACGTGCGCACATGAAGATGCCGAGGATTTAATAAAACAAAATATTATCTAAGAGACATGTAAGATATGATGCAAAAGAAACTAATGCATTTATTTAAGTTTCAGTGTAATATAAGTGTTAGAGGAATATTCATTTCATTAGTGACAGACAGTGTAACGGACAACCAATGTGTGCAGGGTCCTAATAAGGATTAATTCACATAAGAAGGGTCTCATTATTTTATTTTAAATAATGTATTTCAGCTAAAATTCCTCCCAATACAAAATATACATTATTAAAAGCTTATTTTATGATACAAAAAAATTCATTAATCCTACAGTTCAGCCTGCAAAACTTGTGTTATCCACTGTTTGGCATAAAAACTGACCTTATCCAAAATAATAGCCTATGTTAAATAACTGTAATACTAACCAAAATTTTTCATATCATATTTCCATGGTTAAATAACCCTTACCTTAATATTCAAAATTATGCATGTTAATCAAAACGACATATTTATTAATTATACGTTTTTCTTAATTTTCTCAAAATAATTATATATATATATATATATATATATATATATATATACACACACACACACACGCACACACACATTCGACACACTAACTTGAATACAGTAAAATATTAACCAATGAACTTATATCTTGCGTATTTCTGCGTGCTTACATTTTATATCAGTATTTAACTTACATAAAATATTCACATCCCATTTCTCAGGTTTGTGACACAAAAATGTAAAAATATTTATTGACGATGCATATTCCCCACAAATACTGCAGCCATTGACGCAGCTGCCGCACATATGAATTTTAAGGAAAAATTAACAACTATGGCGTTTCTGTCCGCCACAAGGCGAAATTTACAACCAAATAATTTTAAGTTCTTGTCTGCAGAAAGTGGCATCAATTGGTTTGGAATCCAAACTATTTATACAGTGATATGAGGTGCAGGAAATGGCCACGCTACTCAAGACGGAAGGCCAAAGTGGCTGTGTTTGCTAGAAATGCGCTCTCCTCTCCGTTTTCATCCCCTATTCGCCTCCGGTCGGCTTCACCCCCACTCTAGCCTTGGTGCCGACACTAGGGAAGAACCTCACCACAACCCTCTCCCTGCACCTTTACATACGTAAAAGAGAGCACCGTAAGCAGTTATTCATATTTTTACACTTCAAGTGTTATTTTTGTGTATAGGCTGTTCACGGTAAAATGAGCACTTTTGAAAATCCAGCTTCAGATCAACTTGTATAGTTGATTCACGATAACTTCAGCCTTTTCTGAAGCCCTGCTAAATTTCTACTTTTGGTTACTGACTACGTATCCTTCCGCTACACGTAAACATATACTCTGACATGTGACTTCTACTTTTATAACTGTCAAATGCAATGGTTGCTGTTTACAACTGTTCAAATAATTATGTCATATTGCAGAAACCATTTCCTACGAATGTTCAAAATGTAGACATATAACAATATTTAGGTCAGCTTTAGAACTATTTGTTACACACGATATAGCACGTTACACATAATACACATTAATATTTTGCCACGACGGTGTTTGTTACAACTGTGGCGTAAACAACAGTAGTATTTAACCTGTTGTTATTAATATGCGTTTGGAATAAAAATTAAAACGAAGGGACAACCAGTCCAACGAAACGACGCATTAAATTCAAGCACGCAACTCGTTTCGCTTATTTACTGTACATAGACAAACGTAAAAGATAGTGGTGAACACGCAAACATATAGGCCTACCGTAACATTTATTCCGCTAATATTTACATGCATTGGTACTTATTGGTTTGTAGGTTTATTTTATTATTTATTTTAATTTATCTGGGCGGGCTTAGTATTTCGTTGGGATTGTTGCAGACATTCAAATCACATAAACGTAAACTCGTTACACAACTGTTTTCAAACACCTAGCGCAAAGGTACAACGTTGTGTTAAACAGACGTGAAGGTAGATAATTAATTTCGTCATAACATCAGTTCATGGTTAAAGCGTATAAATTTTGCACTTATTTGAAATCAACACAAACACCTGGCCTGCGTAACGATTACAACGCAGTCACCACGCCCTTTCATACGCAACGATCACAACACATTTCACTCTACCGTAGAAACACATATGTATCTCAACACGACTAAGAACTTGACGATTCATTGAGAAACATGCCGTGTCATTGTATGTCACCCGCCGCCGCCATATTGGGAACGCTTTCCACACCACGTCTGCCAACCTGCTGGATTTGTAAGTGTCGCGCAACGAGCTGTGTCATGCCATCGCATCTAAAATTTGTCGTTGCATCTAAATAACATATAAAAGGTATTTAAACAATAAAATCTCGTTTTAGTTGAAATTACAATCTCAGACATCATTACTGTTTCTGTAATTAGTATGAAATGTGCTGAAATTAGAAGTAAAATGTATACCTTTCCTACACAGGTGGTACGATCTTCTCGAGAGAGAGAAGAGAGACAGAGAGAACGAGAGAGACACGATCTGCTTCGCTTATTGAACCTTTATTCTGGACGGGAAAAAAAACACCAACCTACACACGGGAATTTGCGCGAATATTTTTAACTGCAGCAATGAAATGTGTTTCCGTCAGTACTACCTGACAATACAAATATATCAATTGTCAACGTTCAACTTACAAATAGTATACATAAAACGAGGTTAAAGAATATTTTAACTGTGAACTATTTCTTACAGGCCATTGCCAACACGTCGCTGCTCTCGCGGTTGTTAATTCGTATTTAATACGAAATAAATATTACAATTTATATAAGATACTAAGGTAAAGTTTCATTTATTCACTAATACAGTATAAAGTCAATCACCGTGTTAAATACGTGTGGAATACAAGTTAGTGGAAAAACAGGTGACATAATACGCCTAGGGTGATTTTTCAAAGGTACGATTCCAAAAGGCCGAAGAAAGCGTGAATGGACTATATAGAGGTTGCGTATTCTTCCGTCTTATGTAAAATTAACATTGTAATGGACCTCATCACTTTAGCCATGCGTCGGGCAATTGAAACTGAGAAATTATTAAGAAAGTAAATACTTCACAAATCTGATAATTTTTACAGTTAAGTGCATTACAAAAGCAGAAAACGAAATAAATAATTTTAATTTTTCATAAATGGTTACCTAACACTTTTTATTCTACGTTAAGATATGGAACTACTTTCCATCCATTGTTACCAACTTTACTGGGCGAATGCCACATAGTGCTCCCATTAAAATATATGCACGCAGGGGCAGAGACTTTTTTCTACGGTTCGTTTCTAAAGTGCTGATTTTATCGTGAACAGCTTTTAGATAAGTTTGTCCTGGTATTGCTCAAGAGGCCGAGCTGAAATTTGTCTTGCCCGAAAGTTTTCTTTAAACTGTTCTACACTCGCCATTATCTTTTTAGAACACTAACACAGATAAGACTCTGTAAATTTCCCACTGTCTGGTCATACTTCAGGCATTGCCCGAAATTCGTGCCGTATGAAGCACATATGTGCCCTCGAGAAAAATTAGAGTTTAACTGTCCGGTATGTGATAATTTTAGTTATTTGCGAGGTACGGTTTCCACTGATATTCTCTATAAATTACACGCATCAGTTATTTCTTGAAATCACTCAAGTCAATACTTTCAGATTTAATTTAATCATGTTTTAAGTTTAGTAGTTTCCCTTATATATACAGTACAAACACTATTCCCAAAGTACACAAACCTATTAGGCGGGAGACATAAAAGCATACCTGAGATATTTTTTTCCTTATTTTAGAACTTGGAAATTTTTGAACAGCTACAGATCAAAAATATTCGCTAAGTGTCATTTCAACGTGTCAAAGAGTTTTTGAAGCGCCAGTTACGAAACTATTCGATGAAGTTCGATGAGCCTTTGCCGGTAGCGCTCGCACTATATTAAAGAACTGTCTGCATAATTCATCACTAAGAAACCATTCACAATTTGACAACAGACATCAAGAAAAATAGTAGATAGGTTTGGCAGGTTCGGTGGCAACGGCTTCGACTGGTGGCGCCAAGCTCACCAGCCGCCATTTTTGGATTTTTATCCGTTTTTTCCCACAAAATCGTATGTTCTAGCCCAAAAATTTCCCGTTTTTCCCTAAATATTTCCCATTTTCCCTTTTAAAAAATGCCATGCCCTAGAATGTGCAGTAGCAATCCGCAGAAAGATAAAAACGAGCCGATTTTAAGATTTTGGGTGGCTTCCTTAATGCTTCTAGACGAAACAATGAAGAATTGAGAAAGTAAAATTATTTTAATATATATATATATATATTTTTTTTTAAATTTTAATCTATTTTTATAATAAAGAAATTTAAAGGTATACATGTTGTATATCACCGGACTCGTCTTTTCAAGTCACATACGATCGTGATGTCATACCACATTCTATCTCGATTTTTCATACTATCTCATTCTCTCTTTGCTTTCTCTCTTGTCACTCTCATGCTCTCTCTTTCTCTCATGCCTCTCTTACTTTATCTCTTTCGTTTCTCTCTCACTCTTTCATTCCATCTCTTTCTCTCTTGTCTCTCTATCATTCCATAGGTTTTCTCGGAGTCCTCCCATTTTTGTTTCGTTCTCTCTTTCTTTCTTGTCTTTCTCTCTCCGTCTATCTCTTGTCTCTCATTTGCTTTCTCTCTTTCCTTTCTCTCTCACTCTCTCATTCTATCTTTCTCTCTTGTCTATTTCTTTCCTTTCTCTCTTTTGTCTCTTATTCGATCGATTAGTCGTGTTTGCTCCACTCCACCGTCTACATAGTTCTTTCATCGCCTGCTAGAGTGCGCGAATCGTCTATGTGTATATTTATTTACGAATTTAAAGATGTAGTTTTCCATACAGGAGAAAGCATATAAAAAATTATTTGTAAAGTACATTCCAAGCAGGACTTTGTAAAACATATTCGAATTTTAATACTTTCAAAATCAATTTAATCGATATTTTTTTTTGAAAAAAAAAAAAAAAAAAAAAAAAAAAAAAAAAAAAAAATCAATATATTTTTATTATTTTACTTTATTCCATTAGTTTTTTAGTTTTGTGCGAAAATTAAGTCGCCTAATCTTGTCACCACGCACGCATGAATGCATGCACGCACGCATCAACAGTCCACGAGCCACTTCGACAGACCAAGAGTGCAGTGACGTTATCAGCAGGTGTCGCGCGGAGGGAAGGGACCAAGTGTAAATGACCGCGTGGCACTCGGCTGGCCAGCCTTGTCAATCAGATTTTCTATTAAGCCAAAGGGCTACATTGATAAATAAGTAGAATTATTTAAATTTATTTTATTTATCATTTGAAAAATGCCGAAAAATTTCTTTTAAAATACAGCAAAATGTATTTTTAATGCATTTGTAATGCAAACTCAGTTTAATTAATTTGAATTTGGTAAATTTCACACTTTCCCATGACAGCTGGTAACATTAAAAAAAAAAAAGTTTTCATGCTCGGACGGGATTCAAACTCGAGACCTTTGGGTTTGGAGGCAAGCACCTTGACAATTTTTTTCTTTTTTAATTTTTCCTTAATTTGACGTTGTTGTGGCGTTTGATGTTGACGAAGCTCTAGTGAGACCGATCTGCTGAAAAATCCCCAGTGCGACAAACAAACTGAAAATCTGCCCCGTCAGAGGCACCCGGGCGCGAACCCCCGACCCTCCGACTGTAAGTCGGCCACCTTTTTTTTTCTCTATTTTTTTCTAAGTTACCTTATTCTAAGTGTTAAGTGTTATTCCGAAGGTAGGGTCGGGTTCCAATTGCATCTCAGGGCTGCGCCCCTTACGCGTAAAGGAGAGGGAATTTCATGCAAAGGAGGCGGGCATCGCGGCCGAGAGGGATTGGGTAGGCATGGCCATCACTTTGGGGCCATGCCTACCTCCCTAAGTGCAGTGTAGTTAAAGCTACATTAAGAAGGGGTATGGTAAAACCTGCACAGACACGGTAAAACCCATACCGACAGAAAAGGAGTTACACTCGTGGGAGCACTAGTGAAAATGCTAAAGGAGATAGCAGGTGTGAAGTCCATGCTGTTTAATATGGGAGTGAAGAATCCAGTAGAGAGGTGGCAGGACTTTAGGCCAGCATGTTAAAGACACATGCACCCTTGAGGTGGAACTGCCATCCATGTTCTTGCGCGGGCAGCCTGACTACCCGCACAGCAACATCGACAGCAATGACTTCAGGCAGAGTCCTTAAGCTTTCGACCGAGGGCGCAAGAAATCTGGGCAGCTCGGTCATGGCACCTGCTCCATCTTCTCTCTTCAGCTCAACATCTACCATGGTTGAAGACGGAGGGCAGCTCTCCTCCTCCTCCTCCCAAAACCATCCCTCTGGTGGGACTTCCAGGGGCTATCCAGGGTGGCGAATCCGCTGGCCCAGACGCGGTGCGTTCAGGTGAAAGGCGAGGAGAACTACTCCTGGAGGCCATCCCCTCCATCTTCAAGAGAATCCTCCTGAGGGGGCTTGCAGTGGTTAAACATCTCTGGCGGGTGGCGAGCTGGTCCATGGGTCACTGATTCGGGGGGAGGTCGTCCGAGGTCCGATACTGTTCCATTCCATTCCGCACGCATCTACTGCTGACAGCCCGCAGAATCCAGCAGTGGAGTTGTTCGTCACACTTCGTATGTTTCAGCATATCGGGATACCCCCAACATCCTCCGCTTTGATCGTTGGGTCATCCCCAGCAGAAGCGCGAAGCCATCATCAATTGAGCCACCCAGGTTCCCGACGAACACGGCTGTCCGCGACGGAGGCCGGAGCCCGAGTGCGGTCGGCCACCCTACCCCTGAGCTATGAGGGCAGGGCTCCACTCGGCTATACTGTGTCCACATGAACAGTAGTGCTTAAAACTTGTATATAAGCTCCAAACATAGTAACTACATTCCCTGGTAAAATTTCATAAATGGTTTTTATATTTCTTTTCAATCAGCACATAGATGGCTTAGTAATACTATATTTTGAAGTTTGTTTAAAATTTATTTCATGGTACGTGATGTACTGTATTAATATCATTTCGTTATTTTCAGTCGGATGTCTGAATGCTTAAGCTCGCATCTAATAATTATTTTTATATATTCCTTTTAAAATAATTATGTAGCAAGTTGAGTTCGTAAGCAAGTGAATATGTACAGACATTTAGGTAGGCAAATATAATTTGCGAACTCTTAGGAGGCAGATCTCGCAAAATTTTTAGTTTGCAAGTAACATGTCTAACTCCGAGGATTTATTTGTTTAAGCCCTTTATGACCATAGTAATTAGCTTAGATAATATTTTGCTGTTCTAAACGAGATCTAACAGACTGGTTTCGATACAGGATTTAAATAAGAGACAAAAATCTGTATTTATTATTCGATTAAATTTTTTTTTATTATTCTTAAATTGTACTCAGAGTATTGCTGAACTATGCAAAAAGTTCTTTCAACTTCATTTCCGGTCTTTTATCTTGAAGACTAAAAATTGTACAATGTTAAATATTCACTGCCACTACTATATTCCGTATACGTAACTTTCCTACTAGAATTGTATTCAATGTATGTATAATATGTGAATAAACCAAGCACCATTACATTTTCTATATATCAGGCAGGGTACAACTCCAGCGAGAAATTAAAGAGTTTTTTATTTATATATTTACACACTTCAGACTACAAACATAAAAACAGAAATATTAAATTTTCGACATCATTCGCATAGTATGTTTACAGCAGGATACTCACTTTTCACATAATTAATATAATCTGCTTACACGCAGCTCAAGATAGTCCATTCTAGCAAGCGAACCATAACTCTTGGATATATATATATATATATATATATATATATATATATATATATATATATATATATATTCTTCTCGACAAGTTTCACGACTGCCACTGTCAAACAGCTCCATAAAATGAACCTGATGGCTTATATACTCGCAAGCAGGCACCTTAACAGTCAATGTCCTACCTCTGTAACTCATGCATACCATCTGCTTTACCGACAAACACCACACTAACATAGTCCAGCAACAAGTTTTTCTTTTTAAGTTTAATATTTCAAGTATATGTATGTATTTTAAATTACAAATAATATTTTTTTCACTATCCCACACTTATAAATCTACATGTAGGGAGTTTGTACCATATATTGAACTTAGAAAATATTTCCTGTCCCTATGCTAGGACTTGTAATTTTTTTTCAGACACACCATCCCTTGATCATACATAACAGTTCAGTATCCACTTCACCTAACCTAATCATCTTGTAAGATTTTTGAATATATTTTATTTCTCTCGACATCCTTTGACCTAACCACCACACTCTAGTCATCGCCAGAACCCTCTTCGCCTCCCCTCCTTGCAGTCTTACTTAACAACCATATCGAATGGTACTGAGTACCAAAACAGATATAATACCTTTCACCATGACATTAGCTTGCCTCAGTCATGCTATTAACAATTCAGTCCTAATTACTAGATACCATCCAATCACAGTAACCAACCATACCAGCTAAGCATTCTGCCCCTCTCACACTAACTAAACATCCCATCAAACCATTCCGCTCTTACAAACTAATCACACACCTAAACCACTCTCCTCACACCATCGAAGCTACACTTTTGTCATACTGCCAAAAAACAGAATATGTGATCAGGTCATACCAATAAACATAACAGCTATACCAACCATACAAGCAAACTAACTGTACAACCAAGCCATACTTGTATGCATTCCACCTCGTATAAGACTCTGAATATATTTTAATTTATTTCTCTCGGCATCCACTTAATTTAACTTCACCTAACCTAAACACCACGCTCTAGTCATGTACGTAAGAACTTGGAAAAATTGTTTTCATTTTTAAAATATTAAGTATATATTTTTAAAAATATTATGAAAAGGTGTTCCTGTGGAGCTATAGTACTATGGTACTATGGAGCTAAGGAGCGAGTCATTTTTGGGTAATTTGTGAGTAATTTTTGGTTCAAAGGAGGAAAAAAAGGGAAAATTTAAGGCATTTTTGGGTTAGAACATACGATTTTGAAGGGAAAACGACGGAAAATCCAACATGGCAGCTATAAAACATATAAGAGATATTTGCAATAGAACATTTAATTTTTTTTTTTTTTCCAATAAATAATTATCACTGGAATTTGACACGTCTGACAACATTTTTAAACATATGCAGTTAACCTCCTTTCCTACATTACTTTTCAGTTCAGAGTAATAAACCATTCGTCTTGCTATATGGTTAGCTATGTTAAGTAAGGTTTACAGCTATGTGGCAAATAATTTCCCTGCTACTTGTGTAGGACTGTAAGGGCGAGTGTTCTACGCCTACTACGTTTGGTTCCTGAGCTGAGAGTCGCGAAACAGACATATCCCTTGGGGACGGAACACATTTCTGTTTCACTCGCTAATTTTTTGATAAATATTGCCAAAAACATACACTGTTTACTTGTAAGTTATGCAGATATTATGTGGTGGTTTTTGAGGCAGCTTTGTGGAATACATAACATTTTACATCTAATTTGAATACGTACGGCGCTCATAAATATTTTCACAATATTATATAATTTACATATTTGCCTCACCACAAAATATTACATAATTATTTTTGGTGGACGTCTGTAAGGAGGCTGTTATACTTCAGATCGTATTATACCTATATTTACATAATAAGTTCTGGCTTGCCCAACGTGGTAGCGCTACAAGTTGAAGATACATTAATTATATGAATATATATTTATACAAATACATATATTTCAAAAGCGTAACAAAATTATTATTATAATATATAGATGCAACGACACTATCCGAGCAGTTAAATATTATAATTTGTATATATTGTAGTTCTCTGCTACAGAAGATTTTCTTATGAGGTTCTATGAACTTAAATTAGCACAATTTAAGCCTGAGAAGTCTGAAATGGTGAGAAAGAAAGATGTTCTTACTGTAGAGTATCACATCTACAACGACTGGTTTTTGCAGCTAAGTCAATTTTCAGTTATATTTAAACGGAGTGTACCACTAGTTAAACTTTCTATTTTTCAGAAGAAATTATTAATTCAGTATTGAAGGGCTATTGTCGTTTCCGTGTTAGTTCTGTTATAATCAAATATTTTTCTTTCGGAAATTGAAAATAGTATGATAATTTTGGACTTCCTCATTTCAGACAAGTTTTCAATACAATTTTTGTATATGAGCAATATAACTTAAATGTAAATGAATCATAATTAGTTATTCACGAAGTACTAATGTTGGCTAAACCAGATGATTTATTGTTACTATATCAGATTTAATATTTTATTGATTAAACATCTTATTAAGGGATAGTACTGTTTCTATTCTTAGTCAGAGTTGTTGGAGTAGTTAGAGGCTTATTTTGGATTCTTCAGTGTTGCTCCATGTTGCGTTTTCAGAATTTTAATAAAGTGTTGTAATTTTGCTGTTCTGGTGTCTTAGGGTGTAATGAGAATGGTGAGTGCGAACAATGTTTAAGGTAAACTCCTAACATAATACTAGTAGCTAGCCAAGGCAAGAATAAAAAGGCACACAAAAATGAATATTTGTGCGAACGCAATGTGACATCTTAGTATTTACATTTCTATAAATAATGTTTCATTACAGTATAAATCTAGATTTATACGTTCCGGTCAAAACACACATTCGTGATTTAAAATCCGCTTGGATATTATTTCAGGTTTTGAAGTAATGTTCAAAACACTACTGTGTATTTTAATTATAATATTCTTGGCAAACATTTCGATATTCATTCTGTGTGAAGGCTGTTCGTGTATTAATCAGTGGGGTAGCCAGAATCTCTCCAGGGGCAGGTTACACTGACTAAGGAAAGGAAGGAGTTTATACTGGTATTAGCAGTTCTAACGCATGTGTTAAGACAAACGTTAGAAAAAAAATTACATCACGAAACAATAAAATGCAGCATAGTTTACAGCAATTATGATTTTATATAAAAAAAGATTTGTTAATGATATCAATTCTAATAGTTGAAAACCTTACGGTCACAATGAGGGGATGGGTTTACAACACCCATTTTCGCTTCGCCTTTCTGATATTAAGGCTACGCCGCTGGTATTAGTGTATAAGGGTGTTGAATTTATAATAGTATATTTTCAGTTTTTTGTCATAATTACGAAGCAATTCCGCTTTGCAGGATTTGCGGGCCTTACAAACAATAAATTTCGTAAGACATAAAATATAAGTAGAAACACCATGTTTTGTAAACTCTGCCAGAACATTGACACTTCAGTAAACTTTATAAAAGCCAATTTACTGTTTCAAAATAGCGGGAAGAATACTGCTTCACAATACAGCATCACGATATTTATGAGTTTTCAGCATTAGTTTCTTTTCAAAATGGAGAATTTCAGTACGAATTAGTCAGTAATAAGTAGTAAATAAAATATATTTGCTGCACACATTCGTGTTTCTGCTGTACGTTCGTGCCAATACCTAATCATTTTCTTTCGTAAAAACGTTACAGAAACCATATATAACGTATTGTTTCGTATAGCACCAACGTTATCTGAAACCAATATTTTACAATCTTTCAATTAAGTTTGTTTTGAGCCGTGCTTTAGTGACGTGCTTTTTTTTATTATTCGTAACCATGTGTGCATACGTATATTACGTTATTTGAGTCGGCTTCGATGCATATTTACAAACTAAAATGGACGTTTCGCGCAGGTGCCTGTGAGAATACATCATCAGCATAACTAGTCGAGTGAAAAATAAGACATATCGTAACATAAATATATCAGAGGCTGACACCGCTAACGCCAGCAACCTATCGCCTGAGGCCCGATGTCCGTCCGTGGCAGCGGACACACGGAAGCAAGCTGGCAACGCTGTGTTTACTGGCTCGGTGTACCGTTACCGTTACAATCAGCCCTGACTAATGGAAAAGGAGGGGGAGGGGCTGAGGTGCGGTATGTTCTACTAGTACTTTATTTACTCTATGGTGTATTCGATAACATCTCAAGCACAGCCCTTGTAGTTCCGCTGTGTCGCGTCGAGGACAGCAGTTAACAGAGCTATCTTTGCGGCAGCTATATCGTTGATGGCGTAGTGTTTAATTGCTCGGCTAATATTTCGTTACCGGTCACACGGATAAAGAATTTGTCGGCTGTTTTGTATTGTAGAAACATGGCAGAATGCCACCACGAGGTCATTTATAACTATATGAAAATTAAAATACGAAAAAAACTAATCTGAATAATGGCAGTCGTGGGCAAAATGAAAACTGCCACATACAGTGAATGTTAAAATTAAATATGTAACTGTTACAACTTCCTACACGTAAAACGATTACGTCTCGTCAGAGCTTATATCTCATCTGAACCCACGAATTTTTCTATTCAACAATATACAGCAGTGTTGTTGATATACCTTTTTCTAAAAACACAAAACACAAATTATTTTCTTAAATGTTATAAAATTTAATTGATTATAATTCTTTAAATTTTTTATGATATAATTTGACCATATATATAATATTATCAACATAACTCCGCGGAAATATAACTCGGCACGTTATCTAACACTCCCCATAAGCGAGACATTTAAAGTAAACAAAAATGATATTCCATTACCTTCATATCTCCATACAATAATCTCTATGCCTTAATACAAAACTTTCATAGGAAAAAGTAATTTAAAAATGAGTTTTTAGGTTCAAAAGTCATGATTGCGTAATCTGATCTTGCTGAAATTCGAACCTGACCTGTATTGGACCCTGAGGATTCGCTCTGCAAAATTTGAAGATTTTCTGTTGAGTTTCAAGGGGCTTAGAAGTATTAAAGACGGATAGAGATCGTCTGCTTAGGATGCGGTTTTAAAAGAAATCCAAGTATTAAAGACGGACAGAGATCGTCTGCTTAGGATGGGTTTTAAAAGAAATCCAAAAGCACCACAGGCGTTGTATTTTTCCCTTGTAAAAATCTATCTTCATATAAAGCGAGGGCGCTGCCTTCCAAGGCTGCAGCCGTGGAGTTTAAAAGGGGAATTAGTGAAAAAAATTCCGCGTTTAATACGTCAGTTATAAAATTTTCTACGTGACATTTACTAGGGAATACTGACACGTTAAGAAATCTTACCAATTTTTACGTTTAATATTACTTTTCTAAAATTTAACATTAAAATTTACATTTTACAAAAAATGACAAAGAAATACATTTTTGGATTACTTTTTTTTTAACGTGCGAGTATTTTTTAAGAAAGTTGCGTTGAATACTTTTTTTTATTTTGAAACGGTTATCGTTAAAAGTTGATGTTGCATGCTTAATAGGTGGCGCTCTTAAAATGAAATTCTGATTCACAATATTTATTAAATAATATGTATTAGTATCATAAATATTGTTCTTCAAGGATACTAAGTGAAATTAACAGCTGCAGTTACATTCGCACGATTATGTTTTCACTGGTCTCGAACCCAGCAAGGGGCCGGGGTGGCTTAGTGGCTAGAACGCAGTGTACAAGTGAAGGAGACTCAGCTGCAAAAATCGTGAAATATGAGGCGCGGAATTACGTTTCGTACATCTCCATAAAGAAATTATCTGAGTACATATTCCGTGTTTATAAGTAGTCAGCATTTCTAGCCGGGCGGAAGTTACTGCGTATGTATGACAGAGCAAGAGCAACACTGAAGTTTACTTACTTTTTAACCGCCGGCACGCAGAAGATCAACAGCAGCGGCAGCATGCTAGCAAGCAGCGCCATTTTCAAGGTCTTCCAGAATACTGAAGTGCGCGGTGAGAGGCACGAGCACTTATATACCGCGCAGGTGATAAACGACGTGTGCCAAGGAGGATGACTACAGTTTTCGCCACTTGGAGCGCTCCCGCAGCTTTGTGTGATCACCGCGCTGACTTTGCAGCCGCGGTGTCGATAACCGCGCTGGCTTGCAGCCGCGGTGTCGTTGGTTGGATGCCTCTGGAGGGCCCGGCTCGAGCAATTTTCCTGGATGTCCTTGCTACACATTCTCCTTGTTCGCACTTGAAGAAGGCTACTGTGCACCATATATCTGTGAGCAACCTCACGATTCATGGAATCCATTCGGTAGTACGCAAGGGTCTGGGCGTTAAGAGTCGGAGGCACTGGCCGAAAATACCCGATTTTCTCGCCGGAAGATGTGGGGTACGTGGTTGTTGCTATGCCCATTTTGCACGTACTCCGTCGAGAATGAGAGTGTCAAACTAGCGGGTGGGAGGATAGCTGCCGCCTTAGCGCTTCAAACATCAACTCGTCTCTCTTGGTCAATATCCTGGCTGTTCCCATGTACCTGAGCATGCATGAATAACTTGCCTGGGTCCCGATTTGAGTGCGTAGTTTTGTTACGCGAATCTCAGTTACATATTACTTAGCGGGAATAGTGAACGTGAGCCATACGGAGAGTTTCCTTATAAATGGTTTTCAAACAGTCAATATTCGTTATGAAAAGTCTTAAAAAGATTATGCAATATACGTCGAAAATAAATTTGCAGTTATAATTTTTAAAAAATACTTATTGTGTTTATATTTTGGAGCTGAATTTGTACTTGTATAAATAATTTTAGAAATATTGTAATGGTCATTTAAACACTAATGATAGCGCACATTAGTTATACATGTTGATAAAGCGCTTGGGAGAGGCTTTTGTAACACAAAGTTATTCAAAATCTCACATTATAAATATTTTCACATTCTAAAACAACTATGCATATAATGGATATAATGAATGAAAAAATGCCATCATTCTCAACGTAATTTTTTTGTATCAATCACTTTTGCATGGTTTATATACACCGTATATTTGGTATCGCCTTACTTTCTTTCTAGTTTATATAACAAGCGAATTGCAACACTCAGTTAATTCCTGAAAGAAAAGGTAGCTGTCACTTCAGCAATACTGAAACAACAAACAAATTAAGCGTAACATTTGGGACATAAGACGCTAATTAATTTCGTACGGCACGTTCTTCCATTTATAAACCACAATTTAAATATAAAGTGTGGTCGTGGCCACTGAACAGACAAATTACAATTTAAATTTGAAATAATATAATGATAATTAGAAACTGCATTTTGAATGTTAACATAATATAGATCTTTTAGAAATAATTAATTTATAATATATATGATTAATATGCATAGATAACAATGCATAGTATTAACAGTTATCACAGTACATAACATGACTTCATTTTACAATTTGTAAATAAATTAAATTCTTCCTATGTAGCTTCTTGAAACTTACTGAATTGCTTTTCTTTTTCTCTGATTTTCAGTAATGTATGCAAAGTTTCTTATAGGCATTGCCCGTGTGAACCTTGGATCAATTAACTCCGGAAGTAGGCAGTTTTTATGAAAATTTTCCAGTTTTGGCATAATTTATTTGTTCCAGAATTATAATTTCTTTCTATTCTGTCAATTCTTATTCCTAGTGGTGTCCAGAGGCCTAATATACAACATTTTCTGCGAGTAACGTGTAATTGCCCTTGCACTTGTAGGTGAAAAACGTGATTTTTTTTCATGCTCGATGTTTCCTGACTTGTCAGTATTCCATGCCGTGACTTTCTTTTTCTGTATTGCCTCTTTGGGTGTCGTATATGAGGCGGAGGTCTCCTACAAGCCCTCTGGGGTGGCACCGAAGTAAGGAATCTCCGAATCAATATAAAGTCCATAGTCTAAAATTGTTAGTTTTAGTCCTTTTTCCATCGCTTCCTTTGCAAGTTTTTCGTCATCCCTTCCGCATTTCATTGCTTTGGTATCGATTCTGCTGTATAATATACTATTTACTGTAGATTCACAACTCGTGTATGGCTTCATGTTACATATTCGTCCGAAATGTCATGCTGTTAAGTATTTTCCGTCTTCTCTCTTTCCACTCCCCACTCCCCACTTTCTCTTTGTATTACGGTTGCCTTTCGACTCTCTGTTTCTCACTTTCTGTCATTTGCAAAGAGTCGAGAAATTCTCTGCATTCTCTATTGAAAGTCTCTGGATCCATATCCGGTTTTTCTGCATTGGTGCCATAGAAGTTATCTGAAAGCGCCCAGCGGAGTAAAGGCTTACGACACTTCTTCATTGTTGCCTTTATTTTGGCCTTACTTGCTACAACTTTAGTTCTGCGCTGTATTCCATACTTTTACACAATTTTCCCGGGATTTTTTTTGTAAATTGTTTTATGTAACGTATACAATGGCATCCCCGTATTGTGTTTTACAACTGCTCCTGCGCATCTACCAGTGTAAGATCGTCTAGTGGAAAAATTAATTCTCTTTCCACCAACAAATTTAGCTAATGCCGAATTGTAGTGTTCTGCGGGGTTGTTGCACACCTTGTGGATTAAACGTCTGCTGTGGTCACTCATCTGTCTTACTACACCAGATATCTTATCATGCAGACCACTTTTAATGAGCTCTGTCACATAATTACGATCACTACTATCTGACTTACAGAAGTAGCATCTATCCGAGCAGAGGGTATGATCGCCAAATATATGGCTTGTGCTGTTCAAGATGTCTTTCCGTAATTCTTCAACTTTTTCGTGCAGTGGCCGTTCTTCTTGCCACCTGTGTTCTGCAGCTTTGACAACAGCTGTTCTGAATCGAAGAATATTGTCACCAAGCTCCTTTCTCATGACAATGTCATAAATATGTTTATTTCTTGTAGTTGCAATGTACTTAAATTTACTACAGAAACTACGCAGAAGATGATTTGTGCACTCAATTTTTTCGACGGTAACATTTTTGTAAGGATGCGCGTCCAAAACTCTTTTGTACACATTACTGTCACCATCCGCAATTAGTTTAGTATATTTTATACCATACATTTCATCACTCTGGCGGAAACCTTCAACAGTTAACGCGGCTTCCATACTTGATGAACTTTGGTTTTCCTCCCAGTTCTTGAAGCATGTGTGCGACTTCGGAGTTTTCCCCAATACTGCAACACAGGTTGTACAGCACTTGTTTTTTATTCCGAAAAAAAATACTTCTTCAGTTCTGAATCCTACTATCGCAGCCTGTAAAACCACATGAACAAGTATTATTTGCGAGCGAGAAAGTAATAACATTGATTAGGCAAGTAAAACTGTAATTCATGCTGGCATACATTATCTTAAGGTATGTCAATAAAACCACGTATATTCATCAGTGAAAACATTAAGGTTGATAACATCGCTTTGCGCTTATGATAATGTAGTAAATTTATAGAAATGTTTTTGTGTGTCATATCATATCGTATGAAACTGTTGAAGTAATGAGAGTTTACAACTGTTAACTTCGGTTTGCGTTTCAAACACAAAATCCATTTGCACAAAGGTTTTGGCTGGAAGCTGCAAATATAGTTACTCTTGTTAAGGCTTTATAAATTCAGTTAACACTTGCGCTAAGACTATAGTTCATTGTACCAGTTGTAATTAATAATTATATGTTCATTAATTAGTTTTTGATTGTGTTTACATCAATAATTTGTAATCAGATTGGTACGAAAATCCACTTAAAAATTAAATTACTAAATTTCGTTAATACTGGCAGTTATTCTGACACACAAATACATTTTATAAAAAATTACTTATGTAAGATGTCTCCCAAATGATTGAATCATGAGTACATTTCAACGTTAATTTTGTCGACTCGCCAATGGTAAACCTTCGGGTACAAAACTGTACGCCAAAAAGTTACGCGTATTTTTATTCGGTGTAAATTCTTTTCGACAATGTTGCGGAATATAACAACAGTTATGCCATTCTAGAGATGGAAATTAATCGCGAAAATGTTGGACATCATGATAGGTCTCACCGTTGTATACGCATACCTGCAACATTTCTGTTCTACTGGCTACAGTACGTCCGAGATATAGTTTTTTTTCTTCTTTTTTTTTCTTTTCTCTCTCTCTCTCTCTCTCTCTCTCTCTCTCTCTTGCTCAACGAAACTTTCGCTTCTCTGACACTGCACCTACTTGATTCGCATTAAATGAAAACATATTTTTTGGTGACCATCTTTACCTGAAAGATTTTCGCGATAAATCACTATTTCTAGTCATATTGAAGAAATGTGTAAAATTGATTTTGCAAATTTTCGCATGCATAGTCACTATAATTTTCTGGACATATGCGCTATAAAAAAATAAGTATGTTCCAAAACTATCACATACCGACTGTACAAAAACGATGGCACTTAAAATTAGTTTTAAAAACAACTGGCAAAATTGTCTTGAAATAAACATTTTTCGATCAACAGTCACGTCCGTGATCGTTCACGGATCAAACATTTACATATTCACAAGAAATTATAAATTACTAGAAATGTACTTGGTTTTTATGTTTGAAATTAAAGATGAAAGTGTAGATTTGAACATTCAGCTACATCAAGCGCAACACACAATAAAATATTACGTTTCGATACATTTTAAGATGTTATTGCCATGGAATGTAAAGTGTTGCTAGCAATTATTTTACAAAAAATTGTAATTTTAATTATAAAAAATTATAATTATTATTTACATAGATTGAATTTAGCGTTCACAATTCGCCATGCTCTTAAAAACACAGTTTCAAGAATAAAGAATTACAAGTAATTAGCGACACTGTAAACGAAATTCTGGATAACTATTCAGTTACCTGAACATTATTTTCACATAGAAGGCGCAACGGAAAAGTAAGATGGTAAGTAAATTTAAATTTAATTTGTCATTTCTGAATCACAGTAGGCTACACACTTTAAACTAATGCGTGTTGTCTCGAAGGAAAAAAACACTAAGTATTAAGTACGACTTTTTTGTTTACATCATCGCTACAGCAGATTTTAGGTTAGCAATGTAGTCCGCTGACATAAAAACACAAATTCGTCCTCACGTCTTTCAAAATATTTATTTTACTAAATGTTTCGCCATTCAAGTTAGCCTGTACGTTTCTCGAATTCTGTAGAATTTTTATTGGCATACTGCCATTTTCGGTTTATTTTCCTAATAGCCTGTTTGTGTGAATATATATATTGCCTTATCCACTTAGATAAGGTATCACAATAGTCTATAATTTTTCCAGCACTGTGACGCCCAGGAATTCTGATATCACATAATTCTCAAACAATTCGTAGTTAGCATGGACATCACAGTGCGGCTAAATACGTAATAAACCTCATATCTATGTATGCTTCAATATGACACACACGTATTTCAATTTATACTACCATTGTTTTTATGTATTCATGCAATGAGCCCCGTTAATTCATCCGTACTTACTGCTTACGTCTGTAGCCAGGTATTATACACTCAGGTAGGCCTGTATAAGCCTACTACAGTAGAACCCTGTTATAGCATTTCTCAAAGGGATAACATGTTAAATACAGGAAAATGTTATACGCATTAATTGGCATAGTGTATCTACAGCAGGTACTCAACCACAACGTACTTTAATTTAATCCTTTATCAGTACAAACAAGAAGTTACTTGGCTTTTGTAGCTTAAATTCGCTCCAAATATTTTCTAAACAAAAACTAGAAAAATATGACAAACTACAAGAGTGTTAAATATTAATAAGTTATCTCTATATAAGTGTTCCACAAAAATGTGAATGCTATTGACTTTGTCCACGTGTAAATAGTTACTCATGTGACATAAAATAATTTTTCAAGTACACACTTCACATTCAAAGCAGAGTGAAATGTTAAAAATTTCGTCTTACTTTGATAAACAGTGATATTATGCCTATATGCTGGAAATGAGAATAATAAAATGTTATATGAAGGACGAAAACATTAACCTTTATGGAAAAATTGTGGCACTATGAAATAATAGTGTTATCTTCAGGAATGTTAAAACTGGGCTTTACTGTATATCTAAAATTTCACATTTACCACACCCAGCACGGGCTCGCATATGCAAATGTATATGTATGTGTATATATAAAGATTTTTAACTGCCCGAAGGCAGGTAATAACATTGAAGATAACGATGGTACGTGCCCAATGGCAACTAAACAGTATCCATCCCAAGGTTGTAGCTGAGAAAAACATTGCCACTATTGACTAGCTCAAAGCCACTGGCCGGTTAGCCAACTCACACGTTACGACGGTAGAAACTAGTTCTGATGTTATTTTGTAATTTTAGTGTTGCTTTCTTCAATGCTCTATAATATAGTAATACAGTACTATATGAGCATGCACACGCAAAATTCTGGTAGTCACATAATACTCTAATGCATTGTTTCTGTGTCGCGGCTAAAACGTACCAAGTTACCTGTGTTGAGCAAGATTGCGGACGCAGTGGTGACTGGATACACAACCAATCCTATCACCAAAGCAAGCGAAAGGCGGATTAATAACAAGCTGCCACCTTGGAATGGACATATTATCGGTAAGGAGATTCTGCTATCGTTTTCCAGTGCCTTCCGCGGTATGACGATAAAAGGACAATACAACACCCAATTATTAACCAGAGAAGGAATCGAACCTGACACCTTTTGCCTCCAAGGTCACGCATCCAAACAGCGGGAGCAAGCACCCACCCAAACACACACTCTTTCTTGCACGCACGCGTAATACCCACAAATACAGGCAGATTAGTTTCCTAACACCCAGCGGCTTTTCTCGACTGCCCTTGATGTACTCTTTCATTGCCAAGCGAAATTATTTACCTAACACTTCCGACAGGGCACTGTAGTTGGTCCTGTATGAACGTTTTGACCAACTTGCATCTGCGATAACAGTTATGACTGGTACTCCATTTCTATCAACATCACCAGCAGCAACAGCCAAACGAGCTTCTTCTTCTGCGGCAAGCTTCATTTCATTCAGGGGAGTAGCTTCCCACACATCACACACATCTTCATGATATTTACGAAATGTCTTGTCTGACATAGTTGGTATGTTCATAGCCGACATCATCTCTTCAAGTTATGCATGTCCTCCGCCAGTAGACATTGTCCCGCACACTGCGCCCCTGTTCATATCCATTTATTGACTGTCTTCTTCGGTATTTACAGGGAGTTCTACATTGCACATTTTGCATTAAAAAATAAAGCAGCTCCTCAGTCCGTATCTCTTCTTACGCACAATACTCATATCTAGAAAACCACAACCTATTGAACTATGAGAGTCAAGTTGCTAACAAAGTGAGAAATATCGACAACTCGGCGTCCATGTTTCTGAAAAGTATAGGGGGTTGTGCTAGTTAATTGTTCACTCTGTGAAGTTGATGTTTCATTATTAGATACACTTGTATTATGTGACACGATAGTTTCTTCAAATGTGTTATTATCTGTTTCGGCTGGCGATAACATACTATACACGGTCCGTAGCACATGGTCACCATCACATATTTCATTCTGAATTGCTTCTGTCTTTGCCCTGAAATCCAAAAATAAATATCACACAAACCGAGCTATATCATAGGTTATATTACTATGGTTCAGCCGAGACCACAGAGACAAGAAAGCCTGACAACTCCCGCGTGACGTCACAGATCGAAGACAATAAAATCACGGTGCGCGAGCGTAGTCTTCCATGGCATACGACGTACCATGCAGGTAAATAGAAACGTGCAACTGGAAACAGTTTGCTTCATACAGAATTTAAATAGTGTTTGAATTTTTTTCTAGTAATAAAAGTTGTTTGATTTTAACGACACATAATGGCTGAAACGTGTCCCATTTCGCCTATTAAACTGCGGCTAATTTTTCGTGAACTGCCGTATTTCGATTATGTTTTGTTTAATTTCAAAGTCCATAGGCACGTAGCTATAGATGAAGAGAAATACAGGTGCTGGCAGTAATGACACACGTTTATGCATATGCATTTATATATACCTACATGTAAAATATACACACACGCCATTGGCTGACATTTAATGTATACAAGTTTTCGTCGAAATTTTGCCGTGTGTTGACGTTTCCAAAATTCACACATTTCTACAAAAAGTGGTTGGTCATCAGACTGTGCTAAGAAAATACCCACTAAATATATACATTAAAAGGAATAATTTCAATACACAAGTACCTGACACACATTGTTTTTGATAAAACACTCCCTCTCACGTCACATTTAAATGGAAGCACTATACATTGGGTATATTATTTTTAATTAGTCCTTGTGTTCTTGGAAGTTTTAAAAGGTGTTATTTCATTGTGCTGTATTGGCAAGCTTGTAAGCAAGAGGAAGACGGAAATTAGTGTAGGAGGGTATATGGACACATTGCCATTGAACACGAACCATTATGCTCTTGATCAATGTCAAAATGTTGAAAATGTTTGAAAAAACCTTGACCCATTATAATTTAAAATGAAATCAGCTAACATCTATTTCCTAATATACATTGTCACAAAAGAGTTGTTTTATATAGTAGCACTAAGCCAAAATGGATTATATTTATATAAACTTGCAAACAATTTTTTTCCCCAAAAAGCATAAAACACACATATATCTGATTAGGCCATTGCATTTTTTTTTGCTGTATCGTAATAGATTTTCAATTTTAATGTCGTCATTTAAAATAGCAAGATGACTTACGTAATTTACTTATATTTTCCCCTTTCAATATTAATGTTTAAGTGAAAAAATTTAAATAAGTCGACTCATTTTAATTAAATCTTGTGTAAGGAAACATGCCCCTAGTCACATGAATTTATCTTTGACGTAAGGTACACGATATTTAAATAGTAAGGCAATAGATTAACTGAACATTTAAACTCGATTTTATAGTTCTTCAGAATAAAGTATTTTATTGCAAATGTTTGGTGGCACTGAACTAAATTCGTACACAGAAGTTATATTTTATACAGAACTATTTATACTGTACGTTAAGTAGATAAATATCAACATACTCTTGAACACTTCCTAGACGCTAAGTGCTTCGTCGGGGTTGTTTTCCTCTACAAATTATTTGCTTATTTCTTAATCGTCGGGAAATTTAAAACCGTAAACTGACTGTCCGTTCGGATAATTTCCTTGACACTGGGGACATAGAATATACATTACATTAATTTTTTTATTCTGTGCTGAGGAACGTAAACTGGCACACCGTAGAGAATTCCACTTCCTTAATATTGATTTCTTTGTAGTTAATCCGACCCGGATGAGGCCCAGAAACAACTCGCTTAATGATTTATGCATTCGTATATATAATACACGACCACAGCTTTCTTATCTCATCGGCTTTTGAGCTGTATCTGAACTATAAACTGACCGGAAAATAATGCTGGTATTAAACATATAGACTGAATGCTTTTGTGATTCTTCAGCTTGCCATATATACATCCTCCAGTGTAAAATTATTACTGCATGGCTATCCTAGCTCACTCCCATGTTACACCCCTGTATTGGCGAGCTGAAGGAAGGACTGCATCAACTGGCGTGACGCTTGACGAGTCGTCTGCCAATGCAACGACGTCCTGGCGAGAAAGTTGTCGATCGTATTTCTATCCGAGAAGCATCGTTAACGCTCCTCTGTTTAGAAGTTGCGGAAGGAAGGAAACGGCAGAATTATCCCGCCTTGCCACTACGCTCTGTGTGCGATACGAATTAGATAATCCCGCATAGAGATCACGCCTGATTCTAGCACGCCAAGTGTAGGGCCGTGTTGTAATGCCAGAAATGTTTATTTCCAGATTACGTACGTACGTACAAAGCTTACGCAGCTTGCAAGATTCAGCAAAAATGCAAACTTCGGGTCAGGAAATATTTCCTTAATACACTGCTCTCCCAAACTGGCAAATTAATAAAACTTAATAATAAAAGCAGTTCTTAAATTGTTTAGAAAAAACAGTACGTAGTGCACGCGTGAGATATACAGGTCCGAATTCCGTGTCAGTTCCAATTTGAAAAGTTTATGTATATATATTGATCGTAAAAAATAAAACCAAAATCGCGATGTGATAATTTTTAAAGACCTGCATACGCGTATTTACCACTGAAGTAATTTCACCTAAATTTACTGCAGTCAACAAAGCGATTTATCACGCATGGTCGTATAGGCTGCTCACGATAAAATGAGCACTTTGAAAGTCCTGCTTAAGATCTACTTGTATGCACTTGTTCCGCCTTATGCAAAATTAACAATGAGCCTCTTCACTTTATTCATGCACCGGTCAAGTGAAACTGTGAAATTATTAGGAAAGTAAACATTTTATAAATCGGCTAATTTTCACACACTGATACATTTAAAAAAAATAGAAAGCGAAGTAAATAATTTAAATGATCACAAATGGTTACCTAACACTTTTTATTCGACGTTAAGATATGGAACAACTTTCCATCCATCGTTACCAACTCTACCGGCCGCATGTCACTCAGTTCGCCCGTTAGGCATGAGCAGTGCCTTTTTTCTAAGGTTGATTTCAAAAGTGCTCACTTTATCGTGAACAGCGTTTATCACCAATACTCGTTTCATCGAACACTCGTTTCATAAAAATAATGCTTACCCACGGCAACAGTGAAGTTGACTTGCAAGTAGGCTGTTTTGCCCGGAAATCCATTCACCTAACGTTTTTTTGCTGTGGCGCGGGCATGGCACTTCGTGACTTTATTGTCCTAATTGAGCGTAACCGCGCTCCGCAACAGCATCTCTCAGTCTGCAACCCGTCTTGACTCGGCGCAGTGCAACCAACCTACATGTTTTACTTCTGAGTCGAGGTCTTCGTTCAGACGGAAACTGCGCGTAGTATAGTCGTATAATACCCGGCTGCACCATCGTGGTTCGAAACTCGATCCGAGATCGGATATAAGATCGACGCAGAAAACTGTTGCGCCATTCGAGTTCAGAGCTGGGCAGGAGATCCAGATGAACCGTCAATTTCAGCGGTTCTAAATCTCTATCCGAGATCAGCAGTCATCGTCCACAAATGTAGTTTGAAAATACGCCAAAAGATAGAACTACGTTCGATTGTTTTCTTGGTAAATTAAAACAACATTATACGCACTTAAATATTATTCAGTAAAATTCGTACAACAATAATTAACTTGAAACAGATCAAACATCGCACATCTAGCTCTATCTATAGTGATAAATACGCCTACTTCCATGACGTCATATATTACGAACCAATAGCAAAATTTTTCTCATACTTAATATCGATTTCCCACTTTGGAACCAAGATCAACGAATCGGAGATCCAGAATCATGAAATTTCGTTGGTGCAACACTTTCACATTGGAACCAAGATCAAACTGTATCCTGGTTCGGAACTAGGATCATTCGATCTCAGATCGGGGTGGATGTTGGTACAACCAAGCATAAGTATTTTTAAAAATCTCGTTTTGTGCCGTTAATACCTACTGTCGTTAGTACGTGTGGTTTAAGTGATGTCAAAAATGCATTCATTATTAAAAATAATACGTGATTAATTATTACCCCTCATTTTTTTTGCAAAATGGGTTGTTGCACAAGTGTTGGGTCATATGAATTCCCCGCGTGTTTTTCGAAATAAATAAAAACGAATATTTTGCAGTAACCCTCGCTCATATGAACACCTGAGTAACTTCGCAAAGAGCTTTAATAATGCTCGCCATCCACATGTGAGGTGATCTGATAATCATATGGCAGATTTCAATCTCGAAGAAAGCGAAAGAGCCCCGAGAAAACCCTTTTTTAACTTTGGTCACATACAATAGTAATCTGTAAATGGAAAATTGGATTTTTGGGGGCTTTTAACGTTCCTTGTTATTTTATAATAATATAAAGTGTTAAGTATGTAGTTGACTGGTAGACCTTTATCCAAAGGATAAAGTTCTAATTGAGAACGCTTGCATTTATCAACCATTTCGGCAGTTCATTTAATACACCGTGGCGAATCAGATACTTGACATCTTCAGAAATATTTATCTCTCTTTCTGGCTCTCTCCCTCCCTCCCTCCCCCTTTCTTTGTCTTTCTATGTTACTATTGCAATAATCCCCCTTCTACTAAGTGTGTAAATGAGCTTAATTAATGCTCTTACACTACATTGCACTGCTAAGGAGGAAATTAGGAAACTTTAATTGAAAACCGTGAAATGAGTATAAACATTATACATATGTAAGCTTTTATATTCTCAGAGACAATAATGCTTCAGTGTTAAACGTTATTTAGATAATGATAAATGTTTTATCCCGATCATAGATTGAGTAATGGACTTTTTTGACTCATAAACGGTCTTCGAATAATTGTTATACAAATACCCCCTCACTCCGGAAAATTGTAATTTTGCTGAACACTAAAGGCCTTTTCGTACTTATTCTTTTTCTGTAGGATGCGGTTTGCCTGATTGACAGTGGACGCGTTAGAGCGAAAAGTTACTTAGATAAGCAGGAACATGAAAGAAATCAGCCACGACCTGTGGTAATGAACCATCATGGTATTCGCCTAGAGCGATAAGGGGAACCATTAAAAACCTCAGTCATAATGACCGGACCGGGAATTGAGCCTGTGCCCTCTCGAATACGAGTCCAGTTTGTTGCAACTGCGCCACTTCGTTTGGTAATATAAAAATAATTAAGTTATGTTTGTCTCGTAGTATTAATATACTGTGCTTGAATATAAAAATATTCTGTGGAATAAACTTTGACATATGTTTCTGGACGTATATGTATATATAAATCGGCTGACATAATTCTTCCTCTCAGTGGAATATTTTAATAGTAGAGAGCCACGAGGCACCAGTTCACGTTCAACTGAAGTTCGCAACTGCTTAATCAACACGTTTCAGTGCTTATCTTGCATAAAGTCATCGCCGCTGGCGTCAGTTCTGTCAGCTCGCAGGCGCAACGCACGTGTGAGCGTTCGAATGTAGTGGAGAGATTTGGGAGACTCTTAACATCGAGGTTTCGAGAGTCGATGTGGGTGAGGTAAGCATGGAGCGGCGCCGAAACGCAAGAGCATGGAAAACGGGAGATCCCCGAGAAAACCCACCGACGAGCTGCATCGTCCGGCACGTTTCCCACGTGCGAAAATCCGGGAGCGACCCCGTCGGGAATCGAACCCGGTTCGCCTAGGTGGAAGGCAAGTATTCTGCCCACTACAGCACCGCGGCCCCATGAGCGTTCGAAATAGGTTTGTCGGTGTGATGGCCAAGCTCGCGTCTGAGGATTAACTGAAAGTGTATGCGACACAAGGATCGCTGCAAATTATTTTCTTTCAATTCCCACTCTTAGGCCGCGGTTACACGGGATGCAGAACTACTTCAATAAAACAAGTTTAGCTATTGAAGGGCGTACATATCCTTCGAACGAGTTCCAATCGCAGTTGTTTCTCGTTCAAAGTGAACTGTTTTCATAAGTAGTTTTGAACGACTTCTCTTCTCTGCTACGCTCCTGTTGGCTGCTTCGAAGTAAGCACGCAGTGTAATAAATATTGCTGAATGTGGCGGGACTTCCTGCACTTGTTGAATTAAATTAAGTTTAAGGTTGAATGTACTAATACCCACCCATTATGCCATTACAGTGAACGTGTAGGTTTCACAACAATTAAAAAGATCAATAGTGATACATGTTGAAGGCTATTATAATTCAATATCATACATTTTAAGTGCCATGTTTGTTGAGGTAAAAATTTCCATTGATTTCATTTTGCTTTGGGTGTGTGAACGCGAAAACACGTTCTGTTTTTAAACTTGTTCAGAAATGGCTACCGAATGTACTTAGCTGAATGTGTTTAACAGCACTCGTGAAACCACGGACTTAATGATATCCGACTGCTTGGTGTACTCGAGGTATAGAAAAGAAAGAGAGCTAAAGGCGAGATTGGTTAGCGCTGCCTCGCCTCGCCTCTATGCGCCAAGTCGCTAAGCATTGACTCGGCGTGCAGTCTTGTAATCGTTGCGCACAACCATGAGCATGGCTTCAATTGCATATCCTGCCATTGTATGACATAATTCTGACACGTGCGTTTATCATTTTAAAATTTACGTACTATAATTTTCATACCGAAATGAAACCCTGAAACTGCAATTTTATTGGACATTTTCGCTTTTCAAAACATACACTTTAGACACATATAGTAAAAAACGGACTCTTGTGTGTGGTTTTTCTTAAATGCTATTCGAAGTGATATCCCAGACCAGTTTTTTCATGACTTTCCAAACAAAGCAATAATCAATATATTTGCGAGTGCCTCTTCGTGCTGTGTATAGTAATAACTTTTTATGATTAAAATAAACATTGCATTTTCATTGTAAAATAATATAATTATTTATAAATATGCATAGGAAATTTTAATCTTGCTAATGCTCTTGAATATCAAATTTAAAGTATAGATTAAATATATAAATATTGAAAAAATAATAAATCTACAAAAGTTGATAATCGATTTAAAATTATCAGAATGTTCTGATTATAAAAGGAAAAATTCGTTAGTAAATACGTTGATAAGTAGGTGGGTCCGTTAAACATGAGGGACGTTATACACTTCATTGCCGGAAATTTTACATTGACTGCGGACCCTAATGAATGTAATGCACAGTTACAACACAGCATGTGTATGGTAAGTTGCACGCAGGCATAGGCAGATAGGCGCCCACGAAAATAGCTTAGCTCTGAAGTGGAAATACCTTGGCGGAAACTCAAACAATTTATAGGGCGATATGTCTGTCTTTGTATGGCGCTTAAACGTGGTCATTAAACAAGATAACTCCGCCAGAGCATTCGAGAAACGGCAACCTTTTGAGGAGGTCGGCGAGGAATTCAAGACGAAAGAGAGTAAGAAATGTAGTAGACTGGGCTAGGGATGTTGAAAAAGATGTAATCTGGTAGATTGAGTCTACAGCGGTTTGCTGACACGTAAGAAGGCAGCAGGACAAGCTACGAAGGACCGTAATTAACTGTTGGGTAGAGACGTCTGCCACAGTCAAATTTTACACACATTTTTACCAGTTACGCTGTGAATGTCTGCGCTATCTGTAGGGTTACGCAGTTCAAAGAGCTGCATAAATAAATCTTTGCTATTCCTGTGAATATAGTGTCGAAATATGCTAAAACTTTTTATGCTAACAAATTCTCAGCACTGCATTTATAGGCTGTTCTTGGTAAAATGAGCACTTTTGAAAGCCCTGCTTAAGATCTACTTGCATACACGTTGTGTATTCGTCCGCCTTATGTAAGATTAACAGTGCCATGGGCTTCATCACTTTATTCATGTATCGGGTAAATGAAACTGCGAAATTATTAGATAAGTATATATTTAACAAATCTACACATTTTTACACTTCGATGCACTAAAAAAACAGAAAGAAAGAAATTATTTTAAGTTATCACAAATTGTTACCTAACACTTTTTATTGGACGTTAAGATATGGAACTACTTTCCATCCATCGTTACCAACTTTACGGGGTGAATGTCAATCAGTGCGCCCATTAAAATACACGCATGCAGGCGCAGTGACTTTTTCTAAGGTTAATTTCTAAAGTGCTCATTTTATCGTGAACATACTATAGTGATGCAGCTGTTTGAATTTCTAATTGAGAGCGCTTATCGTCAGTATTTGCTTCTGTGTTAACTAATAGACAGCGGTTCCTTAAAGCATTCAAGTGGGTCGTTAGTTGTTCGACTCCAATAAAACGTGGAAGCATACACACATAAGTTTACGAATGTCAAGATTGTAGTACACGAATAATAGCTACATTCTTATAAAAATATGTATGCACCAATATTCCACATTATACTATGACGGATATTTAATTTTAAATGGGCCATTCATGTGATATTGCGAATTATTATCGTACTGATACCAATATTCGGACATCTTGAATTTCAAAACATGCAGTGGACGTAATTTATTACATAGTTTCACCTCTACTTTCCCTGTTAGTAACTTATAATTTAAAAGGATGAACGAAACAACTTTAAAGGAGTTTATTTTTAAGACTTTTGGAAAACGTGTTTCATATTGCATCTAACATAATTTCATGTATCTCTAATTTCGACAAGGTAATTATACTTGGCAGTACTAAACATGAACCAGTTGTGCAGTGATTTCGAGGGTCTTAGAAACACGCAGATCAGAAGTTTGACTGCTTTCTCGTTGCCTCGTAGCACACAGAAGCGAGATATCCAGGAAATATGGATTGCTTGTTGCCACGTACAGAGTTAAGCTCTCCTTGCTGAAAGAAGTATATGCTTGCATTGGTGAACGCACTCGAAACTGGAATTAATCCAGGTAAGCAGTATTGGAAAATGCTTGCACGCCGGAACAGGGATCGCTTCAACTTACAGACGAAAATATCCTTTCTAAAAGTTTACTGCGCAGGCGCGCGATGTCAAATAATACTGGAAGCGTTTGTCTTTTGGTGCACAACTTTGCTGGTCTAATACGCTATAGCTTGTTTTAAAGAAATTTACAGAATTTTCTGAAGTGGTTGCCTGCATTGGCCGGCTTCAGCTACTCTCTCCGCATCAACACACAGGCCTAAGCAAGAATTACAGTGTGTGTTTTGAAATGTTTGGATGGTTAATTAACGGGATAACTTCGTCCAATTAAGTTACGCCTTGTTTAGGGGGCTTTTTAGTGGCGCATGCACGTTTTAATTACGAATTTTTTTTTGTTATCGTTTATGGAGCCATAACAGTACTGAACCAACCAAAAATACACACACTACCAACTGTATACATTCACATTTCCCCATGCCAAAATATCCCAAAGTATCAGTGCAAACACATTAAAGACTGCTCACGATAAAGTGATGAGCATTTATGAAATCAACCTTAGAACATAGTCACTGCTCCTACGTGCATATATTTTAATCGGACGCACTGAGTGACATGTGCCTAGTAAGTTAGTAACGATGGGGAGAAAGTAGTTCCATGTCATAACGCCAAATTAAAAGTGTTAGGTAATAATTTGTGGCAACTGAAATTATTTATTTCGCTTTCTGGTTTTTTAATGCCCCGAAGTGTAAAGTGAGCAGATTTGTAACATATTTATTTTTCTAATAGTTGCACAGTTTCACATGGCCGATGTATGAATTAAGTGCTGAGGCCCGTGGTAATATTAATTTTACATAAGGCGGAAGAATACACAACGTGCATACAAGTAGATCTTAAGCAGGGCTTTCGAAAGTGCTCATTTTACCGTGAACAGTCATTAACAAATTTAATGCATCGTCCCTTAAAAAAAAAAAAAAACACGAGCCGGCTATGGTTCAGGACTACACGAGCATTGAGTCGATTTCGGTTTTCATGTGATAGGAGACCGCTGCGATGTGGAGTTACTGTTCCGTTTAGCCTGTGTGTGTATGTGTAAAATTGCACGTAGTTTCTTGTTGCTTTTGAGAGCCGGAATGGAAGTGGTGATGAAAGTCGATTTTCACCGCGAGAATCAAACCTGTGGCGAATTGATTTCAAGATAGGCTAAGTATGTCCCAGCCCTGCTGTAACGAGGTGACTTCATCACATACACACGACTGTACCCTATCTGAAAATCTCCCGTTTGTCAACTAATTCTTCCAAGGCTTCTCGTAGTGCTTCATCCTGACCTAATTGCGTTTGCGTGTCAATACACCACACAGTATTGAAGGTAGGTCTGTATGTCCGGCACCCACTGCATTTGCTGTTTGCGCCACAAGTCCTGGCCGGTGAACATACTAGAGATGGGCGTTATTTAACGTAACCTTTATAATAAACTGTTACAATTTTGTAACGTGTTACACAAGTAACACGTTCCATCATTTATACCGTTATTTTTAGAACGTCTTGGATTGTCTCACTTAAACCGACGCTTGACTACTGCGCACGCGTAAAAGTTATTTTTTGGAACGTCTCGGCTGGCAACTGTGCGCATGCGTAAAAGTTAGTTTTTGGAACATCTTGATTTGCGCGGATTTTATTTCTTGAAACGCCTCCATAGAACCACATAACTGTTGCATCCTGGAACGTCCGAACAGGCGGGAAATATTTCACAGTAACCTGTTACAAAAATAACACGTTACTTGAACGTGTTACTTACTTGGAACTGGAACGATGGAACTCGTTATATGTAACTGTTAGCCCATCCCTAGAATATACGCCGGGCGGGAGTACGACCGGCGAGGTGAAAGGTGGCTGCGCGCGCAGCCTGCCGCAACCTGATGCTGTGCTAAAAACATTAGTCTACGTATAATCAGTTGCGCGTTTGCTGATGAGCATTGATATTTTTGTAACGATTTGTACACAGCCGGGCCGTCACTAATATCAGGTGCTGCCGGCCGGGCCGTGCCAGTGGGCAATGGGGCAGAATACCGAAATCTGCTGCCAAAACCCTACTTGAATAATTATTTTTTAAACCCAAACTAAAATCTAAATAGTTGTGGCCAATCAGAACGAGAAAACGAAGCACGATATTTCTTTGTTTTATGACGTTAGTACAGCTGAAAGATCAACACCTGTTACAGAGATTAAATGGCGGATTTTTGAGACGATAATTACAGGAGCCAGGTTATTTCCGTTTACATTGATTAGCAAATCTGTTGGCACCTTATGATGAAAATCCAATATGATATTGAGAAAAAATAATAATTTGTGGATGAAATTGTACTATTTTGTTATTCTAATGATTATTCATTTGGAATCATACTGATTGATTTTGTCCTATAAAAATGCCTAATACATAGACCTACCACTTTCTAATCAGGTTTGAAGTAATCGTGTATCATATACCAATAACATACAAAAATATTAGCTGCCAAAGGCTGTTCACGATAAAGTGAGCACTTTTGATATCAACCTTTGAAAATAGTCACTGCTCCTACCTGCATATATTTTAACGGGCGCATTGAGTGACACGCGCCCAGTAAAGTTGGTAATGATGGAGGGTAAGTAGTTCCATACCTTAATGTCGAATAAAAAGTGTAAAAATTAGCAAATTTGTAAAATAATTACTTTTCTAAGTATTTCAGTTTCACTTGACCGTCGCATGAATAAAGTGACGAGGCTCATGACAATGTTAAATTCACATAAGGCGAAATAATACACAACTTCCGTATAAGTAGATCTTAAGCAGGGCTTTCAAAAGTGCTCACTTTATCGTGAATAGCCTATACAACCTGCTACTGTGGCAGCTAGGAGGCACAGAGTGAGCGGAAACGCTAGGAGTTTGGAGCGGTGTGGCACGGTATGTCAGTGCTATGCACGCCCAGCCACGGCATGCTCCAGTTTGTCAGCAAGCAGGAGCGGTCAAATACATGGGAAATATCTTAATTTGCATCACTGTGATTTCCTATATTACTTGTGAAAAAATGGCCAGCGGTACCATGTCGAGAGAAATTTTCCTTGGCAGTGCAGCGGGATATTTCCTTTGGTCATGTTAAGTGCCGGGGAAAATTTAAATTTCAGTATGTTAAATTAGGGGGAAATGTATGACATTATATAAAGTAATGCGAATGGATAGTTGTAGTTTTAATTAAGTTATTATATAAATAGTTATCATGTGCAATACGTCTTAAAATTCTGCATTTATACATATGTATTAACATTTATATAATCAAATTTTATACATATATCGTGAGAACGATTACTACAAATCCTATATTAGCAAGAATGGAAACGGAAGAGAATTTTATGGCTAGGAGAGAAATTCTAGACAGCTGATGCGGCAACACTGGGGAGCAGGTAGTGTCTATAACAGTGCAGAATGTCGGTTAGGTTAATTAATTAGGATATTTATTATTTACAGTGGCTTCCTAAAAATAATTCGTGTTTATTTTAGTTAACGATTACGAAAATATTCTTTGGTAACCAGTTTGCTTGCATATTTCAGACGAGTGAGTATGTAAGCTGTGTAAAACAAGCCACTAACATATTGCTGAATTAAGTTTTATGATCACGAGGAGTCCCATCACACACCTATACTCAAACTAGCGTTAAACCTGTTCATCGTGTTACGTGGAACTACTGTGACTAAACAACGACCCTATAATTGTATGATATGATGATAACGGAAATAAAGACATGCCCTACGTACAAGTAATCTTCCATATTTCTCTGCCAGAGTGTTTAGTAATTACATAATATTCCGAAAACAATCGTTTCGGCAATTTTGAATTTCGACAACGTACATTGTAGAGAACAACCACTAAATTCACTTACCCACTTTATGCAGAAATATTAATCAAATAGTGGCTCACATGTTGGACTAATATGAATTTACATATAAAACAGACGCACATATTTATGGTTTACCCGTGATTAAGTTAGCATATACTTATAAATAAAGTATATTTTATACGAAAAAATTATATTTTAATTAATAAATGAATGTCTTGCAGTTGCAGAATTTATTTTTAATCTTGAGGTGTTATATTATCCAGTTTCCTCCATCCCTGATTCTTCACATGAGAGAGGCTTCGTTACGCCACTCTTCGTAGACAGAATTCAAAGCAGAATGTTTGGTAGTTTTGTAATGTAAAACGTATTTCTATAACTCTGCACAGATATTCGAGCCATAGAAAGCCGATTAGTAGTAAACTGCAAAATTCACGTTATTATTCGGATACAGAATATACAGTAGTTGAAGATCACCACAGATAACACTGTAGTATAGGCTGTTAACGGTAAAGTAAGTACTTCTGAGGCCCTATTTACTTTTTCCTTTCAGCTATTTCTTACCCTTTAAACACTTTTTAAAATAAATATTGCCATGTAAGTAATAAACGCAGTGTGTATATTCCACCGCACTCGAAAGTTAATGTCTTAAGGCTACTATAAAATATATTTATTGATTTTTATAAAAAATGATTGGGCTTTCAAAAATGGCCACTTTACCGTGAATAGCCTAAGCGTATTACTGCCTCATTGTGGTACTGGCTTCAAGTACTGTTTGTTCTCGAGACGTAGCACGCTCTTCCTCGTTAATACTGTCTTAAAATGTCTAGGTGGGTCGTAGTGGCTCTAAAGGCGAAGGACGTACGAATATACCCACAAGTAGAAAAAGTCTGGAGCCGCGCCCAGTGTGTTACTGAGAGGAACAATGCTGATGCTGCTGCGTCAGAGAATGAAGGATGGCCGAGTGTGAGAACACTGCAGGTGTCCGTGTGTGCTTGTTCTCCATTGTTTCTGCCACCTTCACAGTTATAGGTCATTCGCTGTTTCTTCACTTTTTGACGTGAATACGTCTTTAAATTCGCGACCATAGTGAGAGGCAATCCAGAAAATCCGATGATAACAAAATCGGGGATTACAGTCCGAGCGCGTCAACGTAGACGTATTCGCGCAGAAGAAACGGCCGTGTTCCCAATACAGCCAAACCCAATTTTTGAATCTAACCTTTGAAAAATCACCTTATCTATGACGTGTTTGGTTATTTCCTAAATATGCCATACTTCACAAGCGTGTTGTACGTCTTTTAACGTAAAAATCCGTAATTTTGTTTAATTCAAACTTTTACTTGCATTATATATACTTAATTAAAATATTTAATTTTTAATTAATATGAATAAAAATATCGAGGAAATAGGTGTTGGTAATACCTAGTAGGAAATAGTTCTTACGCGAAATATTATTACACTGTGTGCGCATGAATGCGCAGTATAGGCCCTTTGGTGTAATTTTCTAGACTTGGTTAATCTTTGTTTGCATGAGGCGGAGGAATATCCTGGAAGTAGAGTTTTAGCAGGGCTTCAAAAAAGTGTAAAATTAACGGTGAATGGACTATAAATGAGATTCTTTATCCGTACAAAAGCAGCACACCGCTCGCTGTTTGTGAAGCCGCAGGTCGTACAATGCTTCCTTCTCGAACAACACATAGACGTGGTCGCGTTCCAGTATTATACAGATTTTTAACATAGAAACCATTGTAATCGAAGCGGCTAGTGCGAAATTATTTTCTAAGAAAAGCATGCGATATGTGATTATACGTTTTTTCTTAAACTGATACCTATTTATGATTAAAATATAAAATATTGACAACAAATTTTTACAAAAATAATGCACAACGTTAGAAATTTAATTTTTATATAGGCCTAGTTCGCCAAGAAGTAAGTTTTTAAATATAAAAAACAGAACTTCTCATTTTGCGAGAAAAAAAGATTACCTTAGTAATTTTTAGAACTCGTGACCTTTAACTATGTGGATATGAACATAGATGCCTAAGTCCAATGTGAAATTTTTATAGGCCTGTAAGTCTTTAAAAAAATATATGAAAAAAATATTACGATGCCTTCAACACCTGCTCTGTATCATGTTATGCTGCAAAAAAATTATACAGATTTATCCTGAACTCGAGATACAGATTTTGTGAGGGGATTCGATATTGAAAATGGGGTAGGAAATACTAATACGACCTAACGTAATTAGTAATACGATCTAACATATTTAGTAATAGACCTTGCGTAATTAGAGCAGCCTAGCATGATTAGTTAGGGAAAGACGTGTCCTTGAAAACTGGAAATTAAAAGTAGTTATTTAAAAAAAAAATTTAAAAAATTCCGTGAGATGACACAACAAATTCGTGAAAAGTGTTAGCCTGATTTGATATTTGCCATCTGTGGACATATGAGCAGGTAGTAACATTGCCCGTCATTAGGAAACTAGGGTGTGCCGATATTAATCAACAAATGTGAGTTAATGGAGGGTGTTTATCGGTTGTTACTACCCGCCATGCACTTACATTAAAGACACAGCCATGTCATTTCACTTTTAATTGGTCTGTGATATCATGTTAAAGATACAGAAATGTTTTTAATATTTCGCTGTCAACGTTAGTGTATATATACGTGTCAGTTTCTAGCAACTTTTCTTCGTAAATATTTAGTTTACCGTGAACCAGCTGTGTCCTAGTGTACTATACTCCAATTAGTATTTCTGCGAACTGTTTGTTATGTATATTTTCATTCTTCTTTATCTCAGCTTCTTGCCAGTCTCGACGCTCGACACTCGATGCTAGCGTCAAGGCTCTGATTGACCTATCCCAAAAGAACACAACTGTCAAAGTCACATGGTCAGCCATGATGTAGGCCTACATGTTTGTTTATATCTTAATTTTCAACAGGCAAACACTTTTGCATTAATAAGATACTTTTACAAATTTTAATTTAACTAAACTGCATTACAAATTGGTAAGAGGTAGTATACAAACATCTCAAAGCACTTGTTTACCATTCATTGTTCTAACCTCAAATCCAATTAACGCCGTTTTTGTTAGTCGAATTGGCAGAAAAGCAGTTCAATGTCGGGACACGTAGACTGGTTGTGCGCAGCCAGCGAGGTCGGTCAGACTCATGTTTAGAGACCCGAGAATTTCACGGGTTCATTACTAGACGAGTTGGTATTCACACACTTGTACGTTCATGTTACTTTTGTAATTGGTCAACGTGTTGTTTGACATCTCCTGGAGATAAATGAGCCAATAACAAACATGCAATAAATTGTGCGCCCAACCACCGCCCTTAATACCTCAACAATTACCCAATAAACAGTTGATATCTGTACTAGAGTGTATAAGACTGACAAGTTTATCCTACAGAGTGGCGATGCGTGCTATAATTTCATTGGCAAGCTACTGTGTGCAGGGGGCAGTAGTGGCGTTGATCTCCCCAATAAAGGAGGAGGGGACCCGGGAGCCCTCCCCCGGGAAAATTTGGATTTCAAGGTGCAAAATGGTGCCATTTAAACATTTTTTCGTGCCTAAATACAAAATACACCGCTTGTAAAAATATTAATATTTTTCAACATAAAATTTGTCCGAGTGAAAAATATTGCAAAGATACCTCATCAAACCCGGAACGTTGTCCAATTAAAGCAAATAACTCAGCATAATTTCCGCTGTTTTCTGATTCTTGTGTCACATCATGGCCACGGAGAGGTAGTTCCTGTACACCCAAGAAACAAACAACATCTATCAAACGCTTCAAAATTTCTCTGTTTCTTTTAACTTTTTCGTTGTCGTTGTGTGCTTAATTGTTTGGATCCATCTAGACCAAAATCAACTCTATTTTTACCAAATTCTTTAAGAGACAAAAACGAATTTATGTGAACTTCAGAGGGCTTGTGTGTTTGAACAGCATTGGCCAGACTGTTAAGGTGACAATACCTAGTTGCAGTCCACGTGTTAACATCCTTGGAAAATAATAAGCATGGCCAGCAAAACAGTTTGTTTAGGCTGTTACACCCAGCTAACCACGAGTTTGTCTAATAAACTTTTTTTTTTGGAACTGACGTACAAAATTACCCTTTTTGCGTGTTGTCGTGATCGTAATTTCAGGTGTCGGCCTACCCTCTTTTATGTCACGTCTTTCCTGAAAAGTGAAAGCACTGCTGGAAAAATGCTTCACTCGTAATCCACACACACACCACACTTACATCCACATATTTCTGTTGCAATCGTTATATCTACTCGGTTCTCAGTCTCACACGGTAATTTTATAATGTTTATGTAGGGTATACATCGCGCACGAATATGTATAACATTCTCAGAAACAAAACGAAATTAAATAAAAACAATACGATTCGTGTTTTGCGCGCGAACTTACCCACGCATCGATCTAGTTACTGTAAACTACACCACGCCCACTACCTGCGGCTAGGCCAGCTTCGGCTATGTCCTCTTCAGTTCGGTGAAGAAAGCACTACCATCGTAGCTTCTAATACAGGTTGACGCAACCATATGCCCCCCCTCCCCTGGTGCGGTCTTCCTACCTTGCCCCCCTCTACGGCCGGGAAACCATTGCGACCGCCTACCTACTGAAAGCATGACTTACAGCGCTTCCAAACGTCTTGGGTTTGCTAGCCAACGAGTTGTTTTCTTATGATGTGCAGTTTTGTTTCCCGAATAGAATGTGTACCGCATGAGTGAAAAGTTACCTTAAAGTAAATATAAGTTAGAATGTAATATTTATTTTAAGTATAACACTGTCTGCAAACTGTCTGGGCAAGAACTGCTTACCTTGCTTGCCCTAACGAGACGCCACTATCCACATGTCACTGGCAGACCTCCGTGGCGCAGTTGGTAGCGTGCCGGCTTACGGCGCGGTGGTTTCGGGTTCGAATCCCGGGTAAGGCATGAGTGTTAATCTAAGTAAACCATCCCCTGCTAAACTTTCAAGCATAAAACCGAGGGATGTTAAAACCCCATTACAATTATAGGTCACTGATATAGCGAATTTCTCAGTCCATGGAGCGCGGGTAGACAGGTGTCAGGAGTGACTAGTGGCTAAGTGTACTGACCTGTTAGAGGCGGCGGGTATCAACAGCAGCGTGACGCACAGGGCGGCGGACGACAGCACGACGGCGGACACCACGGCGACGATGGCGACGCTCCACCACGGTCGCCTGCAACGCAATAGCAGCATGTCGCCACGCTCTTCACCGTCTGCCCCACGTCTGGGACCGCCAGCCACGCCGTCCCGACCTGCCTCGCGCCTCCCCTCCCCTCTCCCCCCACGAATCGTGTTGACACAAAACGTAACGCTAAAAGTTGTCATAAGCAAAACGACGACGCCCCCACAGCATATTGGAGGAGAATTGGTCAAATTACGTGTACGTGTACGTGTAGTATTATGTATGTATTTACTATATTCAGTGTATTAACTTTGTAAACTGTAATTTGACTTGTCTTTGTACAGCTATGTATTAAAAAAAAAAAAAAAAAAAAACTTATGGATGCAACAAAACAGGAATAAAAAAAAGAATGTGTGTACATACAAATATTTTTGTTTGTGTTCGAAATTTAAAAAGAACCTTTAGTAAAAAAAAAAAAGAGATTCCGCAGACTTAATAGTTACACTCAGAACGCGGTGGAAGTTGGCCAACTTCCACCGCGTTCTGTTTTACGTTTAGCGCTATGGCAACGTTTAACGTCGGTTGTAGCCAAAGCTTATACGATTCACGGATTCAAGACTTATTGTAACGCGTTATTGTAGCGTCAACGCAATTGTAGACGGGCCTTTACACGTCACGAGTAGCACGTTCACGCGAAGAATATTCACGGTAAAGTGAGCACTTTTGAAATCAAATGCCACTGCTGCCATCTGCATGTGTTGTTAACCTTTTCTTTCCCGCATTAAGGGCGCAGCCTGCCTGGCTCCTGAATTGCGTTGCAGTGTGTTCGGAATCCGCGTTTTTAAAACGGAACCACTAAATGAGCCCCCAGTATACCAATGTGCGAAAAGAAAACTCACATAATACGAGGTATCAACCCTTTCAGACCCACTTTCATTTACGTATTCAGGTGTTGCAAACAAAACGTTTTATGATGCGTACTGTACGTAAGTCGACACAACACTTGTTTCGTTGTCACAGCCAATAAGCTGTGGGCTATATGTTCCGACTACATTAAGATGAACCGATTATGACTAGAGACGTGAAAAATTCGCGAATATTTTCGGTGACAGCATAGACTCCAGTGCTGTATAAACAAGTGAACACCGCCTGTGGTTTCATTGGCCGCTGCACTTTAATCAACGCCACCTACCAGCTTGATATCCTTAAAAGAGATTGGCCACTGCATTGCTGTTCTTATCTTATTGGCTCAAGAGTTCTCCGAGGCGAGGCAGACACATTTTCGGCCAATGATTGTAGTCGGTCAAACGCACAGTAACTTGCAGTTCAGTCTGTCCTTGAATAATAACGCGAATTTTCAGGTCTCTTATTATGACCTGGACCAGTAAGACTGTTTGCAAATCATTTACCCACATGAAAACTCATTGGTCATTGTGCTTCGCAGTGTGCAGTACAGATCAAAAATTACTTACACGTGCGTAATGTACTGAATGGGTTACTCATACACTCAACACGTCATGCACATTATAAACCCCATTCCCGAGCCCTCCATCATAGTTAAGAACTGCTTTTACTCACTGCCGTATCTCATATCACACTGGTCGGAAACACGCGAAAATATTATAGGGACCTGCACTGGAATTTGCTTCAAATTTTCCAGGAATAAATTAATAGGGTCACCTCTTTAAGTTCCTTAAGTACACGCAGCACGACGGAAATACTACACGCCAGCTCAGCGCCTTGCGTGTAGGAGTGACGAGTCACTAGGTTCGCGTGTCAGTGTCGCCCTTATTGATCCCGCGCTTCCCCGCCTCAAACGCGCTTAATAGCTACAAACAGGCGGCGCCCTTAATTTATGATTTCTGGTGTTGCAAATACGGCATTTTTTTTATGCGTGCTGCATTTAATTGGACAAAGAACATGTTTCGTTAACACAACTATAGGCTGTTCAAGGCAAAATGAGCACTTTTGAAAGCCCTATTTGAGATCTACTTGTATGCACTTTATGTATGTTTCCGCCTTATGCGTCGGTCAGGCGAAACTGTGGAATTATTGGAAAAGTAAATATGTTTCACATCTGGTAAATTTTACACTTCGATGCATAAAAAGAAAACATAAAGCGAAAGAAATCATTTAAGTTATCACAAATGGTTACCTCACACTTTTTTATTCGACATTAAGATATAGAACTACTTTCCATCCATCATTGCCAACTGTACTGGGCGCATGCCACTCAGTGCGCCCATTAAAATATATGGGGGGGGGGGGCAGGGGCAGTGACTTTGTTCTAAGGTTGTTTCAAGAGCGCCCAATTTACCGTGAACAGTCTTTAATGATTTGCATACGTTGCCTTTATTGGTCGGATATATGAACCATCCATAATGTAGAGCAGCGTCACGGAATACGAATCAGTTACCTGCAGGGAAGATGAGTAAGTACTAGAGCTAGTGATTTTTTCGGGGGGGGGGGGGGGGAATGAGTACACGGTAGACTTCAATACTATTAGCACCCAACAGCAGTTTGTCTATTGCCATTGGCTGCTGTCTACTTGAGAAGGCGTTTTCATATTTGACCGGGCCACTCAGAATTCGGCAACTTCAGTACGGATTCTATGTGATTCGTGTGCAGACAGTTAACACGTGTCAAAAAGTAATTCATTCATCTAATCACCATAGGCAAATTACCCTACGCTGTTTTGAAATATAGCTTGTCTTGGAATCTTTTCCCGAAATTTCACAACTCCTTGTAAGCTCTGAGCCGCGCAGTGTACAGTGCCGATCAAAAGTGACTATCCCGCGCAACATGTAGCCAACTGTCTACACCGGGAATGAAAGGGTTAACAGGCACACTGAGTAGCATGCGCCTAGTAAAGTTGGTAATGTCGGGAGGAAAGTCATTCCCGTGAATTAACATTCAATAAAAAATATAATGTAAGAATTTGTGAATACGGGAAGGATTTAGTTTGCTGTCTGTTATTTATAAACGCAAGTTTAAGAATGAGCAGATTTGTAAGATATTTACTTCCCCAATAATTTCACAGTCTCGCTTGACCAAGGCATGAATAAAATGATCAGGCCCATGGCAGTGTTAATTTTACAAATGGCGGAATAATACACTACATACATACAAGTAGATCTTAAGCAGGGCTTCCAGAAGTGCCCAGTTCACCGTAAACAAGGCCAATGGTGTGCGAAAGCAATATATTTACCCGATTTTCGTTATAACTTGTTTTTCAGAGACTTTATCGAAATTTTTGGCACAACAAAACGTAAACATTAATTTTTCACAGCTTCCTGCGTTGTTAAATATTCACTTCCTTTATTATTCTGTGAGCACTGATTGAAGATGGGGAATATGATATACTTTCTTATCTTCCGTCAGTGGCCCGATAGTAGTAATGGTAGCGAATATCTATCAATATAAGAAGGTGCTCGAAATCATTATTCATGTCTTGTCGTGCCAAAAATTGTGAAAAATTCTCTGAAAAAACACTTTTGCCAGAAATTAAGGTAAATACACGGGTTTCTTGCACCATTCCCCTTAAGCAGTCCACACCTTGACTGAGGCATTTTAAATGGCACCTATTACGATCGTATCACGTGTACGTTCACGTAAAGCTAAGCTTTTCAATATGAAGCTTTTGCGTGTCATGTAACTCTGCACCACATGATCTCGAAGTCGGTCACAGTAGGGAAGATGTTGTGTTATCTTATTTTTGCGATGTTGTCCCCAGATATAATTTTCTCCCGGAAATGAGGATGAAAGAGTAACAGAAGTGAGGCCAGGATAATTGTTAACTTATTAGTTTTTAGTTCATATAATATCTAGGGATTTTGACACGGTATTTGTATTACATCGCCACAGTTCATTAATTATGTTTCTCACAGGTATAAAAATGCTTGCATGAAATGCATAATATTTACCTTCTAGTTTACAATGTTTAGTACTTCACGAAACACAACTTAATTTTCTCGAGCAGATCAAAGTTAAATACGTGCGATTTATTCCCATACACGAAAAATATATATACATCACCTAGAAATATTTCGTTCTGGAGATTATGGCGGTCTCCTAGTTGTTTTCAAAGTTTTTATAGACCACCCATTTTTTTTCGCAACCTGTTATTGCCACATCAGTGTTAAAACTCAAATACGCCTTGTATAATTTGAATTTTTTATAGTTTTCGATTTGAAAGCTACAGCATTTTTACCCGACATATTTATTCAGTAAATGCTGTTCACGATAAAATGAGCACTTTTGACATTCCTGCTTAAAATATATTTGTTTGCACGCTGTATATACTTCCGCCTTATGTAAGATTATCATTGTCGTGGGTCTCATCACTTTATTCATGCATTGGTCAAGTGAAACTGAGAAATTATTTGAAAAGTAAATATCTAACAAATCTGCTCATTTTTACACTTCGATGCATTAAGAAATAAACAAAAAGCGAAAGAAATAATCTGATTTATCATAAATGGTTACCTAACGCTTTCTATTCGACGTTAAGATATGGAACTACTTCCCATCCGTCATTCAGTGCGCCTGTTTTAATATTCCGTATTACAACACCACGACGCTATCTGCCCGACAAGTGGTGTACTCGTATGTTAGAAAATTCTAAACTGGCAATTCATCCATATAACGCCCAACATTTACGATATAAAACTCACGATAAAGTGAACGATTCTTTGCTTTTGACAATATATAAATGCATACAAAAAAGTATTTAAAAACAAACCAAAACACGATTTGGGCACATAGTTAGTTTATTATTATACTACAATAGGAAATTATAAACGAGATTTTGCGCACACCGACGAGCCCAGCACGACGGGAGGCGGAAATAGAATCTACTTTTGTCGGGCTGTCGGGGCTGTAATTTTGTCTGACTGACGTCTCAGTAACCTTGCTTTTCATTGGCTGTTACTCCCGATTTCGCTGTGTCGGGACTGTGGCATCGGGTTCGTCGGGGTATTGTGAGTGAGTGAAGAGATTTGGGCAGCTCTTAACAGTGAGGTCTTGAGAGCCGGTGAGAGTGATTGAGGCGAGTAACGAAAGGGCGGGGAGAACGGGAGATCCGCGAGAAGACCCGCGGAACAGCTGCATCGTCCGACACGATTCCCACATGCAAAAATCCGGGAGTGGCCCGGCCGGGTATTCAACCTGGTTCGTCTTGGTGGGAGGCGAGCAGGCTAACCGCTCAGCCACCGCGGCCCCCTCGGAGTGTTGTGATTCCAAGCATAATAGTTCGAGCTGCTTGTTTTCGACAGTTCTGTGGGCAGCGTTAGTTAGCGCTCGGAAACTGGTGATGCGCAGTGGGTGTGCGCACTCTGCCACATTTTCTGAGCGAATAATCAAGTGAAAATGCCCACTTTTTCTTTCGCTTTCTGTTTTCTTTTTATGCATTGAAGTGTAAAATTGACCAGATTTGTAACATATTTACTTTTCCGATAATTTCACAGTTTCACCTGACCGACGCATAAATAAAGTGATGAGGCCCATGACAGTTTCCGCCTTATGTCCACAGACTCCTTTAATCACCAGGTAGATTGTCTATGAAACGAAGTAGGCATATATACGATTTCTCTGGTTTCAGAAATGCTGTCGAACAGGCAAACTCAAACAATGTCGAAGTCATAAACATGCAACATAGTTATTTAACGTATTGGAAAAAAACGTGTGCTCAGTTACAAAAATTAGGAAGCAAAATCCTACGCCATACTTAAACAAAATGGCTTAGCTTATATCTAGGAGAGGAAAGTTAAGTTATAAAGAAAACTTCAATTATGATAAGTATACAGAAATATACGTTTTTAGTATCAAAACTGTCAAGAATGGATTTCCAGTGTTTGAAAAACGAGTTAATGGCAGAGGCATATCGCAAGAAAAGAAGGCGGACATTATATCGAAACCCAAGAATAGACAGCAGTTTTGGGTTTATCTGCAAGTGTTTAATGTACCAGATCTTCTTATTCGTGATTAACCTTAAAAACAGTTATCTGTACATTGCTTTGATGCCAATTTCAGGCATTGTAATTTTGATAAAATTTTGAATGTGTACTTTTTTATTCTGAAAGCAGAGTTGTGAAAAACTGATACAACAAAGTGTGTAACATTAAATGTGGGTCAATAATAATTTATAGATAATGTTTAAATTGCAATTCCCATTCCATAAAGTTAATACATTTAATGTTTATTACTGTGACCGTATACATATGTTCTTTATGTAATGTATTAATTTGTTTAAGTAACTTCACAGTTAATACCTGCAGTACATATGATGGAATCGTGACTTATTGCGATGGTTTTCTCTCTCCCTCTTATAAAGGAAAAACACTTTAATTCCTTTTTTTTATTATTTATGTAGCTTCTCAGTGCTCCAATGCATCATTAGAAAGTAGTATACGCGAATTTATAGTTAGAATTTTCAATACTTTTTTAACTAAATGCTTTTATATTTTCCCAATTTTGAGGGCGAATAACGCCTTAATAGTTACTTTATGCCACAAGGCGTGCGTATCTTTTCAATCTGAATGCCTGTTTCACGTGGAATCACCTCTAACCGTTGTAACACAATTACGAACACACGCTGTATATATACATATACGCAAGCACGTATAGAATTCAAATGAAGATCATTGGGGAAAAAAAACCTTATTTGTCCATATTTTTATATTTATGAATGGTTATGTCATTTGTTTTTAAATGGAGGTGTCTAATATTATTGTATTTCAGCTGTGGCGAAGAACGTAATAAGTCTCAAAATACAACCTGTGGTCTTCAAATATATTGACACACGCATAGCGCATGCCTCCGCGCTCTTATAACCGGAAATACATACAGTATGTATAAAAATACTGACCACTTTGAGCTCTTTACACATTTACTACAGTTAAGACAAGCTAGAATTGTGTCGCTTATACCCATCATTATGTGAATGGCATTTCTGTTGGTCTCCGGTTTCCCACTTAACCACTGTTAAGCATATTGGGCTACATCGTATTCCACACGCTTGAAGTGTATTAGTATTGAAGTGTATTACTGGCTGGATCTCAGCAATGGAGCCGGAGTTGATTGTCTCTCAATCAACTAGACTTTTGTATGTATAAGCTGTTCGCGGTAAAATGAGCACTTTAGAAAGCCCTGCTAAGAGCTACTTGTATACACGTTGTGTATTCTTTCGTCCTATGTAAATGAACATTTCCGTGGGCCTTATCACTTTATTCATGCGTCAGAGACGTGAAAATGTGAAATTATTAGAAAAGTTAATATATTTACAAATACGCTCATTTTTACACTTCGATGCATAAAAAAAAAAAAAAAACACACAGAAAGTGTGAAAGAAATAATTTAAGTTATCACAAATGGTGTCCCTAACACTTTTTATTCGACGCTAAGATATGGAACTACTTCCCATCCATCGTTACCAACTGTACTGGGCGCATGCTACTAGGTGCGCCCGTTAAAATATATGCAGGTGGGGGTAGTGACTTTTTTCTGAGGTTGATTTCAAAAGGGGTCACTTTATCGTGAACAGCCTTAGGCTGCAGTCTATTAGTGCTATCTTCACACTTTTTTCAACCAAACCTTTGAAAAATCTCTCCATACATGACGTGCTTGGGTGTTTCCTAAAAGTGCCACATATAACAAACATTGTATACTTCTGTCAACACAGAGTGGCTTATTTTTGGTTCAATTGAACTTTTACTTACATTTTTGTATCTATAAATTATAACATTTCGTTTATAAATAATATGAATAAAATAGAAAAAATGGGTGTGTTGGTAATGCCTAGAAAAACGGTTGTAATGCAAAATATTATATAACTGATTGCGCGCAAATGCGGTGTGTTGTCCCTTTGGTGTGATTTTCTAGACTCGGTTAATGTTTGTTTGCATGAGGCGGAGGATTAGGTTGAAAGTAGATATTTAGCAGGGCTTCAGAAAAGTTGGAAGTAACCGTAAATGGAACATATATTTTTCATTTTAGTTGTTATAAAAATAGTATATTTTTAATCACGATAATTAGTACTGACGTGTTTCAAAGTTATTTTAAGATCCTGACAAACATTAACGAAACAATGAAACTACAACCATGCAAAACCCGTTTTTCACTAGCAGAGAAATTTTTGATTTTTAGCGTAGCCCGAGTTACACTTGGGCATAGTGTTATAAGTATTGAACAGTAATAATTAGAGCTAAGTGATTTTTTGCGAAAAAATATTAGTTCACAGTAGACTTCATTACTATAAACACAGCAGTTTGTTTATTGCCGTTGGTTGCTGTTTGATTGAGGTGTTTTCATATTTGTCCGGGTCACTTAGAATCCGGCAACATTGGCACTGTTCCTACGTGATTCGTGTCCAGACAGTTAACACGTGTCAGAAAGTAATTCAACAAGTCAAGATAGGTAAATGACCCAACAGTGTTTTGAAATATAACTTGTCTTGAAATCTTTTCGCGAAATTTCACTACCCCTAGTAATAATTAAACATGCGATTTTCACATCTGTGGGAGGGAGTCAATGTTTGAACTCCGTTTACTTAATAGTGCAAGGACCTGCGTCACTGGACGTTCTGGATGAAACCTTGCGCTACTTAACTGACGTGATGTTCGTCTGCGCGTGCCTGACGGGTGCAAGCATAGAATGAATGTGTCTCGCTGGGCCCAAGGTCATACTACTGAAGTGTCTTGCACGCTACTGCGATGGCGTTCCCTCACAATAAGCTGCCTCTTGGAGTCAATTGGTCAGACAAACCGTTGACAAATGAGTACAGCGATCGCCCTTTGTCAGCGTACCGAAATACAGCGCGGAATACTAATAAGTATCGCTACCAAACCAAGTTATCATGACAGCAGTGGCGTGTAGTGAGTTTTTTTTTGCAGGGTAAGCAATTTCTACTAACAAACGCAACTTCCAACTTTGCTTACCCTCCACATGTATTTACCGTTTTATAACAGACTACCTAACATTAGTTATAAAAACGGAAACGAAATGAATGTAATAATAATTAAACTGAATATTATTTAGAGAGTATATTACAAATTATAAGAAAACTCCCGTTTTCCCGAACACTTTCGTCCACTTTCCAAGGAAAAATGCTAGACTGGAGGACGCAAACAGAACGACTGCTTACCCTGCCGAAGGAACGCGGTGGAGTGTTGTTGCTTGCGAGTTCAATTCATCGCTAGTCGCTCCCGTTTGTGGAAATAAATACTAAATAGCAGCACTATGTGTGTACAGTCGGGAGTTACGAAAACTCTGTTTCTCGAATCGGAGATGGGAAACTCAGAATTAAATGTGTTTAAATTTAAAGTTAAGGCTAAAACTATAAAGCGTCAAACATTTCCTATATGTATAGGATAAGCATTGCTCACCTTGCGTCTATGGAATAAACGCCACTGCATGACACATAAGCGATTAGATTGTTGTTGATTTTTTAACTAGGATAATTGTTCATTTTCTATATAATCCCGTATCGCTTCAAGTATAAATAAACTGCTGGCACGCCATAGGTGCAGTACTTAACATACTTCTGTCACAGAATAAGTAAGTATATAGAAGCGAAATGGCGTGGCGGTTCATTTTGTGTAAGCGAACTCGATCGCTCATTGGCCGCGCGAAACTGTGGAAACGGGCCTTACGTCTAATTGCCTGTTGCACGTTATGGAATATCCCATATTGGTCGAGCTGCCGTCTGGCAACAGTCTCCGAGAAGTGATTGATGAACGACGGTGTGACATAACTTATTGTTGGTTGGTGGAGCCATTTTGTTGGCGTGTGTGGCTGGAGTTGGCAATACTCGCCGCTGTTCTTAGTTACTGGGGCCGCGGTGGCTGAGCGGTTAGCCTGCTCGCCTCCCACAAAGGCGAACCGGGTTCAATCCCCGGCCGAGTCACTCCCGGGTTTTCGCATGTGAGAATCGTGCCGGACGATGCCGCTGGTCGGCAATTTTTCTCGGGGATCTCCCTTTCCCCCCCCCCTTTCATTACGACCCTGCTTCATACTCGCCTCAATCACCCTCATCGGCTCTCAAGACCTCGCTGTTAAGAGCCGCCCAAATCTCTTCACTCACTCACTCTTTGTTACTCTGTGATTCTACTATGTATGTATTATTGCTTTTCCATAACGGCGTGTAGTTCTGAGTAGACAACAGCGCGACTTGCTAACTAAATACTTTCGCCCATTACGGAATAATAAGCAGAAATTATCCCTTATCTGCTGCCAACAATAAAAAGTCTTCCAGTAATTGTATCACGTGGACACATACCAGCGATGACGTATCCAGTAAGAATACACTCTTGATAAAGTATCGCAATGATTGCGAGATAGCATCCACACGCCATATCACGTAAAGTCAGATAAACAAAAATGTAATAAAACCAATAAACATAAAAAAATGAGTTTTCATTACATTTGACGACTATCAGGACTGAGGTGTTTGCAAATACTACATATAAATTATAATCATAATCGTGGGAAGCAAGTAGGAATGAGTTAAAGGTTAAAGGAAAGAGTTGCTGTCAAAGACAGAGTAATATTAAGGGCTAGAGTTGTATACTGTAATATATTCCATTCCTTAAAATATGATATTCTCCAAGCTGCGCATTTGAACTATAGCTTCGTTTGTATATACCGTAGTAAATTTCCATAAGTGGGTTGAACAATCTTTGGAATGGGCATTAACTTATTTGGACACGAAAAACTATTCACAAATTTGTGCCGTAAAAAAAAAAAGGTCAGAGCTTGGAATAATGATTTCATACTCCACACACGCACCGAGTCAAAATCATACCGGAAACAAAGCAATTTGAAACTGCATTGAAATATAATATGCAAATATCATTACAGCTTTGTAAGCACATGGCTTATAACTTCTGCTACGGGACTCTCAGAATAGCTTTCACCTAAATGATGACAGAGAAAGTATGATTTTTTTTTTTTTTTTTGGCTAACGTGGTGGTTAAGATTCCAAAAAACACAACGCGCCATTATTCAGTTCTGCGCGCAGTAATTTAATACCGATTCGCCCTTCGTGAGGGCATCGAATATTTCGACAAGCAAGTGTTCCATTGTAAGTTGCAACTTGAAAAATGCCACTGTCACTACCTGCATGTATTTTAACGGGCACACTGAGTGGCGTGCGTCCAGTTATAATGACGAAGAAAAAAAAAAGTGGGGGGGGGGGGGGGGTAGTAGTTCCATTAAAAGTGTACCACATCTGTGAATACTTAGATAATTTCCTTCGCTTTCTGATTTTTTTAAGCACATGGAAGACTATGAATTAGCAAATTTAAAAAAAAGTACTTATCCAATAATTCCCCAGTTTCACTTGACCAACCCATTAATATATGCTATTCACGGTAAACTTAGCACTTTTGGAATCCCTGCACATGATCTACTTGCATGCATATTGTGTATTCTCTCACCATATGAAAAATTAACATTTCCGTGGCCTGATCACTTTTTGAGTCTCGGTCAAAGGAAACTGTAAAATTGTTAGGAAATAAAATGTTTTACATATTTGCTCATTTGTACACCTGCATACATAAAAAAAAAAAAAAAAAAAAAAAAATTATTTCAGTAATTACAAATGTTTACCTAGCACTTTTAATTCAAAGTTAAAACACGGAACTACTTTCCTTCCGTCGTTGCCAACTTTACTGGGCGCACGTAAAAATATATTCCGATAAGGGCAGCGATATTTTTAAAAGGTTCATTTCAAAATTGCTCACTTTACCGCGAACAGCATTTAAAGTGATGAAGCCTACTGTAGTGTTTATTTAACATGTGGCGGAACAATACACTATGAAGATACAAGTAGATCTCAAGCAGGACTTTTAAAAGTGCACAGTTTACCGTAAACAACGTACAAAAAGTTATGAGGATCCGTTTTACAGACTGCTCACCAGGTCGTCGCGTTGCCGTAGTGTGGATAATTTTTGGTCATGTTGCCCCGGCGAATTTGGCGACTGTAGCAGTCGTAGATCTCCGCTCACTGGTTGTATGATGTCGCCATGCTGGCTCGCTGGCGGACTGGGCTGTTCGCTTCGCCACGCAAATTCTCGAGGGTCTGTAGGCGACCTGCCTTTCTACCCCGCAGGTCGCCCGCGCCATTTACTGGCCCCTCCTCTTTCAAGACTGATCGGCAGGCATGCCAACCTTCCAGCCGTGCCCGCCAGCACGACCGAGCGGCCGCCGTCATCATATCTCGATCTGTCGCGTCATCGCCCTGAAGAACCTTCCGCAAATCAGCAACTGACGCTGCTATCGTTGCCGTCAGCTCGCCTACTGCTGTTTCAGTTTCAACTGAGTGCGCTTCAAGTCCTGTCTATTTCTTCCTTCCTTCTGCTGAGGCCTGTTCTGCTCAGGTTAGGAATAAAGCGTTATTTATGTCGTGAGAATTTGGTATAGGGAAAATTCCCGCTGCTAGCTAAGCATTGTTCCAAACAGTAACTTTCAATTAAAATTTCTAGCTATGTGAATAATAAAAGAGATAGATTTTACTTAGTTACGAAATTATTTCATACTTTATTTATTTTTACAATTATCATGTTTTTAAATATAGTAAACAGAGAACATTTGGTACATTGCCGCCACTAGCGCTAACGTACTGCTGTCGAACTTTTAACATTGATCTTCTTAACCTGTAGTAGAAATAGCCTTACTCCTGCACTTATTCTACAGTTCCGCCACTCGCATTTCACATATGAAATTCAGTGATAACGGTATGTAGTCCAAGACGCAACATCAAGGATTACATACTAAAGTAATAATTAAAAGCTGTTGACATCATTAATATTATATATTGATAACATACTCGCAATATAACCCAACACCCATACAAGATTCGCGTTTAATTAATTGAGCGCTTTTGAAAAAAAATTCCCTGCCACTAAATATATGTTTTAAAATACACAGTTGGCACCGATTTACAAAAAGTACTTTCATATCGTATTAAAAATGGGTCGTTTAAATTTGTGGATATTGATTCACTCGAATATCTCTTAATTTTATCCACACAGGAGTAAGAAGTAGGTGAATATTTTCGTCTCTAACAATTTCGCAATTCCCCTTTTTTGACGCACGGCCAAATTTATGGGGTCCGTGGCAATGATAATTTTCATGGCGGAAGGATACAGAATGGACAGGAATTTAGATCCTAAACACGCCTTTCAAAAGCGCCCAGCCACGAACAGCCAAGCTTATTTCTGCGTCTATATAGGAAACTCTGGCATTTTTAAGAGTCGTTTATGCCATTTCTTATTTTATTGTATATAAAACAGAGAGAAGCCAATTTAATTAAATATTTTGACAAAGTGTTAGCTCATACTACATAATCAAGCTACGTAAAATAGTATGTTTATTATTGTTGTTTCCGTGGAAACATGAGGTTAAAAGCAAATGTGACCAAACTTTGCATCATTGCTGAAACACGTGAATTTCATAGTTCGTTCCTTTGGCAGTTCTTTAGGCAATACTGGGGACATACTCAGACAACGAAACCGGCCCACCTCGTCTTTAGTCTGTTGTACCAACTCCTCGCTCTCAGAAGGGCCATCCTTCTGCTCATGGGCTCTATGTAGCAAGTACGACGAAGTTCAAACTTAATTGATGGTTATGTGATTTATCGATCCGATCCGGCTGTAGTACAATATCGTTCCGTGCTTGTTAAAAAACACACCCGTCGTTTGCTTGTTCTTAGAGCCAAGTGTTTATTACTTAAATCTTTTATGCGGCCTAACGTTTCACGAAAAAAATAAATACGCTTAAAATTTACCCTAGTGGCATTAGCACGTGGCATTTAAACAATGACTACCGTTTTCCTATATTATATAATGATGTTCCTAAACTTCCTGTTCAAGCTGAAATCATGGACTCTGTGGTCAGAAATAAACGTGAAATCTCGTTAAACGCGTGTACAGAAAAGCAGTAATTCCAAGAGTGTACATATATAGAATATTACATCAAGTTGAGTATCACCGGGTTGTTTGAACTGCAGGAAGCGTGTAAATTGCATTATTGGAGTGTTAGGCACAGTTAGAACGCAGCCACAGCAATAAAAGTGCACCAACCTGTCCGTTTCAATTGCAATGTGGTACCTCCATTGGTGACTTTTCCGCACATACTTTTACTGTGACTTTTTTTTTTGTTTCTTTTGGCCCAAGTATGTTTTAGTTTCAGTTTGGACAGAGCTAGAAACACCTAATGTTACCATGGACGCGTTTCGCGCACTTGTGCGGCTAAGGCCGTACTACAATCGAAATAACTATTACCATATCCAAACACATAACAATTGCCATTATAAAAATTCTGTGCTAGAATTGATATATTAAAAACGGATATTTTCGTTGTTGGCCAATAGGTAGGGACCTGCAAAATTCACGTTATTTTTTCTTTAGCAATATGTTAAATTCTCAGTACTGTATACAGTCGAGCCGGCGTCGTTTCTCCATTGGCTGCTGCCTAGCTGCCAAGTCACTATCTTTCTGAGTGAACTACACGTGACTGGATCACACGATTGTGAAGTGTTAATTTATTGGCGCAGAGTTACTCGGGGCGTGTCAAATAAGGAATGGTCCAATAATGACAAACATATTGCAAAGTAAAAGGGTTTTAAGTTTAACTTGTCTTCAAATAATAACGTGAATTTCGCAGCCCTCTACCAATAGGTTTCAACTTCCATATTGAAACTTTTCACAAATAGTTATGTGAATGTTCACTCGTGAAAGTTGGCCAACTTTTTATGTATTTATTTTAACCATTTTTTCTTGTATTTAGGTGTCTTATTAGTAAACAGTCGAAATGTAAACAGAATAATTATTCGAGCTTCATATTTTCACAAATCGTGGTGTTCAGGGCCGGATTTCCCACGTTGTCGCCTGTAGGCCCATGAAAAATCTTCTTCCCCTCCGCAACCTATTTTTTTAAATTTCTTATTTTACAATCCATAGTAACGAGATCAGGTGCGTTCATCATTTCAACATTAATACGTTATAAATTACTGAATTACAAAGATAAAGAAGTGATAGTCAAACACAAGGTGAAATTTAAGTTATTGAATTAACTTGTTATAACACACTATAATTTACGATGGTAAGCTCAACTTTTTATTTGTAGGCTTGAAAGTCCGAAACTCAACGAAGATGTACTAGAAAGTATCGTGCCCCATTTATACCAGTTTCTATACCCTGATAAATATAAAACTGGAAGTTCGTATTGGCGGTTACCGAGGCAACAAGGACCTTCATTAATGTCATAAAGCAATTGACTCTCAAAAACAAGTCTCTTTAATTGGATTTATTTTAGAATCTGCATACATTTTACTCTAGCACACAGCCATACAAAAAAATAACACTGAAAACACACACAATATATATATATATATATATATATATATATATATATATATATATATATATATATATATATATATATATATATATATATATATATATACATGCTATTTTTCCCAATCCCATGTCGCCCCCTAAAAAGTGCCACTCTAGGCCCTAACCTAGTCGGCCTAATGGGAAATCCAGCCATGGTGGTGTTAAGGAAACAAACAAGCACAAGACAGAGACAATAATAATTGGAGACAAATGTATGTTTATCTTCGTGACAGGGAACGTACAGTTGTGAAAGAGAATTTGAGGTGTGTTAGTAACAAGAGCGAATTCGAAATGGTTACGCATAGGTTTTTGCACAAGAAAGTTTGAAGTTCGCCAACTTTCTACGCAGCTATGCGTTGGCAGTGGTTGTGGGTAACGTTATGCTTGGTTGTAGCAAGCGCCATTGTACAACTCTTACTGTTATTGGTATGGTTGTAGTTATGTCGATTATAGGATGGCCTTTATCGGGGCGGCTAACGCAAATACTTTGCCGAAATGCATCGGAAGGTTTTTTTTAATTACGGTAAGTATCTAGATGTGGCCCTCTATTGAAGTGACTGGTGGTTTGAAGAACTATTTGGAAGGGATATATACCGTGTAATCAGTGGCGTGTAGTGAGTTTTTATTTACAGGGTAAGCGATTTATACCAACAAACGCAACTTCCAACTTTGCTTACCCTCCGCATGAATTTGCCGTTTTATAATACCTAAAATTGGTTATAAAAACGGAATTGAAATGAACGTAATAATAATCAAACCGAGTATTATTTAGAGAGCATATTACAAATGATAAGAAAACTCCCGTTTTCCCGAAGACTTCCATCCACTTTCCAAGGAAAAATGTAGGACTGGAGGACGCAAACAGAAAGGTGCTTACCCTACCAAAGGAACACAGTTGGTGGCGGAGGAGCTCGAGCGTGTGGCGTGTTGTTGCTTGCGAGTTCGATTCATCGCTAGTCGCTCCCGTTTGTGGAAATAAATACTAGATAGCAGCACTATGCGTGTACAGTACGGGAGTTACGAAAACTCTGTTTCTCGAATCGAAAACGGAAAACCCAGAATTAAATGTGTTTAAAGTTAAGGCGAAAACTCTAGGGGTCAAACATTTCCAATATGTATAGGATAAGCATTGCTTACCTCGCGTCTATGGAATAAACGTCACTGCGTGTAATACGGCAATTGTGTGGCCATCTGCGCCGGGCGTGATGAAGCGGACGAGGACAGCGGGTTTCGAGGAGACGAGGAAGTTAACCCATGTCGAGAGCGATAGTACGCGACTGCGGTGGGTCGTCGTAGTGTTCCTGCAGTAGTTCCAGTGATGGGCGAGTGCAGTGCTACTGCTCGGCGTGTTCCCAGGATAGCACTGAACAGTGGACACCGTGGTCAATACATGCGGGAATGCGGAGCTGCAACTGGTTTATTTTAAGATTACGTTTCATTATTACGAATATATGTTTTTAAATATTTTACGTGTGTGATTTTAATTAAAGGCTGTTCACGATAAAGTGAGCACTTTTGAAATCAACAGTAGAAAATAGTTACTGCCCCTGCCTGAATATATTTTAAGTGGCGCACTGAGTGACAATCGCCCAGTAAAGCTGGTAGTGATAGATGGAAAATAGTTCCATAACTTAAGGTCGAATAAAAAGTGCTAGGTAAACATTTGTGATAACTTAAAATCATTTTTCGCTTTCTGTTTTTTTTTAATGCACCGAAGTGTAAAAATGACCACATTTGTAACATATTTTCTTTCCTTATAATTCTACAGTTTCACGTGACCGACGCATGAATAAAGTGATGAGATCCCATGGCAATGTTAATTTTACACAAGACGGAAGAATACACAACGTGCATACAACTAGATCTTAAGCAGGGCTTCCGAAAGTGTTTTTTTTTTTGCCGTGAACGGCCTATAATAATTCTGCCAAAATATTTTGCTACCAATATTAAAAAATACAGCTACGGTTTAATTGTATTAACTTTCGTTGCAATTGTCTGCTGGTATATAATGTATGTGGAAACAGTAGGCAATAGACATTTATGTATGTGGAAATAGAAGCTGGTTCTATTCTTTTGTGTCTGATATATTGTAGGTACATTATGGAATTCAGCTTTGCTATTTTATTTAAGTAAATTAATATCTTCATCCTGTCTAGAACCTGGCTTCGTCTACATAATTGTAATAATTTACTAGGGATACAAATCAGAGCAGATTGCATACCCCCGAGGTTCATTGTGACCATGAAACTGCATGCGGCTACAAAAATTGTCGCCTTTCTCCATTACTTATTTTGTTTAACCGTGTTCCTTGTACGACACGTTTACAGATTACAAGAATGGCTGGGATAACAAATTATATATGGTTTTCTTAAATACAGATCCTACATTAAGGATTCTTAAACAAAAGTTTTCTTGTTCCTCGACGACTGATGCAAATCATATTTGTCCTCTTCCTTTTTCTTACTGATTTTCAAAATGCACCTTAAAATATGTTCTACGGTTTTTCTCTGATTGCTTAGATTAAGTGTTTTGCGTTATGAGTAGCTCAGAATGTTTCAGTGTAATCTACTGAAAACTTATTTTCATTAACTACCAACGAAAACATATATACATAAATGTTTTATATCAGGTTTTATCTAACTGTAAATATTGAATTACTTTAAGTCATTATGTATGCCATTAGTGTGTATTACTTCCATTTTTTTGTGAAAATGATAAGCATCTTGATATATTTGGTAAAAATTTGTGCCTTTACTTTGCATTTTTACTTGGATATTTCTTATAGCTGGGCATTTTCATCTATTTGCCAATCACTGATTTTTGGTGATGTTATAATCGAATTTATGATTCAATGTCGACAGGCTTCTTACGAATATGACAGTCATTTGTCTAAACATGCCCTTAATCTGCAAACAGCTACGCAGCTCAAAAGTATTTCAGTCAGTTGCACGTGTAAAGAGAATACGAATAGTGCTGTAATTTACGGCTTCAAATGAAATATCGGAAGTGCGCACATACACTGTTTAAACGACGATTTTCTTGTTATCCCTAATTCTTAATTACTGGTATAGGCTGTTCACGGTAAAATGAGCTTTTTTTAAAGTCTCTGCTTGAGATCCACATTGTATATTCTTCCACCATATGTAAAATTAACTTTAGCATGGACCTGATAGCTATATTCATGCGTCGGTCAAATAAAACTGGAAAATTATTAGAAAAGTAAATATTTTACATGTTTTCTAACTCTTATACTTTATTGCATTAAAAGCAGGAAGCAAAATAAATAATTTCAGTACTCACAAGTGTTTGCCTAACGCTTTTAATTAAACTTTCTTGAAAGGATCTTCTTTCACTCCGTCTTTACCAACTTTACTGGGCGCATGCCACTCGGTGTGCTCGTTAAAATATGTGCAACAAGGGGCAGTGACAATTTTCAAAGGTTGATTTCAAAAGTGCTCAGATTGCCGTGAACTTACGAGAGACGTAATGCAATACGGCATGCATATTGATATGTTTGTACGTTTCTTGGAAAGAGTGTTCTGTGTTGTGACCTGTGTGTGTGTGTTTGTTATGTGCAGGTGGTGCGGGATGCAGGCTCCAACAGGCGCAGGCCAAACGCCCCGTCGTCTAACCGAGGTAAACCTACCCTGGAGATATACCGACCGCCCAGTAAGTTGTTACGTCAGGACCTTCCAGAGCTTTCCTTCCATCTCGTTCCCTGCCGCCATTCGTATACTAACCTGCTGACAGCACCTCTCACTCACCTGGGGCTGTGCGACACCCGGGATCAGATGTCTGTTCTCGATAACACTGCCACCTGTCGGTAAGAGTTCGACATGTCTGTTTCGATTGTACCAGAGATGGTCTCGGTGATATCGACCTCAGCCTCGACCTCGTTGTTTCGCCTCGGCCATGTCGACCTCGACGAGATGCCGTTCTCGGCGTTTCCCTTGCCACTTTGACATTGACTGTATCGAATAATTTTCTAAAATCATGACACACACTGGCGAAATTTTTTTCCTGTTGGGCTTCCCCTCCAGCAAAATGTTTTCGGGCCCCCCTAACGAAACGTTTAAGTCTTTTTTTTTTTTTTTGGATAATAAATACCTTAATTCGTTTGTATGTTTTTTTTAAATTCGAACGTAAAAAAAAGAAGCTAAATTTTAGTTTGCGGAAATAGTATGAATGAGTAAAATGGAAAGGGATACGTGAATTAAATGTACAACTAAGTACAGAATGAAAATATAGTCAGACATGAGAACTCAACGCTAGTATTTTCTACACGCCTTTGATATGAATGGTTAACGCCAATATCATCGAACAAGCAGCACGTTGTTCATTTGCAGAACAGAGTTCATACCAAAAAATTACGTGATTGCTACACTTCAACTCGGAAATTAATGTGTGGCCGAACGCGTTAAGGAGCATTACTTGTCGACATGTCGCACAGCCTTTGTTAGCGCCCAAACTGCCACGTCCTTACGCCTTTTCTACTGGCGGCAATCGGTTCTCGGGAGTTTCCATCCAAGTACTCCATTTCACCAGCAGCGGAGCGTGGGCATGTTGCCAGGGAAGCATTCTTATAAAAAAAAACATACGGCAACGCAGCCAATGAATATGTGTTGCAGTGTCCGACGGTCAATTTTTGTGCCAGAAGAAGTCTGCCACCGTATCTTGTGCGCTGATTAGAGAAGGGTGCATCGTGACGCACCGTCTATTCACGGTTTCTTCACACTTTTTGAAACAACCCTTCGAAAAATCACGCCATGTATGACGTATTTGGTTGTTTCCTACATATGTCAGGTATTAAAGGCTTTTCACGGTAAAATGACCACTTTTGAAAGTCCTCCTTAAGGTCCACTTGTATGCACGTTGTGTAGTCTTTCGCCTTATGTAAAATTAACATTGTTATGAGATTTCTCACTTTATTCATGTGTCGGTCAAGTGAAATTCTGAAATTATTAGAAAAATAATTATTTTACAAATCTGATCATTTTTACATTTCGAAGCAGTAAAAAAAAAAAAAAAAAAAAACACACGCAGAAAGCAAAAGAAATAATTTAAATTATAAAAAATATTTACCTAACACTTTTTATTCGACGTTAAGATACGGGAATAGCCTATTTTCCATCCATCGTTACCAATTTTAATGGGCGCATGTCACTCAGTGCGCCCGTTAAAATATTTTCTAAGGTTGATTTCAAAAGTGCTCACTTTATCGTGAACAGCCTTTACAAGTGTTGTATACTAGTGTAAACATAACGGTTCCTCATCTTTAGTTAAACTGAACTTTTACTCATATTCTACTTATGAATCATAATATTTAATTGATAATATGAATGAAAACAGAGAGAAAATAGGTACGTTGGCAAAGCCTACACTGTAAAGAATTTTCTGGTAAACTTCCTAAACTGTAATGGAAGTTTTCAACCTATACACACGTCAAGCCTTGGATCTGGGAATGTTTAGTATCGCTACTATACAAAGTTGAGAACTTTCCTACGCATTTGACTCTTTCCCGAGAAACTGTAGGAATGTTACCATGCATGTATGGCAAAATATTTTACTATTCGCGCTTTTTCACTGTACGTGTACACTGATTTGTCAAATTTACAAATAATTTCTTAGAGTGTAGTAAGAAATAGTTCTTATCCAAAATATTATTAAACTGAGCGCGCACGAATCCGGTGCGCTGTCCCTTTGGTGTAGTTTCCCATACTTAGTTGGGCTTTACTTGCACGATGCGGAGGAATATCCCGGAAGTAGAACATTAGCAGGACTTCAGAAAAGTTGAAAGTAACCGTGAATGGACTATAGCATACTGTTGGCACAGAGCAGACGAGTGCACATATGCGAAGTCGGCGGTTCCTTTGATGTGGGCGCATCAACCATTCTCCGATTGGCTGCGCAAGGCTATGTGAACGGGCCTTGAGTCTGATTGACCACTGGCTGATAGAGGCCCCCAACTGGTTGTATTTTCATCATTTCTTGCTGGCCAGTTATGCCATTTTGCTTGCGCATGCTGCTGGGTTCACGGTATAAGCGGGTGGTTTCTCTCTGTATCCTGAAGTACTCTATCCCTTTCAGACCCACTTTAATTCACGGCTTCAGGTGTTGTAAACACAATATTTTATGATGCGTGGTGTACTTATGTCGACACAACGCTTGTTTCGTTGTCACAGCAAATGAGCTGTATAAACTATTCGGAAATTTACCATATCAGTGTATACTCCTAGTGAGAAAGTAGGAATGGTAATGTTTTCCCCTATAGCCTACATTCATTGTAGCGTTCCTACATTTTCTCAGGAAACGGTCAAATGCGTAGGAAAGTTCCCAACTTTGTATAGTAACGACGCTTAATATTCCTATATGTGCAGCTTGATGTGTGGTATTATTACCATATAGTGTATAGGTTAAAAACTTCCATCACAGTTTAGGAAATTTACCAGAAAAATTTTTACAGTGTAGGCTATATGTTCGGCTACAATTATATGAACCAATTATGACCTAGTCCAGTAAGACGGTTCGCGAATCGTTTTCCCACTGGTAAGATCATTGGTCATTGAGCTTCACAGTGTGCAGTGCAGACCAAAAATTACCTGCACGTGTGAGATGTACACAAATGTGTACGCTGGGTCTGAATGGGCTATGCTGTCGGTCAGACGAACCTCTCACAGCCGTGTGCAATCATCGCCAAGCATTGCTTCCCGTACATCATGCCCACACCTCGCCACTGCATGTCTCATAACACCGACTCACCACTTAGGTTTTGTTGGCTTTTGCTTCTAACATCACTCCGCAAAAACCATAACTAATAAACACGAGGCTCTTTGTCTGGTTACCTGCTGTGATTGTCAGGCATTTAGCTTGCAACCACAAATCCCGGCACAGCTCGAAATCTGCTGCTATAAGTATTTTCTTGCCCCTTAAAGATTTGATATACATGTGCATATTTTAATATATTTACTAATGTATGTAAGGAGCAACAAAATGCGCAAAAATTAATCTGGAAAATAAAATAAAGTTTTTTTTATTGACTTAGGGCCGGTTGTACCAACATCGCACCCGATCCGAGATTGAATGATCATAGTTCCGAACCAGAATCCAGTTTGATCTTTGTTCCAATGTAAAAGTGTTGCACCAACGAAATTTCATGATTCTGGATCTCCGATTCATCGATCTTGGAGAGATCGATATTAAGTATGAGACAAACTTTGATATTGGTTCGTGATATGTGACGTCATGGAAGTAGGCGTATTTTTCACTATATATAGATCTAGATGTGTGATATTTAATTTCTTTTAAGTGAATCATTGTTGTACGAATTTTACTGAATAATATTCAAGTACGTATAATGTTGTTTTAATTTCCCGAGAAAACAATCGAACGTAGTTCTATCTGTTGGCGTATTTTCAAACTACATTTGTCGACGATGGCTGCTGATCTCTGATAGAGATTTCGAACCGCCAATTTCGGCGGTTCGAATTGAACTTAATCTCGATCTCCAGTCCAGTTCTGAACTCGAATGGTGCAACAGTTTTCTGTGTCGATCTTAGATCCGATCTAGAATCGAGTTTCGAACCACAATGGTGCAACCGGCACTTAGTACTGACATTCCCTCCTCTCCCACTTTTTTTTTCATCCAGTTTGATGTGTGGGAAGTACTTCGATAGCATGCGTGGCAGGCGTGACAGGGAATTCCAAAATTTTCTAAAAGCTGCAATTTTCTTTGTTCTAAGGCGGCTTGGTTTGTACTTGTTTCTTCTTTTAGACGAAATTGCTTGGAAGACACTCTTCTTAGGCATGCTTCGAGATACCACATTGTCATATGAATAATTAAACTGCACTGTTTCAACTAAAAACAATATTTTTAACGTATTTGATTATCGCTTTTTAACCCCCCCGCTGTGCCAGTTGGGTTTTTTAGACGCTTCTCTTGTGCTAGTTCACATTTAAAAAAATAATTTCAGTACTAGCCAATGACTATGAAATTATAGGAATACTCCACTGCACACCATGTCAGAGACGCAAAGGTTCGAGTCTCCACTTAGTAGCAGATATTCAATAGTCAACGTTGTTGTGGCTGTAGTAACTCTCACAACCTGACAGTATCGTAATAATAATTGGCAGTTGTCTGATACCTCTGACTGCAACCACCATGTTCCTCTCGTGTTCTAGGAGACCATCTGTGCTGTTTTCCTGTTTCAGATGTAAGGACTGATGTTTTGCAGAACGGTATGTTAGTACCGAACCCTCGCCTGAACGTCCATGCCAAAGAGTTTACGATGAAGCCAGGTGACCTGACCACCTCCAGGTATGTATGCAACACGCACACAGATGTTGCCGTAAGTAGAGCCATCGAGAGACTCCGAGGCCACTATGCACCTTGCACATGCACCTTTGCATCGATGCACATGTAATTGCACATTGCACAGCACATGTATTTTTGCAAATGCACTTGTTGCACATGTAATTCTGGTTAAATGGCTGGTAAGTGTATGTTGGAATTATTTTAGTTGTTTTTTATTTCGGAGCCGGGTTCGATTCCCGGACAGGACAATTCATTTGCGCAATCACATATGTTACCTCGTAGGTGTTGACAGGTCGACTGCATGAGACATACTGACACGTGGAACAGCTGCATCACATCTAAGGGATAGGGGTGGAGGGGAAATCCATTCTTACGAAACTACACGTGCTGTCCCGTCGATGTGGCCTCGGCGACTGGTGAATCACGCTGATGCACACGTCGGTGTCGCCCCGACGATGCAGCTGGTCGGATGTCGAGGCGAGGGGAATGCACTTGCATAGGGAAATGCAGTTGCATTATGCAATTAGAGTAATACATAACCGCACAAGTATGCATAACCTACTTTCCTCTATGCAATTTTGGTGCAATACACTTCCAGCGCAACGATGCACTTCAGGCTACGAAATTTCCGGTATGAGATTCGTTTCCTGGACAAGGCATTTATATTTTTTAATTTAGAACTTGGTAATTTTTGGTTTTGAGTTCGATTCTCGGGCAAGACACTTAATATTCTTGGATTATGGAAATTTTGGTTTGGAGTTAGATTCCTGGACAGAGCACTTACATGTTTGGATTTTGGAAACTTTGTTTTGAGTTCTATTCCTGGACAGACCACTTAATATAAAAAATAATAATTTGGGAACCTGGGTTCGATTCCCGGACAGGGCATTTATGTATTTCTAATTTTGGACTTAGGAATTTTTGGTTTTGAATTCGATTCCCAGCCAAGGTACTTAATATTTTTGGATTTTGGAAATTTTTGGTTTTGAGTGTGGTTTCCGGACAGGGCACTTAATATTTCTTTTTTTTTAATTTGGAGAGTACCAGGTTCGATTCCCGGTCAAGACGATTTTGGGAATTTTGGTTATTACGCAATCACATGTGTCGGGTGTTTTGATGTGTGTATGTGTGGAAGGATAATGCATCTACTTACGCAATCATGTATGCTCTCTCTTCAATGTGAACTGTTGGAGAGAGGATGATATGTTGGTCCGTCAACAGCTGCATCACAACTGAGCTGGTGTGGAGAGGAATATGCAGTTGCACATGTACTTCCACCTATCCCCTCGCTGCCCCTGTGGGACTGCCGATGTTGTTTTGGTGGACATCGTGGGCTGGAGATCCACTAGACTGGCTATCTTTGTTAACCAGAAGGCGAATTGGTACTGAGTTTAAGTCCCAGACAAAGCATGAAAAATATTATTATTTTTTTCCTAAGCCTGAGCTCTAACATCCAGTTGATGGATTGCCACTGATTCGATTCCCAAACAAAGCATTAAAATGTTTTAAATGTTTGTCCTAACCCTCGGACTTTGACGACCGATGGGCGGATTGGTACTGAGTTCGATTCCCAAACAGGGTACTTAATTAATTTTTTCCCTAACCCTCGGTCTCTGAAGACTGGTGACCAGATTGAGTCTAGGTTCCTTTCCCATATAGGATACTTACATTTTATGTATACACTTGCGCAGTGAGACTAATGATACGTCATCACCCTATGAAAACTAACTCTCGACTAAGCCTGTTGGCATATATCAAAAGGTATTTGTTTCTCAGCTGTGTTTGACTACCAACATTTTTGTGTCTCTCTTACCATCGTTCGACCAATTAGTCATGTGTGCTCCAATACAATACTGGATTCCAAGTGTATTATAAATTAAAAATATACACATATTTAACTAAAATAATTAATATAACACTTGCACTTGGCTAATCATAAGTAATGATTTAGTAAAGAATATTTACTAACTACAGACTTTCATAACGTACCAATAGAGATACGTCCAATCCCTATGACACCCCGCTGTCTACTGAAGGACCATCCGTATTAATTAAATGCTATTTACCCATCAATTACTCACTTCTGTCTGATCCAATGTTTTCCCTTTGGTTAATTACTCATTTGCGTTCAACTGATTAGTCGCATTAGCGCCAATCAATCACCTGCATTCTACTGCCATATGGAATTGTGTTAACATAAATAAGAATAGGAGGCTATTTTAAAAATATTAACTTCAAGTTTGGAAGTATTTGACAATAGTTCGCGTGCACAACAAGCATAATCAGTGTCTGAGACATAAGCGTCACTTGGGAAGTATAATACATGAGTCCTGAACCCGGGTACCCAGTCAATACATCGGAACAGCGTACGACACGATTGTCGGTCATCCACTGAGGTCAACACACACCGCCTACCCTGGGGCACTTTAACGAAGGCCGCTTTCGCCTACACTGACATACACTCTCTCCAACACAACTACCACAGTAGACTGGTGGATCTTGACTGATGCACCCAATCACTGTTGGTCAACTGACGAGTGTTCTTTTTCGTGGAAAAATGGGGAATGCAGTTGCATTGTATAAGCAGAGTATTACATATCGCACACATGCATAATCGCACAAGTACGAACGTACGCACTCGCGTAATGATAATAACACTATGAATATTCGCTAAGTACACACTTGTCATGTATGCATATGTATAAGTAGCAAGTTGTCATTGTGCAATCACCAAGGTCATACACACTTGCATAATTGCATATTATGCAATCACCAACTCTGTACATATCCTATACCTCGGATAACCAGCTCGCGAATAACCTGAGAGTTCATATATCAATGCTTTTTACCGATGTAAGTCTACTGCAATCCTTAGCCTACCATCTTCGACACAATGTTTTCGAAATCAATGTTTAGGTGATTTTTCCATCACAAGGTTAGCCTATGCCGATAACAATTAATCACGTCATTCTTCTGATGCACGCAGGAGTGTCACTCATTCACAACACAGTTTTCCTTGAATACATATAAAATATGTGGTTTTGGACCTGTTAGGACTTGTTAGGTGTGATTTCAATGTGCATCAGATAGGAAGCCATTATATCGCCTTTGAGGGAAAAAGCATTGAAATATGACAAGTGTGTACTTAGCAAACATTCATAGTGCGATTATGGTTACGCGAGTGCGTACATTCGTACTTGTGCGATTATGCACGTGTGCGATATGTAATACTCTACTTACACAATGCAACTGCATTTTCCATTTTTCCGCGAAAAGGAACACCCATCAGTTGACCAGCAGTGATTGGGTGCATCAGTCACGATCCACCAGTCTACTGTGGTGGTTGTGTTGGAGAATGTGAAGGTCAGTGTAAGTGAATGCGGTCTTCGGTAAAGTGCCCCAGGGTAGGTGGTGTGTGTTGACCTCAGTGGCTGACCAACGATCGTGTCATACGCTGTTCTGGGTACCCAGGTTCAGGCCTCGTGTGATTTACTTCCCAGGTGGTGCTTACGACTCAGACACCAACTACGCTTGTTGCGCACACAAACTGTTGTCGGCTACTTCCAAACTTGAAATGGATATTTTAAAATAGCCTCCTATCCTTATTTATGTTAACACAATTCAATATGGCAGTCGAATGCAGTGAGTAATTTGAGCTCACGCCACTAATCAGTCGAACACTAGTGAGTAATTAGCCAAAGGGAAAACATTGGATCAGACAGAAGTGAGTAATTGATGGGTAAATAGCATTTGATATATGCTAACAGTCCTTCAGTCTACCACTGGGTTTCATAGGGATCGGACTTATCCCTCTTGGTACATATGCAAGTTTGTAATTACAAAATAATCATTAACTAAATCTTTACTTACGATTAGACAAGTGCAAGTTCACTATTAATTATTTTAATTAAATATGCATTTTTTAAATTTGTAATAATTTTAGAAGCCAATATGGCGTTGGAGCACATGCGACTTATTGGTCGAACAACAGTAAAAGAGACACAAAAATTATGGTTGTCGAACGCAGGTGAGAAACAAAAATTATGGTTGTCGAACGCAGGTGAGAAACAAAAATTATGGTTGTCGAACGCAGGTGAGAAACAAATACCCTTTGGTATATGCCAACGAGCTTGGTCGCGAGTTGGTTTTCATGGTATGATGATGTGTAATTAGTCTCACCGTGCAAGTGTACACATGAAATGTAAGTACTCTGCATGGGAAATGAACTTAGTATCAACCCACTTGCTGGTCTTCAGAGTCCGAGGGTTAGGAAAAATAAATTAATAAAGTACCCTGTCCAGGGATCGAACCCGGTAGCAATCCCAAAAAAATTATTTATGTGTCATCTCCGCGAATTAAATCTAGTAGCATTCCAAAAATAAAAAAGTATTAAGCACCCTATTCGGGAATCGAACTCTACCAATCTGCCCACTGGTCGTCAAAGATCGAAAGTTACGAAACAACTAATAACTATTTTTAATGTGTTATCCGAGTATCAAACTCAGTGCCAATCTGCCTATAGGTCGTCATCAGAGCCCGAGAGTTAAGAAACAAATAATAAAAATTGTAAATGATGTTTGTTCGGGAATCGAACTCAGCACCACAATTCGCCCCCGGTCGTCAAAGTCCGAGGGTTAGGAAAAAAATAAAAAAATATAAATGCTTTGTTCAGAAATCGAAGTCAGTAGTAATCCATCAACTGGTTGTTAGAGCTCAAGCTTAGGAGAAAAAAAAAAACAATATTTAAAATGCTTTGTCTGGGACTTGAACTCAGTACCAATCCACTTACTCATTGACGGAGCTAGCCAGTCTGGTGGGTCCTCAGACCACTATATCCACCAAAACAACATCGGCAGTCCCACAGGTGACGAAGGGTATAGGTGGAAGTATATGTGCAATTACATTTCCCCCTCCACACCAGTTCAGTTGTGATACAGCTGCTGAAGGACCAACACGTCAGTCTCTCTCCGACAGTCGACAGGTTCACACCGAAGAGAGCACGCGTGATTGTGTAAGTAGATACATTTCCCCTCCACGCCTACACACGTCACAACACCCGACACATGTGACTGCGAGTAACCAAAACTCCCAAAATTGTCTTGTTCGGGAATCGAACCCGTTACTCAGTAAATTAAAAAAAAAAATAAGTAGGTCTACACTCTCCAGGATTCACACTCAAAACCAAAAATTTCCAAAACACAAAAATATCATTCACCTTGACCAGGAATCGAACTCAAAACAAAAATTCCTAAGTCCAAAATTAGAAATACGTAAATGCCATGTCCAGGAATACATCCTGGTATTTCTCAAAAGTTTTAAAAACTATTAAGTGCTCTGTCCAGGAATCGAACTCAAAACCAATATTTTCAGAATCCAAACATATTAAGTGATCTGTCCGCGAATCGGATTCAAAACAAAATTTTCAAATTCCAATAATATTAAGTGCCTTGCCCCGGGAATAGAACTCAAAATCAAACATTCCTAAGTCCGAAATTAAAAAATATAAATGCTGGTCCGCGGATGGAACCCCGTACTGGAAATAACCTAACCAGGAATTGAACCCCGTACCCGAAATGTCGTAGCGTGAAATGCATCGTTGCACCGGAAGTGTATTTCACTGGAAGTGCATCGGGGAATGTAGGTTATGCGTACTTGTGTGGTTACACAATATTATAATTGCATAATGCAAATGCATTCCCCTATGCAAGTGCATTCACCTCCCCTCGGCACCCGGCCAGTTGCAGTCGCTGGGGCGACACCGATGGGTGCATTAGTCGCGATCTGCCAGTCGTCGAGACCACATCGATGGGACAGCAGGTGTAGTTGCAAAAGAATGCATTTCATCCTCTCCCTCCTATCATTTAGTTGTGATGCAGCTGTTCCACACATCAGTCTGTCTCTGGCAGTCGATGGGTCAACCCCTACGAGGTAACATCTGTGATTGCGCAACTGTATTGCTCTGTCCAGGAATCGAACCCGGCAGATTGCCCCAAGAGGGAATCCAAATCAAAACAAAAATTTACAAATTCCTAAATAAAAAACAACAAAAATAATTCTAACATACACTTACCAGCCATCGAACCTGAATTACACAGGCAAAAAACGCACGTGCGAAAATGCATTTGCGAAAATGCATGTGCAAAAATGCATGTGCAAAAATGCATTTGCAAAATGCAGGTGCAAGTGCAGGTGCGAGGTGCAACTGTATGTGCAGTGGTGTAACAGTGCATGTGCAAGGAGCATAGTGGTCTCGGAGTCTCCCGGTGTCTCTACTGACGTATGTCTTGCATTTGTGAGCGTTCGTACAGTGTTTCTTCGCGTTGCACAGTATATGAATTCACATGTATGTACGGAAATAGCGCCGATTAAAATTGGCTGTATTAAACGATACCAGAAAGTACACTCATGTTTGTGAAAAATGTAACAACTTGAAGGAATCGTCAGAATGAAAGGAAAATTATTACACATATTACTAATACTATTACAAACAAACTAGTACAGATTCAGTGTAATTCGATAACATTACGTGCAAAAAATCAGTATGTTGTGAAGCCTTCACAAGCTTCAATAAGAGCTGCCAATGCAGTGACATCGAATTAAAGAAGCCTTGGATGTGTTCCTGAAGAATCGCCTGCTATACTACCTCTACTAGAGTCCACAGTTAATCGGTATTGGCTGCTGGATGAGAATGACTGGCTGTGGCCGAATGTCCATATTCCAGACAAGTTCAGTAATCTGACATATCTGGTGTGATTATTCGAATATGAAACATAAAAACTCTCACCACCCTGCTATGCAGTAAAGTAAAACTGTTCTCTTTGCGCCAAGCACAAATAATTTCAACAAGACGTTCACGCAACAAAGTGTATTTTGTAGCTCCAAAAATTGGTATAAGAAAATACCTTTAAAAATGCGATACTTTTAAATTCTTAAATTGAAAACCTCAGAGAATACTCTGGAGCAAAATACGTAATGAGGCATAACAAATAAAAAAAAAAAAATACTAGATTCAATGTATTGACATTTTAGAGTGACATTCATTTGATTTACTCAAAGGCAAACAACAATAATTCATGGACTAACACACTTTTCAAAATGCATTATGTGGGCTTCAAATCCATAGTGCATTGCGCTTAAATACGTGAAACATTTACAAGTGACCAAAACATCAAAATAGTTAGTTGTATTAATCTCGCTCACTTTAGTTTTAAACTTTCAAATAATCCTAATGTACATACATACTATCAAAAGGTAATTACGAAACATGTTAGTAGTAGGACAACGGGATCCAGGAGAAGAGCGCAGTACCTGGGCCGGCCAACTTGAAAGCCAGTGACCATTGGCCATTGACCCTTGGCCTTTAAACCTTGACTCTTGACCCATACTCATTTAACCCCAAACCCAAAAAATTCCAAAAAATCAGAAAAAATAAAAAAATAAAAGTAAAAATTTATAAGAATTGTATTATTAAAACATTATAATTTAATTTAGAAATCATTTTAAAAAATTAAAAAAAGTATTATATAAATTATTTTTTAAATGTTAAAACTATTCATTATTGAAAATCGTTTAAAATTATTAAAATATCGATAAATAATTTATTATTAAAGTTGTTAAAAAAATACTTTAAATATATTTTTTAATGTTGCCTTAAGCTGCCATTTTGGTTTTTCGTTAGTCATTTGTTTATACGTTACTGGATACCGTCATCTTGATAGGCGTCATGGCAGACCATATTGGTAAGCGTAATTTTTCGAAGTTTGTTTCTCATCTTCGTTTGACACAATATTGGTATGATATTTTAAAATAGGGGAACTTTATTTTAACTTGTGACCCACATGCATGCACCATAATCAGCACCACAATCAACAGCACAATCAGCACCACTATCAGCACCTCAAACTTTATCAGTTCCACAATCCCAATCACCACCACAATCCCAATACCACCACAATCCCAATCACCACCACAATCCCGATACCACCACAATCCCGATACCACCACAATCCCAATCACCACTACATTCCCAATTAGCACCACAATCCCAATCATCACCACAATCCCAATTATCACCACAATCCCAATCATCACCACAATCCCAATCAGCACCCACATCTTACATGATTGACCAGTTGCAATCAGTAGCAGCTCGATGATTGGCCGGTCTGTTTCCACACAATGTATTAATGGTGGAATACAATTGGTTCCAAATCAATATGACATCATAGGGCTTGCAAGCGTGTATATTACAAGCATTAGGGAGGTTGGCTGATAGGCTTAGTTTCACAGTGGCTAACATGAAAGGCGGATCGTCTCGTCTAGCTTCTGCATCTTTGCATCTAAGTCTTATTCTGCATCTGTGATGTCTTCGGGTACTTCAGAACTAATTGTAGCTATGTCAGTGTCATCGACTACTTCGGAAGTGGTACCTAGAACATCATTGCCAGCATTACCTGCTTATTTAGCTCCAGCAACTACATCTCCTACAGGCCTGTCCGAAACTTTGCCTGAACCCCTATGTCGTCATCAGTGTCGTCATTGTTATCAGTGTCACTTTTGTAATAAAGTGTTTGCTTTCGACTATAATGTATGGCAACATGAGTTCTTTAATTGTACCAAGTCTCTCTGCCGTGTGTCATATTTGTGTGACAGGTGCGGTAAGCAGTTCAGTCGTACTGAAAGTTTACTTACACATGCAAAGACCTGTAAAGGTAAAGTGTATTTCTCGTTCAGTACCTTGGTGCCAGGTTTACGGAAAGCAGGTTTATTGTGATTTTTTCGGGTTTTTATTTTCAAGGCCATGGGCTCAAGGTCTAGGTTACCTGCATCTAATTTGGGGGTAGTAGTCTGTAACGTAATATGCCTGCTGATTTCTATGTATTTTTCCTCGAGTTTTTGTTTTCAAAGTCATTTCCAGGTCATTGGGTTAAGGTCGAAGTTACCTGCATCAAATATGGTGTTAGTAGTCTGTACCATAATAGGCTTGCTGACTTCTATGTATTTCTTCTAAAGTTTTTGTTTTCAAGGCCATGGGGTCGTGGTTAAGGTAGTCTCCATATAATATGATGGTGGTTAGTAATGTGATGTGCTTGTTTTATTTTATGTATTTTTCTCGAGTTTTTGTTTTCAGTCATTCAAGGTCATGGGGTCAAGGTCGAGATTACCTGCATTTAATATAGCCGTGTTAGTCTGTAATGTATTATGCTTGTTGACATTTATGCATATTTTCTCAAGTTTTTCAAGGTCAGTGAAGGTCATTGGGTCAAAGTCACGGTAGTATGCATCCAATATGGCGGAGGTAGTCTATAAAATACATAAAAGTCAGCAAGCATAATACATGATAAAATTCACAAAAGTCAGCAAGCATAATACATTACAGAGTTTTTGTTTTCAAGGTCATGTGGTTAAGGTCAAGGTCACTGGCTTCCAATATGATGGTCGAGCATGCACAAATAATTAAACATAAATGAGAGCATACCAATATGGCATCGAACTAAGGTGAATACAAACTTCGAAACAATTGATGCTGACCAATATGGCGACTATGACGCCTACCAATATGGCGGCCTAAGTAACGTATAATCAAATGGCGAACAAAAAGACCTACATAGCGGCCTCCATTATCATATGTAAGTTTTTTTAAAAAATTTTAAAACGATATTTGATACATTTTCAATAATATATTTTTATACATTTTAAAACAATTTTTAAAATATTGTTTATTAATACATTTTTATTAATTTTTGTGATTCGTATATAGTTTTTAAATATTATTCAAATATATTTTTCGGAATTTTTTCAAATTCTTTGGAATTTTTTTTCGGTTTTTTGGGGTAAAAAGGTCAAAGGTCACGAGACAATGGTCAAAGATAACTTGCTTCCAAGATGGCGGACGGTTATGTAACAACATGGCGGCCGGCCTGGCTCCTGCACTCCTACCCTGGATCCGGTTGTACCAGACTTCCCATAATCCTACTACTCATGTTCATTTCAAATGAAAAGTCAATTGAACTAATTAATGGGCTTGTAACCAGAAAGTCCAGTGCGCTAAACATAATTTAACTACTTTCGCTATCGTCCATAAAATTGTAACAGTTACATTTATTATTCTCACTCCTATTTATATATAATTTTAATTGCAGACTTTAATTTTACAGTCTTTCAAAAAACGTAACACGTACATCTCAAACATGTAACTTTTAACCCTTAATTTCAAAACTAGAATTAATGATTGAATTCGTTACCAAGGTATGTGCATTTCACAACCTGCTAAATTCCATAAACCTCAATTGCCAAAATATCAATTGCCCTGACTTAATTTACACAACTTCTAAATACTTTTATTGAAATGCACTAACGTAATATGAAAAATGTTACCAATAATTTAAAATGTTAACAAATGCGATCAACTTTAATTCACACAAGGTGAAGGAGGGCGGCGTTTCCTGCCCTAACCAGAGCCTCGCTTCGCATAAAACTACAAATTAAAAACTTTAAAAAATATACTGTTAAAATTTAATTATCATCAGCAGAGGCAGCAAAATGCCGTCCAAGGCTCTGCTGAAATAAAATCAGTAAGGACAGACAATTAAAAGGCGATCTTCTACGCCCTAAACGGGAGTCGTGGCCACACACCAAACACCATTTGACTGTGGTAACCAAAGCAGCAACCAATTACCAAACACATTGACAAATTCTGCTGGCTTCTACAGCTAGCAGAATTTGTTAAACCAAAACTATGAATTTAGAACAGCCACCAAATCAGAATTTTACCAAATACTACATGCTGTAAAGCCTCAAGCAACACTCAACTAGGCCATACTTTAATGAAAGCTAATAAAGCTCCTGCGTAATTCAATGCTGCCACGACTCACAGTTGTTTCGTGCCACAGGCATTACCACTTAATTATACTGGCGGTACAATACACCCTTGCTTCTATGACTATTTAAGGTATTTTGTATGTTTGGAATCTTCTATGTCAGTAGGCTTCGCTAAACATGTTGAGTCCTCAGCTATGTTCTTCAAGGTGACGAAGGCGTAATAAGACGGGAACACGGAGAATTAGCTGTGCACGGACTTAAATAAACTTAACCCCTTACAGTAGGGAGGAAAAGAAGGGAGGGAAACGAGGGGAAATCGGAGGAGGGGAGCCAAGCCGGCCAAGGAGCTTGCCGCATATATCCACAGTATTGCCAAACCTAGCTGCGCGACGGTGGCGCCGTCGCAACTTTAATTTAATTATTTAAATCGTAATTCTTTAAATGGCAGCAAAAATGAAATTGGCAATTCAATATGTACTCTCATATAAATCTATACAGGATGCCTCTTATTTTTAAAACAGTCCCGACTCTGTCTCATGTCAGTAATGTCATGGGTTCTTAAAAAAATAAAAGATCTTGAAACGACTGGACGAAATTATAAATACTTTAGAAAAACTTACTGCTCTTCATGATGAATGAGAAATCAAACAGAAATAAACAACGTATTTAATAACGATAAATTTCAACTGAGCTTTTTACATTCATTAACAGAACACACATACATAACATGGAAACCAAAGATTACATATATTCAAAACAGGAACAGTCCTGATAAGGCCTGCCCCCTATATGCTAATACTGGCTCGCAAAAATAACTAACATTTTTATATAGTTCATACCACATGTAGAACACAGTCTATTCTCCACAATGCCTCTCCATGAGGGTGACGATCCAGACGTAGTCGATCTTCAGCCGCATCATGTTCCAAGGAGATTGGACTTCACAGTTGTGTCTCTCACGGCCAGGTTAGGTCCGCAATTATAATTTATGCTTTCACTTATTATCTTCTTAATGTTACACTCGCAACAAAGTATTATTTAAGATACTCAAAGTATGACTTGGTACAGTACATTTTATCGCAATAAACTCTCACTTGTACTTACACAAAATTATCATGGACAAAACTCACACCTGAGAGATAGGACCGTCTCTAATGACCTCACTGTTGACGATCCGCGAACTTCAAATGGGGAATCAATGTTAAATGAAATTCCTTCTCATTGCGCAAATTTTAAAGATAACTATTTCAAACAAAAAGTATTCTATGTGAAATTTCTTAAGAAATGATGCTATGTTAAAATAGTTTGCCAATTTTTTTGTTTGATATTTTTTTATATAAAATATAAACATTGAAATTTACATATACCAAAAAAAAGATAGATAGATATTTTTTCAAAAAAAAAATTATGTAGCAATATTCTCTGAGACAATAGCGTCAACGTGTTTTTTGTTTGAAATAGTTATCTTTAAAATTGACGCAATGAGAAGGAATTTCGTTTAGTATTGACTCCCCATTTGAAGTTCGCGACCGCCGGCTTGGTAGGCAGGCCCGTTAAGCACGAACTACAACAACAACTACTACTACTACTAATACTACTACTACTCTACTACTACCACCACCACTACCACTACTACTACTCTACTACTACTACCACTACCACTACTACCACCACTACTACTACTACTACTAGAGATATAGGGAGTTAATGTATTTATTTCCATTGTAATTCTTTGCAGATTTATTCGACAAGATGCATAGGCAGATTCTGCATGTCAAGTAACATTTCTTCTGCGAATCACGTCATGTGCTGAGACAGCTTATTCATTCTTGACCCAGAGGGATATACATCGAGTGACGATCAAACAGACAATCTGAGTTTCATCTAACCTCTTCCGAGATCATACTTAATGCACAGCACCCAACATATTGCGGAGCCAACATAATGGCGGGCCAGGCAAAAAATGTTACCATTAAGAAGTCTCATTTCGGGGCATACCTAATTCACATCATGAAACCGCTGATGCAGGCAACATGACGCAAGAGTGGATAACAATACCAAGTCACAATCAGTGCTGGTTAAAACTGCTCCACCTTAAGGGCAATAAATTTGTCCCTGCTACAAGCGGAGTGTATTCACCATTAAGTTCATCATGCACAATACATGGCAAAATTAACTTCACGTCACCAGCCCCGTTGTTACTTCCACGTCGAGTCGGGCCCACTTTACTTTATTCAGCATTATTTGGTAGCTCAGGATCAATGATTTTGATGTCTTCGTAAGTGAATGACATTGAACTTACCAGTGATTTCATCACGATCTACCAATGACAATTTCATCACGTTTTACCATTGACAACTCGGTGCGGTTGCTTTTAATAATACTTGACACTCGATATGGACCTCTATATAATGAGAGCAATTTCCGTGTTACAAATTCAGACTAATTACAGACATTATGCGCGGGTACTAAGACTAGCCCCCCATTTTCTGCAAAATGCGATAGTTCTTCGCCTTGTTTGCTCTTCTAAGTGTATCAGCAGCATGATATAAGCGCTGTTTCACCAATTGTCGAATTAGTGCAGTATTTTCTCGTGGTCGGCCTCTCCAATGTTTTTACTGTCGTGTTCCTGTTTTTCAATAGGGTGGGGAATCGGTATACTTGACGGCACTCCAAACAAGGCCTCAAATGGAATCTGGCCAGTGGAAGAGTGAATGATGGTATTCGACCGAAGGTATGCAATAAAAGTTCTCTTTCAATATAATGTAACGTAATTGCAACAATATTACGGTATATAACTGGCTCCGATGATTCTTGCACCCTTTTCAAAGTACCACTGGTTGACATTAAGAGTGCCGTCAATACCGACCAACCCTAGTTTGACTTGTTTTGCTTGACTTTATGGTGAGGAGTCATACTACCGCTGCGGCGATTTTGAATTACTGTCGATCAGTGAAAATGGTGGCGCAGAAAGATGTGACACCGCCTCTCCATTTCGTGTATCTTTTGTCGGAGTATTCCCACGTTTGAAACGCTGTTGGTTGTGTTCGCATGTGTCGTAGACGTGGATAGGGCTTCGATAACGTCCTGAATCACGGTGCATATTCGTTACTAGTTTGCGTACGTCGCGGCGACATTTCATTATCGTTGCCACCCGATCTGCTTCGTTTCCTATTATCAGATCGATGATTTTCGTCATTACGCTGTCCTCTGCGCCTTCAGCGCCAAAACTGTAAGTGCTGACGAGTATTTCCGAGCAATGTTTTATCGTAATGGTCGTTATAACGATCTCCTTTATTAGGTGAGTGGCTAGGCTACTGGACAGTGCGGTAAGTAGACACTCTGTATTGGTTTGATGCACTGGGTGAACCTGAATAACCTGGTTGATCTGTATGTGTGTTACCTCGAGACATAGTGTCTAAACGAGCGTAACGTAGGAATTCGTCTCGAAATTGCTGCACTAAGTGATAGTTGGAAGTTGGAGAAGAACAATAGTTAAGAACTCCTCATCCGGCATAGGTGGTGTCATGTAACGAGTGTGTTCGTACAATGGTGTTAAGTGAGCCTCCATAGAATAACTACTCCTTGGGTGGAAACGTTCGTTTTGCAGTTGAGCCCGAAGTAAGCCTTGCACGTTATTACTCCGATACTTCTCCTGAAAAGCTTTACGAAACTGTTAATAATAGTGTATTTGCTTGCGCTCAATCTCCCATCTATGGTTAGTACTTTCTTTTAAAACAAGATCAACATATTGAAGCATTTCGTCAGATTAAATTTTACACACTGTTAAATACTTTTCTAGTATTTCCAAAAAAGCTATTGGGTTCTCAACTTCACGTCCCTTAAAGGTATGCAACTCAGCTACTAACATTGTTAGTGAAGAGATTTGGGCAACTCTTAAAAATGAGGTATTGAGAGCCGATTAGGGCGATTGAAGTGAATATGGAGCGGTTCCAGAATGAAGGGGCGGGGGAGACGGGAAATCCCCGAGAAAACCCGCCGACCAACGGCATCGTCCGGCACGATTCCCACTTTCGAAAATCTGGTGACCCGGCCGGGGATTGAACCCAGTTTGCCTTGGTGTACTAACGTTCTCGATTGACCTAGCATAGGTACGAACTGCACCACAGACTTCGGAGGTGTAGAAAATGTAGTACTAGACGAAACTGACATTGATTGGTGAGTAACATTAAACGACTTAAGTGACTTCCAAATCGCGAATACAGTGGTCCATTTCAGATACTACTTCACTACCAATACCTGAGCTTGAATTTGAAGATTCTTGTGCTATTTGTAATTGTGCTACTGTATTACGCAATTCCGCCAATCCCGTTTCTGTTCTAGCGCTACGCGCCTGACACACTTCGGTAGTGGTGTTAAGTTTGGTGGGTACAAGGTCTGTACGTGGTACCACTTCTTGCAAAACTTCATTATCAGTTTCAGCTTTGAACGAGTTGAACTGAGCCTGCGTTTCGGCACGAACTGACTGTTAATTCGATGCGAAAGGTATTCGCTAATTCTGTCTGGCTTCTAATAAGCTCCGAATGCAACCTCGTATGGTTTGTCGCATTTTCTGATTGCAATTTAACTCTACTTGTAGTCATTTCTGTTCGTAGATATTGCATCTCTAACTGTAATCGTGGCAACATGGACATTGCCACGCTTAGGGGTTCGTTATTAATTAAATGTTTCGCTATGGGTGCTGCGTCTAACTGCTGCATTGGCGGAGAAATGTAACTTGCGGTACCCAATATGTAGGGACAGGAAAATTTCGCGTTTTAAACGACTTGTAGGTTAGACTCCACTGCCTTATGTATTGTCGAGCCTCGGCTTTGTGTTCACTGGCTGCTGCCCCAGTGCGTAGCCAGTTTTATCTCTGTCAAGGTGGCACGGGATTCGCTGCTTGTTTTCTTACACGTCTGTTATTGGCTCAGAGTTCACCTGATCCTTTCTAATAAACTGTGATCCAATTGCAAACATTGAAGTCTAGCTTTTCCTAAAATGAATCCGCGAAATTTTCCTGTCCCTACCAATATGTTTGTCTGGCGTTCTGAATGACTGAGCGGTGTAATGCCTGTCATTCGCCACGCATTTGTGTGTTCGTTCTCAGTGGACAATGTTAAATCTATGGCTGATGTTTTGTTATGCATTTCTCTATGTGATGGACTGCCTTCAGTTGAACTGCATTCACTACTATTAACTCTTTCATCCATTGCAGTAAAATCACTATACACTTAATTTTGTTATAGCAACGATCTAAACACGGCTTCCACAATGGATGCTTTATTTATTAATGTTTTTTACCGTCTGTACAACCGTGATTTTCTTTTTTCTTTCTCTGTATTTTTATTCAATCATAAACTGTGATAAATGTTGTTTGTGGCTTCACTGAACAATTTTATAACATAGTACAATCATTTCTATCCTGGGTGCCATTTCTATGATGAAGCGAATATGAAACAAAAAACGACCACCTTCCTGATAAGCAGTAAAGTAAACCTGTTCACTTTAATTTAATGTAATTGCTTTTTCTGATTTAATTATTCTTTTTTAAATGCGGCAGATTACAGTAATCTAATGGACTGTCATATTTGAAAGAGGTAAGTAATGTTGAGGTTGTTGACAACTGTAGCTCAAATTTTTTTTGCACGCACGTATACTTCTTACTTTCTTGATGTATTACACATTTATATTCGTGTTCCTCACTGTAGTCCTTTTGAAAAATAATTATATTTTACTGATAGTTTGCTTGAAGTAGATTTTTTTTTTTTCGAGCATATCACTTTATTCTTGTGTAGGGGAGATGATCTACAGCTGTTCTATAAGTACGAGATAGGAAGTAAACTTGACGTGATGAACAAGAAAAACTCACAAGTTTGATTTTTGCCCCAAAACCAGTAAACGATACTCCCACACCATAATCTGACTTGGTTGGAGTATAGAAGTTGTATACATGGCTGGCACTGCATGCCTAAATACCCACACATTACCTGCATTTCTGAAATGCAGACCAGAATGTACTAACTTTGTGAATCAAAGAACAAAACATTGAATATAGCTATGGCGTTTGTGTACTCGCGGATTAATCACAAAGCTTTTAGACCCGTAGCACATTCAGCTGCCACCGATAGCAGTACCAATATCAAGAGTATTTTTAAAAATTGTTTCCTCGCTAAAAGTGACGTGTTCTTCGGACCACACTGTCGGCAGTTGTAAAACCCTTTCACTTATATACACGTTATATTCACTCACCCTTATTATTCGCTTTTCTCTTAATTCACTTGACAGAATAATGACCAAGTCAGTGTCGTTAATTTTCTGTCACGTTACTCTTCAAACACTAGTGTTACCTACAACGGTTACATTCTCCTCCCAATAGTTGTATGAGGTCCTTCACGAGTTCACCCTAAACAATTCCTGACGTTGACCAAGCATTTAATTTCATGTTAATTATTTCTTTATATTGAATGCAATTCTGGATAGATTCACCATTTACTGTATGAGTGTTCCCATAGAAACTCGGGCGTCGAAGCACGCATGTTTATCCGAGTGTACTTAGTTTAGGTACAAAGGAATGAAGAAATAATATCGTTTGTGAACATCCTTCCTTGTTGGTTTCTGGGCTGGCGTGGCGTGCTAATTCATGATGGTATTTTCATGTCTCGTCTTCAATAAAAGTGAGAAACAGATCTAAATTTACATCACAGACGTGTTTCATGACAGATTCTGAGCATTTAGTCAGTTACCAAGTGGTGGGGACCCCGCCACAATCGTTGAGTTGAGATATTTGGGCGGCTCTTAACAACGAGGTCGTGAGAGCCAATGAGAGTGAGTAGTAAGGACATGGGGAGTTGGGGACAGGGTACAGGAGCGCAGGAGCCAGCCAACCGCCATGTTGGAATTTCCTTTTTTCCCTCAAAATCAATTAAATTTCCTTAAAAATTCCTCTTTTCCCTAAAAAATTCTCGTTTTTCGCTGAGCTGGAGACCTGGATCAGCAACCCAGGGTCAGCGATCAGTGACCCAGGTAACCAGGATTAGCGACCCCGGGGCCAGGAGAGCAGGAACAATGACCTTTGACCTTGACCTTTCAACACAAAAATCTGAAAAAAATTATTACTAAAACATTTAAAACTTTATTTAAAAAATTAAATTTCCTGAGGTTCTCCCCTCACCTCCTCCAAACCAATGAGTCGGCAGGTCTCCACCCACCTCGCCCAAACCCAGCCAGCGGCATATTACATTACTAACCACCATCGCCATATTGGATGCAAGTGACCTTGGCAGTGAAATCGATAAATTAATGTAGTAGTCAATAACACAATATGCTTACTGACTTCTATAGATTTTTTCTCGAGTTTTTGTTTTCAAAGTCATGGGTTGAAGGTAAAATGGATCCAACATGGTGGTATTAGTGTGCAACGTAATATGCTTGCCGACTTTTAAGTATTTTTTCTTAAATGTTTGTTTTCAAGGTCATTCAAGGTCATGGGGTCAAGGCCAAGGTAGTCTGCATCTAATATGGAGGTAGTAGTCTGTAATGCAATATGTTTCTTGACTTTTATACGTTTTTTCCTCAAGTTTTTTTCAAGGTTTTGGGGTCAAGGTCACCTGCATCCAATATGGCGGTGGTGGTTAGCAATGTAATATGCCTGCTGACTGGTTATGGGCAAGGTGGTTGGAGGCCTGCCAACTAATTTGTTTGGTGAGGAGGTGAGGGGGGAACCTCAGTAAATGAAATTTTTTAGATAAACTATTAAATAATTTTTATAACACTTTTTTTTTTGGAATTTTTTAGAACTTTTTAGAATTTTATCAGATTTTGGGGTCAAAGGTCGAGGTTAAAGGTTATGGGTCCTGCTCTTCTGACCCCAGGGTCGCTATTCCCGGTTACCTGGGTCGCTGACCCTTGACCCTTGGCCCCATCTCGCCATTCCCCTACTACTAGGGTGCAATGAGGTGAGAATGGAGCAGCGCTGGAATGCAAGGGCGGGGGAGATGGGAGATCCACGAGAAAACCCGCTGAACAGCGGCATCACCCTGCACGATTCCCACTTGCAAAAATCAGGTAGTGACTCGGCCGGGGATTAAACCCAGTTCGCCTTGGTGGGAGGCGAGCAGTCTAACCGCTAAGTCACCGCGGCCCCCATAATCGTGGGGTCCGGTCTTCTGTATAGTTAGCTGTGTAAGCCGTACGACGTAAGACACGAACTTCTACTTTGACGTTTGTCACATGACAGTGATGTGCCTGACATCATTTGTAGTAAAAGGCGAGCATACTTTTAAGGTAACATTATTTGAAAATGCTGTTGCAGGACTTGTAGTGACCGACTTTGAATGGTGATTGTATGTATAGGTTGGCGGTAGAAGGACAGTGTGGAATGTAAGATGGCGAGAGGAGTAACTGTAAACATAGGATAGCTTGATGTGATGATATTATAATAAAGTATGTGAATAACTACAACTCGTGTATAGTACTACATTAGCCCCTACTGACACTTAAACATGGCGCAGTCGGTAGGATATTAATATGAAGGGGCTAGAAATGTGAGTCGGGTGCGGTCATGGTTGTTGTCTCTCGTGCGCAAAAAGTGAATACAATTCGGGAACGAGACAAGACAGAAGAGCACACAGGAGGGAGAAATATACGTGTCTGTGTTTATATAAGGAATAATCCAAACATGTGCATTATGGAATGTTTAGCATCGACCTCCCTTAACCTCCCTCCGAAGTTAAATATTGAAAGTAATTTGCACGAAAATTGGTTGCGGTTTAAACGCCATTTTATGATTTACCTCGGAGCTAGTGGGAACGACCCCGACCTAGCAGAAGATGCAACTTCAGATCAAAAGAGAAGATTTTCCAAAACAAAAGCAAAAATATTGCTGAACGTCACAGGGGAAGATGCGATTGACTTGGCAGCGGCGTTTGGCCTAGGGGACAAAGACTTTGACGGTTTTGACAAGTTAATTGAAGTCTTTGATAACTACACCGCCCCAAAGCGAAATGAAATCTATGAAAGGTATGTATTTAATCAGTGCTGCCAGAAGGAAAGGGAGACATTCGACCAATTCCTTACTGAGGCTAAAAAGTTGATAAAGAGTTGCGGTTATGGGGACCAAGAAAATAGCATCCTCGGGGACCGAATTGTGATTGGTATTAGAGATAATCCCCTCAGGGAGGCCCTTCTCCGTATAGATGACTTGAAACTAGAACATGCTATTCGGGACTGTCGTGCAGCTGAGCGAAGCAAAATATACAACAAAAAGCGGACGGAAAATGAAGATAAACAAGTGCCATTGGATGCGGTGCCCATTAGTAATTGGAGATCGCAATCCCCCACTTACAGTGGTCAAAGTGTTAAAGGAATGGGCAGTGGAAATAGGCGTAGTAAACAAAGGGGAAGTGGTCGAAGTTATCAGCCTAGGACATTCAGCAAGTGCGGTAAATATCACCAATATGGTATGTGCCCCGCATATGGGAAAACATGCTTGTATTGTCAAGAGAAGGGACATTTTGTCAAGCAGTGCCAGAAGGCTAAACAACACAGATTACAGGAGGTAGCTGAAGTAAGCATTGAAACTGACACAGCGGAGGCATTCTACTGCGATCACATCAGAGTCGAAACTGTTGAACGGGAATGTCGGAAGGCGTGGAAACAAAGTGTAAATGTCAATGGTCACATAGTCATTTTCGAACTTGACACAGGCTCAGAGGTGAACATATTACCATTGGTGACACTCAAGAGTGTGATCGGGGACATCCAGATGAGACGAATTAGAGCAACAGTAGTAGCATATGGGGGGACTAAGTTAACCTCAGAGGGTCGTGTGACTTTCAAGTGCACCCATGGTGGAACTACTATTAGTCTTGAATTCTTAGTCATCAAAATCAATGCTGTCCCAATACTAGGAATCGAAGCCTGTGTGCAGCTAGGTTTGATTAAGCGCTTAGGCAGTGTAAGTGAAAACAATGTTCTGAACACCAAAGAAGAATTGTGGTGCAGTACAAAGACGTTTTTCAGGGATTAGGACAATATTCTGGTCAGTACACAATAGTCACAGAACCCAACTCAGAGCAAATAAGACGACCAGCCATGCGCAAACCAAGAGTGATAAATAAGCGATTAAAGGGAGTACTGGATTTCCTGGAACAAAAAGACACAATTTAGTCAGGTAACACTAGAGTGTATAATCAGTAACCCTGTAGTAGTCGAAAAGCCAAATGGTCAGCTGCTGTTGTGCCTCGATCCTGTTGATCTTAGCAAAGTGGTGAAAATGAAACCTTACCCAATCCCAACCTTTAGTGACATCAGTGACAAGCTGTGTGGGAATAAGTACTATACAGTGTTTGATATAAAGGACGGGTTCTACCACTTCGAGTTGGAGGAACAGTCAAGCCTGAAATGTTTCTTTACAACGCCGTATGGTGTCTACAGATTCTTACGGCCTCCATTTGGTGTGTGTAGCGCTCCTGAAAGCTTCCAAGAGAAGAACGAGGCACTTTGTGGTAAGCTCCACAATGTAATTGTTTACTTGGATGATATTGTGGCATTTGGGGACACCGAACGTGAGCATGATGAGGCAGTTAAGGCTGTTATCAAGCAGGCTCGTGACAACAATGTTAAATTTAATGAACATAAACTGCAATACAAACAAACCAGTGTCAAATATGTAGGTCAAATTTATTCAGCAGAGGGTAAACAAGTTGACCCTGATCACGTTAGAGCGCTACTTGAGGTTGAGACTCCTAAAGATAGGCAAGAGTTATTAGAGTTATGGGGATGTTCAGCTACGTCAGGGAATATGTGCCAGACTTTGCAAAAGTTGCAGCACTCCTCAGAGATTTACAAAAATCTAAAACAGAGTGGAATTGGTTAGATGTTCACACAAAAGCTTTTGAGGCAATTAAGAGTAAAATAGCAGCTGCAACAACACTAGTTAACTTTGACCCAGGGTATCCCATAGTTATTCAAACTGAGGCTTCAAAATTAGAGTCAGGTTGCTGCTGCCTCATGCAAAACGACAAGCCAATCGCCTATGCTTCATGTTGTCTAACACCTAGTGAAGCCAATTATCCACAGGTCGAAAAAGAGATGCTGGCATAACAGTGGTCATTACAAAAGTTTCACAATATAGTGTATGGATATCCTGTTACAGTTATTACTGATCATAAGCTTCTTGTGCCACTGATGCAAAAAGAACTCCACAGAATAGGGTCCACTAGTCTAAAACGAATGTGTCTGAACCTGTAAAAATATGACATTCTACTGAAGTATAGACCAGGAAAGGAAATGTTTGTGGCAGATATGCTTTCCAGAGCATATCTAACAGACCCCAGCATGACAGAAGTTGTTCATTACTTGCAGTCCTTGCCCTTCAGTGAGCGAACCAAAGAGGAACTTATCACTGCAACCCAGGATGACCCAGTGCTGCAGGATGTAAGCAAGTACTACTATAATGGGTGGCCAAAACATATATATATATATATATATATATATATATATATATATATATATATATGAAGTGACAGACAGAGCACAAGTGTAGTGGAAACACAGATCTAACCTTTTTGTTGAGGATAGCATTGTGATAATGAATGACAGCTTCTCAAAATGTCTTACACAATCAGGATTCACTTATTGACACAGGCGATTATAGCAGCAGCAGTCAAACAATTGCCAACTTGAGAAAATACTGAGTAACATCCTGATGTCTGTTGGTCAGTAAAACTATATACCAATTCTGTACTTTCAATTTTAAGAGAAAATATAAAATTCAGCATCACAAGGAATTAATTTTCCTCAATGTGTGTCATACAGCTAACTGTCCAGTGCCTTACGTTAATCTCTGGGGGAGCTACTGACCAGGCAGGGTTGTACGAAAAGAAAATCGTGGAGGGGGCAAGTTGGCGCTGCCCCCTCTTGTTACCCAATCATTGAATTAAGGATCAGGAGTTGATGCGTGTCTTTCTTCTCCCCACCCACATTACCTATAAATATTTACTAGTGTAACCATCTTTAAAAAAAACATTTTGCTCATGATGCTAATAAATTAAAATTTGATTTTAGGAAAAACAGCTGTAATTGAAATATTTAATTATTCACTCCTGTTCAATCAGTTCGGCAAACCAAACCTTGGTTACCTACCTTTCTTGAACTAAGACTGGCGATGTTAACATTATTAAGTGGAATGTGCAACTTTCGCTGCCTAACTGTAGCCAGTTAGCTTGTTTGAGGACGAGAAGTGTGGGAGCTATGAGGGTGACACTGCCACGCCCATCAAGTGTGCCATCGCCGCTACGCGCTGTGTTCTGAACTGGCGTGTAGTATTCTTGTTGTAGGCATGTTCCTATGGGACTTTAAAGTGTTGACCCTATTGTTTTATTGGCGGAAAGTCTGCAAGCATGGTGTATTGCCTACCCCTCGAGTAATTTTGTGTGTATCTGACATGAACATATTGAAAAACAACGCTTTGAAAAAGCGGTTTTAGATATGTTGGAGTGCTCCAAAATTGGTGTTTCTAATGTGCATAATGTCTTGAAAGTAACCAACATGTCTAACCTGAAGTTTGTGTTCCTATCATAGACCAGCACATCGGATACACGTCTAATAGTTTTGTAAAAATAACAGGATTTCAAATGCAGTGCAATGCAGTTCAAGAGCCATGTAGGCAGGTACTTAAATTTAAAAAAATAATATTTTAGTGTGGCGGCGGTGGTGTAGTGGTTAGACTACTCGCCTCCCACCTATGTGAACTGGGCTCGATTCTCAGTGGGTTCGCTCACGAATTTTCGCATGTGGGAATTTTGCTGGATGATGCTATTAGTTGGCGGGTCTTCTCGGGGATCTACTATTTCCTTTACCTTTGCATTCCGGCACTGCTCCATACTCACCTCATATATACGTGACCCTGGAGTGGAGTGGACGGGAGAGAAGTGGAGAGATTTGGGTGGCTCTTAACATAGAGATCATGACAGCCGATGAGGGTGAAACAAGGTGAGTACGGAGCAGCACCAAAATGTAAGGGCGTAGGAACCATAGAACACCTAAATCAGGATGGCCGAGTCAGGAATCAAATCCAGGTCCTCCCGAATGCGAGTCCAGTGTGTTACCACTGCATTACCTCGCTCGGTAGTTCTGCTTCAGAGCGGTCATACTCATCCATCAAAATGAGTTTTATAACAAAATGTAATAGCTTATACCACCTGATGTGTACATTCACTAGTCTGTTATTGTGGGTAGGCTTTGAGGAACAGCAGAAGAACACACTGCCTCCCTTCTTGCACCAAGATATTTAATTATTCAATGCACTGGGAGTCAAGCCTGCCTTGAAGTGTAAGCCCCTGGTACAATAGGCGGTTGGTTTTGGCGACTGTTGAAGGACAGTTCAGTATATATGTGAGATGGCTCAATTTACAGTTGATGGTTGGTGGTTAGTCCTAAAATCATTTCAACTCACATTTGGTGGCTGATGTTGGTGTTGGCTGTTGTTGTAGTGAGTTGGAATTAATTGAATTTTTACCAACAACCGACCAATCAAAGAGTGTTCTCTAGGTTCTGAATGAGCTTTGAAATCGCAGAAAATAAAAATTATTTTATATCAAACTGATAATACATGCTGTTACTCAGCAACCAGCAATATTTAATAATAAAAATCCCATTGGAAATAACATAAATGCTAAAGAAAATCATACAAATCTATTGAATTTTGCAGGCTTATATTAAGCGATTGCATGGTTACATATTAATTTAAGTTAGCTATGTAAATATTATTTTAAAAATGCCGTACATTTAATTATTAGCATTATGAAATATCTTACAGTTTTAAATGCGGTGTACTTAAGTGTGCTTTATTTAAATAAGTTAAAATCTCAGCAATAAAAGTATTATCTGCTTGATTATAAAAATTCAAATTCCAACAATAGCCAATAAAAATAATTTATATGCCTTACTTAAGACTTTACTGCTATCTGAGGGCACAGCCACGAGATAGTTTACACCAATGCCAACAACAATTATCACCACCCAGGGCCGGTGCTGTAGGTTTAACTTCCTATACAGTTCAATTAAAAAATATTACATAATATAAAATTAATATATCTGGCCAGTTTATTATTATTTTAACACAAGAAATTATTTTTAATACATAATAACATTTATTATACATTATCACAGAGAATTTTTACCTATCAGGAAAAGTACATTACAGTCGTTCATTTTTAGGATTGAGCAGTACCGATAAACTTTTAATGATGTTCCAGTGCTTGTTAACTCCATTAATTGTAGAAATGAGTGTTAATTCGAGCGTAATACGAAGGGACAAAGGGGCGCCACAGGTCTTTTGCCTAAGGTGCCATATTATGTTGCACCAGCCCTGCCACCTCCACCAAACGTCAATTGCGCCAAGGTCTTACAGGTTGTTGTGAAGGCGAAGGAGACATGCTGAGGGGGATGTGTGGTGTGCAGGTCGAGCATGAACGTGCCTGCCGCACTTAACCACCACGTGCAGCGTGTGCCGCATGCATTGCAGTCGTCCAAATCGAGCGGCAACATCTTGCACCAGCTGAACCACTCCAAGTCCAGCGGCAACGTCCTGCACCACGGTGCGCTCCAGGTACGTTCATTCTTCATCTGGAGCCAGACTGCCTTCGCTCACAACTGTCAAACAGCAATGTCATGTCTCCATATAGCCTAGGTTGTTTGTGGTAAACTGAACACTTTTGAAACACATGATTATACCTACTTGTGTGTTTACTCTGTACAATCTATTTGTGGTTTCTTCACACTTTCTTAATCAAATCTCTTAAAAATCACCCTATGTGTGACATGTTTAGTTGTTTCCTAAAAATGTTGTGTATTACAAATATGTTAATATAAAATACGGTACTTATTTTTAGTTAAATGGAACTTTTACTTATCTTTTACAAATAATATATAATATTTTATTAATAATTGATGTGTATGAATACACTGGGAAAAAAGGTGTGTTGGTAATTCCTAGTAAGAAATAGTTCTTATGGAAAATAATATAACACTAAGCTCATACGAATTGTGTGTGGTGTCCCTTTGGTGTAATTTTCTAGACGTAGTTAAGCTTTGTTTGTATGATGCGGAGGAATAGCTTGCAAGTAGAACACTAACAGGGCTTCAGAAAAGTTGTAAGTAACCATTTACAGCCTGTATCCTTCCATCATGTGTAAATTTGACATTGCCATGGGCTTCATCAGTGTATTCATTCACCATTTCAAATGAAACCATAAATTTGTTAGGAATATAAATGTATTACTGGCACGCATATTTGTACTCTAATATGTAAGCGGGCAGTAAAAAACAGTTTATCCAAATTATTAAACTCGACTCTACTGAATTTCAGGTACGTAGTACCGTAAACTTTATACCTACAGGGGTAACTTTGCACGACTCAAAATTTTTATTTTGGTGCCATGTGGAGAAAGGGTATCAAACATTACCAGTGTAGGTAATATTCAAAATTTTAAATATATTGATATAGTCCTCTGTTTTTTTTTGCCAAATTGCACCAAAACTAAAATTTTGAGTGGTGCAAAGTTACCTCTGCAGGTGCAAAGTAGAAGTAGCCCAGTTTACGGTATGTCAATATATCACATGGCCATGGTAAAATTTTTGTCTTGTCACCATTCACAGTGGGCCTTATCAGCTTATTAATAATTTGATTAAAATACATTACAAGTACGAATGAGCGGTAGTTAAGGGAATAGCTTACCACAAACAAACTAATAGGAGCTGTATGGATGAAATGTTAAGCCTCTAAAAGACATATTTCATTCATATGTGATTCTCCAATAACAAGAATAGCATTTGGAATATTGACTGTGTCATTCTAAAGTGCTCATTAAATTTAATTTTGTCATTCATCAAATGATGGAGAAAGTTATAAACTCCCCTTCGAATGGCCTACTTATCAAAGTACTGTGAACCCATTGTTTTTTTTTTCGACACCCTAGCTCTTCTACACTCTTCTTCATCTTCTAGTACTAGTGCTATACTTCCTTAGTCACTATCGGTAAAATCTGAAAACATTTTATTACATTCTATGAGAAAATATGAACACAACTTTTTACGCAACACATCAATGCAGACTACCCTACAAATTTTGTGCATGGTCAGGTTGTGGCCCTGAGCAGTGTGACATCCAGCCCTGACATGTGTGGTCAGACCTTTCTTTATGTACATAGGTCTGCTAAACAAAATTTTAAGCCATGTAGTTCTGTCAGGTATTTTGGTAAAATAGCAGTCCAGTGTTGGGATTCAGAAACTGGTCACTGTGCGGTTGACATGTTCATTCTACTTCATACTCCCTTTTCTGCCATCACCACCGCTGTAGCTCTGCAGGCATGGTCAAGCACACACACTTTTTATTGTATGCATGGGGGGAAGGAGGGGGTGATGAGACTAATCGAGGCTCTAAACTGAAGATAATTTTATTTATGAAGACACAGGGGCCAAACTTATTCCAAAAGATAATGAATTGCGTGACACCAAATATGAAAGCTGCTTTCACTTAACAGAAGAATGACCAGAGCTCTGAAATCAACAGGCCAAAGTATAAACATCAGCTACTTTTTTTCGAACTTGCAAGTGAAAAAAAGGGTTTGGGAGCTTATATCCATTGGCAGGCACGAATAGGGTAAATAAGCATACTTATGCCATAAAGAAGTTTTCTTCAAAAAATTTCTTTCTAATGCAGTGCTGCAAGCATGCTGCTCTGAACAGCACACATAGCATCCCATTTTTTTTGGCAAATACAATTGGTAACAGAATACCCAAACATATACCAGTATTGTTTCAATACTTGAAATCAGGACTTTGGATATCGCTTTTGATTATAGACCTGTATTCATGATATAAAAATTGTACCCATTGTACCCATTAATTAAACAACCCAAGTGTTCTATAGGGTTAGCATATGAATTCTGGGACTCATGATTCCTGGTGTCATTTTTCACCATCAGCATCAGTGTGAATGCCAGCATTGACGTCAACATCAGTTCCAAACATTTTGCTGTCAGTATTTAAATTTTGATTCATGATGCTGTATCTCAAATCTGTCATGTTGCGTGCTACAATTTATAAATGTTGTTGTACCACCCCATGTCTCATTTTAAGTCACCTTTTATTTTAATGTTTGAGATGGCATGTGTTATTTATATCAAATGAATTGTTTTGATAATTAGTGTATGGCTTTGTTTTATATATATATATATGTATGTGTGTGTGTGTGTGTGTGTGTGTGTGTGTGTGTGTGTGTGCACGCAATGCTGCATATGTAATAATTTAGTTTCGTGCACCTACGACCTATGCAACATGGCCTACAAACATGGTCACACTGCCTTGTTCTCCAGGTGTTGTAAGCCGCAACTTTGAACACAATGTTGGATATAAAATAACTTTCCAGATATAAGTGTACAGGGCTTTTGTGTTACTATTAAAGGAACTACGTCTGGAGTTTTGGCACTGAGTTTCCGAACATTCTGTGTATATTAAAATCAGCCTTTGAACCAGAGTAAGTGTTAAGTGATCTTAGTCCCATTCACTGGTCACTGCTATCTTCAATGATGATTGCTCAGTTCTCAGTTGCTGACTAGAGTTTACATTGTATTTTAGTGTACATTTATGATTAGAGGTACATGTATTTTGCAAATTCTTCTTCCATTAGCCTAGAATTCCCAATTCTAACATGCTTGAGCGACAGCTGTTTATTCATTGGCTGATATAAAGACGATAGGCTTCTTTTATATACGACTTGGTTGCACATGAAACTGTCACAGTGTTTTTTCTTGTTTTTTACTGCCTGAAGAGATGTCCACGGCTAATCAAAATAGATTTAGTCCAATCATGAAAGGAACACACGAATATGTGTTCTTGAAGTCTACCATGCCATAGAACGAATTTGTAAAATTTGCACAAGAGAGTCTTTTCATAATGTATCTTTAATGTAAGTCACTATGTGATTATCAGCACAGATGGGAGCAGTAACCTGCTTTCAGCAAATGTGTTTTTACAGAGCACATCGGTTTATATTGATGTGTGTTCCTAAATGTGATGCACAATGTTCCAGGGCCACCGCGTCCATTTCCAATTGGATCAGCAGACGGTAGCCATGGAAATGCCCCTTGTCCAGCACATTCCCCCATCGGCAGACCTGCCCGCCAGCAAGTCTCCTCTCAAGTCCTACAGCGTCAGCGAGATGAAGACGGCATTGGGCAACACGAACGGAAACAAGGTGCTGTAGTTCTGTTGCTTTCCTTGTAGAAGTTTTTAAAAATGTTAAGGTCACTGAGAATATTCCTTTGAAGCACGAGGTTCCAGGTTTGACTCCCGAGTAAGTTGTGGGTGTATGTTCGCTGCTTTTATTTGTGATGTTAAGTTAGTTAATTTTAATATTCAGTCCCGATTAACATTCAGACATAGTAGAAAGGGTGTTAATAAGTCCACAATAACATAATAAATGGTAATTGTTTTAAATGTATTTTGATAATTGAGTGGCAAAATGATTTGTATCGTACCTATAGTGGTGTGATTCTGTGTGCATTCTAAGAGGTAAATTTGCACTCCTAACCAAATTGCTGAACCCAAAAGGAGACGTCATAATGGAATGAAACTTGGTGCAGGCAATGGTAATGGCGATGATTACCTCATCAAATAGGCAATTTATTCAGTTGTACATGTGAAAAGTACCCATAATTCATTTTGTACCAACTGTAACAGAAGTAGATAGGTACATGCTACGGTAGAGTCTGGCACTAAGTTGTAGGGGAAGTTTATGCCATCCTTTAGGAAATTGTTCCATAGTTGTTGCATTTGCCGCTCCAGATTCTGTATAGTGTAGACGTATTGATGGCTGTAGCTGTTGTACGAAGCTGGTTCTGTGCATGCATGTTCTATAGACCATAAGTATGGAGACTCAGCTGGCCAAGTAAGGCTGTCAACATCACGAAGGCAGTCCTGGGAAACACCTGCTGTAGGTGGGCATGCATTATTCTGTTAGAAAATTTCCCATTTTAGCTGCATCATGAAGGGTAGCACATGAAATCCCAGAATCATCTGAACCTAGTGTTGCATGCCAGTGTTCCAGTGATCACAACCTGGAAAGACAAGAATCATATGAGATTTCTCATCACAACATGACACCACCAGTGTGTAGCTCAACAAAAAATTCAGATTTGCACGCTATCCAATGCTCCTCCATACTTGAGTACAGTTGTCATATGTGTCCAGATGAGCCTGAAATTGTAACTAAAATAACGATGCATCTTCATTGCTCAACTGTCTATATCACCCGATCTTGATGAAATTGCAGATGAAGTAGTCATTGTCAATGAAAGACGACGTAAGGGATGTCTAGAGTGCAAATCTTCTTGTGGGTGAAAACAGGCATCACTAGTTCTGCCGCTGATTGTCGCTGGATGGTGGAAAGATATACTGTTGATTGAATTTGCGCTTGACAGATGATGAAATGTTCCTCTCTTCAGGTGGTCATTCTAAGTCACCCAGAGCCTTCGCGACATGTATATTTCTCCCCATGTTCCCACTGTTTTCAACACCATTGCACAGTTCAGGTGCAACGGTCTAGATGGAAAGCTATTCAATGGAACGATCACCCTGCCTCCCATAGTTTAACAACTTGCCCTCTTTCAAAATCTATTAGTTCAACGCGTCACCATGGCATGCTAACTACTCTCTGACCTTCACTTCACATGCACACTCATTATATTGCATACACAGCTTCGTCCTATGAGTATACACGTACCAAGGTTGCAATGGTGTTAGGACCTCCGTATGACTGTTCTTTGCAATCAATTGCAACATTACCCATGCTGGTGCTGTATACCAGCTATAGCCTCTTGTGGATAATTTGTTCTAGATGCAGCTAATTTTATGGCAATGAGTGTAAAATTAATAAAATAAGGTAAGCACTTATCACATTACTTGTGTCCCCAAATAATGTAAATTTTTAATATTTTCTATTAATTTTAATAGAAATGTAAGTTTTGTAAACAAAGATTTCACTTATACAGAATGCTCGGCAATTCCCCTTACAAACTCATAGGACTTGTAGAGGGGACTGAGTAGATGATCTTTTGAATAGGAACCCATGTCCGGAAACATACCGTTTCCGTGCTACAACCATTTCAAATCAGGTATTTTACATATGACTGTCCAGAATACGTGCCCACACATTGATAGAAAATCTGTGCTGGAATCCCTGGACATGCGAGTATTAGGGTGTTTGTCTGCCCAGGCATGGCTGTTTCAAGAATCTAGAACACTGTTCCTAGTGAATTTACAT